>JAKGSA010000386.1:0-258180 GCA_033558755.1 Philaethria dido
CCTGTGGTGTTGGTTTAGGTGCAACTGGCGGTTGCGTTCGCTGTGGCGAAGGGGGACCCGGCGGGTACCAATCATATCTGTAATAATAATGTGTCAAATTTTACTACTAAAGCAGCTACATCAACTAAAAAAAGTATATATTATGTCGTAAAAAATACACTTAATGTATTAAAATAAATAATATTCACAAATAAATACCTCTGGGACTGAGCATGATTTTGATAGACTTGATTAGGCTGGGCTTGCGGGTGAGACGGCGCAGCCGCATATTGAGTGTGCATATTGACGTGCATACCCGCGTGCACATGCATTCCCTGGCCTTGTGGACTTGCGTGCATATGCATACCCTGGTTCTGCGGACTTGCGTGCATATGCATAGCTTGGTTTGTATGTATATGCATCTGTTGATTTGGATAAGCATTTGTCTTTTGTAATTGTTGTTGTTGATACTGTTGTTGATGTTGTAAATGTTGTTGATGACTTTGTAAATTTTGTTGATGTTGATGTTGCTGTTGTTGTTGCTGGTATTGCTGTTGTAAGTATTGTTGCTGCTGACGTCTAGTTACTTCTTCAGACATCTCTGCTAACTTCGCGGCTCTAGCGTTTGCTGCGTTAGTTTGATTAACCTAAAAATGTTATTTAATTATATTAAATATATCAATATTGAATGCTTATATACAAATATATAATATAATAATATATTATAAATAAATATTATTATTAAAATATAGTATATACCTGATTAGGCAATGTGCTGGTACCATCTGGGGGCTTGTCAGGTGTGGTTGCAGGGAAGTGTGCAGATTGAGGTCGACCGCTTCCCGTTGAGCTACGAAGCGATGACCATCTGTTAAAACAATTATATAGTACATATTATTTGAAAATTAATAAAAATTAATTGTAAGATGAGCTCATACAAACATTATTTATATCATTTTTACACTAATTAAACTTTTTGATTATGATATCATACACATCATATACATAATCTAAAATATGAGTTGTTCTATATATTAATAGTAAAAGCTTTGTACCCCTTTTTACAAAAATTATGCGGATGGAGGAATATGAAACTTGGCACATTTACAATTTATATAGTGAAGGTGTAAAAAGGTTGTTACACACACTACCATGGTTTGACATATACATTTTGGCATGTTTATATAAAGCGACATATACGTTGGTAAGCAACACGTCATCGGGGATATCAGTCTCTATAGTTGTTTATTGTATAATTATGTTTTCTTATTTCTATTTTACCATGGAAAATATTAATATGTCAACTCACCTGTCTTGTAAGGGATGCTGCTGAGCATGCACAGAAGATAAGTTCTGGTAGAAGGAATCATTCTGTGCGGACAGATTGTGGCTACTGCGGGATTTGTTAGCTCCGCCGATATCGTTCCATGCAGGGGACCCGCCTTTTGCGTAGCCACTATTGATTATAATACATTTATATTAATAGTATATTTTCTTTTTAGATGCAGTTAATAAAGTAAATAATGAAGGAAAGTTAGGCTTTCATTACGAACTAACTTGTACATTTTTAACAATTAATTAATTTTCAAACATTTAGAAATACATGTTGCATTTTAAGACGTCGAATATAAAGGGATATTTTTATAGACTAGAGCAACGAAACGGGTATATTATAAAAAATAAACGATATCAAGTAGTGCAACTACAATATTAACGTTTTTAAATAAGCTATAACAAAAACGTGTATAAATTTACGACACACAAAAATAAAACAATAAAAATGAACAACATCAAAAACAATACCTCTGCATCATATACGAATGCGGCGAGAGCTTCCCCGAGTGCTGCGAGGACGGAGGAGACATTAGCGGAGCGTGGGGAGCGTGGGGAGCGTGCGGCGCGTGCACGGGCGACGCGAGCGGCGCGTGGTGCAGCGCCGGCGTGCTCTTACTGGGCTTCACCGGCTCCGCTGCGAGGCGCGACGGCAGGTCGCGCTCCGACGCGCGCCGGGCCGCCCCCGCCCCCACCCCCTCTGCTGCGGCACCGCCGCCTGCCCCTGTGGCACCGTATTGTCATATGAAGTAATGCGTGTCAGATATATTGGTGCAATTTAATAAATGTTTTTGTTTATTTTTATTATTATTTTCTACATTTGTTTTATTATTATTAATAAAATAGTCAACTCAAGTAATCTGAAAATTGGCAAAAATAAATTCATTTTATCATATAATACTTTTTTTTACTATTACGTCATAAAATTCATTTGTAAACCAATGTAAATGTAATGTAAGATTGTAATTATTTATATTGCAGAATTATTTGGGAGGAATATTAATAAAATATACATATGCGTTCTAGGACATGGATGTTGACAAAAATTTGTAATATCGCCAGATTCGAATAAAATATTTTACTCTTTTTTTCTTTCAATATTTATTTAGATATATGTTAATATGATATATCTTAGGGCATTTGGATTTATGTCAACATCCCGTATGTGTCTGGAGTGCTGAAAAAAAAAATAAAAAAGTAAATAATATTACAACAACTTACATTAAAATTTAAAATATAACGTGCAACGATAAACGACAATAACATAACTAACAACGAGTGTATAATATAAAAAAAAACAATAGAACGTCAACAAATAAAGGCCGTCGTGTAATAAAATAACGTTTGCATCGCATGCTCCTAAGTAATAAATTAAACGGAACTAAAAAGTGTAGTCTTGAAGCCGTGCGTGTGTAACACACCTATTTCATGCTCGGTGTGAGAGTCGGCTTACACGTGGTGGTGCGGGAATCCCGGCGCCATTGCGACACGTCCGCCGACGACACGTGCTTGCGTACCAACTTGCTGTCCGTTAACATTCGACCCTCGTCCATATTGTCCAAACTTCCACTTTTTAAAAATGATGCCAAGCATTTTGGACGTTTAACGCAATTCTGATTAGACTTCAGTTTTATATTTTCAAGAGTGATTGTTTTGGGTTTCTTATCTAAAATTTCGTTAAATATCAAACTACCCGCTGTAGATAGATTTGCTTCGGTGTGATCCTCGGAAGGAAGATTTGGTAATTCGAACTCGTTTCCTTGCGCTAATGTATCTTCGCTACCGCGTGAACCAAATTTGGACCAATCTTCGAGCTGTATAAGAATACTTTTCACTTCATCCTCAGACATTTTGTCAGTCTTTACATCGTCAGTATCAGTTTTTTCACATTCATATTGTATATCAGCTAAACTAGCACTCATTGGTATAAGTTCTTTAATAGCAAGCGGCTCTTGATTTAGGCCTGTGCTGAGGTTAGGACTCGATTGACAGTTACGTTTGTAACTTTTTGCACAGTACCTAAGATTAATTTGATTAAAATGTTTAGTTAAGGCTTTAACTTTCCCAAAAGCGGGACGATATTCATCTGGTGACTTCCAGGATTTTTTTGCAACGTTATCTAAAATCTGGTTAACCTCTGTGTCGACAGGTGGTGGTACCTTCCCTGGAGGAGCAAGGTCAATAAAATCTTCATCAAAAGATTCAGAAGTCGATAAGGATGGATCTGTATCATCCGATTTGCTGGATAGTGATTTTGACATTGAATATAAAGTTTTTTTAAGTCGACATTGTATATTTTGTATGTTGTCAGATGCTCGTTTCAAGTTAAGACTTAAATCGACTTTCTTAGTGACTTCCACAATACGAGGTTTTGTGTGAGTTTCTAAAGGTGAGTTGGGCGTTTGGCACGTGGCGTCTGCAGTCTTTGGTTTCTCATCGGTCAAATCTAATGAAAGAGATGGTAGTATTCGTCTTATTTTTGGCGTCGCAACTTTACTATGAAAACAGTCATTTTCAAATATCACAGGTTCAGAATTAGGTTCATCTATAAAGGGTATTTGCTGAGCTTCAGGTTGGGGTGTCCGGCAACACTCGCAGGCACTAACGCATTCGTCGACTCCGGTACACCTACGTCTGTAGTCCTCATCTTTAGACCGGGAATTAAACAAATCTAACGTTAATTTAGTGTCTATAGGCTTCATTTCTGGCGGTAAGCATATAGCCTCGCCGCTTTCACTGGACTGGTCATAGTTAAGCGGCGGGTCAGGCACGGGGGGCGGGACTTGTGGCACCACTTGCGGCACGTAAGTTTCTTGGCACATAATGTCACTAGACTGATCCGCATCGACATCTTCACACGTAAATGTAAATATCGGTATTGTTTGTTGAACATGGCCGGATTTGAGCTCCAAAGGATAGCCCGGAGTGTCTGGAGACGGATCGTCTTGCAACTGATTATTCTCACGATCTAAAGTAATAACAAGTTTTGGGATAGAGCCGTGATAGTGCGTTTGATATTCTTCAGTCTCATCCGTACTAGATTCCGATGTTTCATCTCTTAAAAGACGATTGCGATAAGAATAACGGCCATTTCCTGTAATGAGAGTAACTTTAAAACCACAAGGGATATATGACAATAAAATGATAAGAAGCAAAATGATCCCAATAACGAGATGCCCAATTTTCGTAACAAAAGAATAAAACAGAAACTGAAGAAAACCCAGGCTGAAAATAAAATATAAAATCGCAAAATAAAGAAAAAATATAATTTTGGAAAACATTTGCCTGCAGTAACAAGCTCAGTGAGCGGCGATGTCGGCTTCAACAACGCTGGATGAGGATTTATAAACGTGCCTGAATTACGACGTGCACGATCTTCATATTGGACTTCTTCATCTATGAAAATTTTAATTAACACATATGTTTTAAAATTTATCAAAACCATGTTAAGGCATAAAATTAATTCCAACTTGATTCGTCAGAGCGCTTGAAACGTGATGACATACGCGATTAAGCAATATACGTCTGATATTTTCACATTATTTTTAAATTCTTTTAAAATTACGAATCACGTTAACGTTAAAATGAATAAATCGTATATAATATATTAAAACATAAATTTACTTTGTTGGTTGTACGTTGGCTGATGTAGAAGAGTCGCTAATCCGTGCAGTACAGCGCCCTGTTTCGCCACTTCCAGCGTCACGGTAGGCCCCGTGCGGACTAAATACTCTGCGGCCTGTAACACGTAGAAAATATATGTTAATAAGTAGTTCAAATTATAACTAAAATCGTATTATTTAAGATTCACTCAATAACTAAAATAAATAATATTTGCTCAGCTAATTTGAATCTGAGTTATAAAAAAAGTTTGACATGACTTTATAAGGGCTGTTCATTTGTATATAATTTATATTAATTCCACATGAAACAGTTTTAATATATAAATGAAACTTATGAGTGTAATCGACAACCTTACGTAAGTTATGAACATTAATTATGGGTTCGATTCCTACTCAAATAAATGAATTTTTCTTTTTTTTTTTCTTTCCTGTACTCTAACAAGACAAAGCGTAGCGTTGAGATCCGCTACTTATTGCTTGGAAATGTTTCGATTTCGGGTGGAAAGAGGAAAACGCAGTGTGTTGAAACTAGGTTCTGTCTGAAAATCCTGTTATGTAAAAAAAGAACGCTATAAAAAAGCCGTAAATTACCTTTTCCTGCGTAATGCCAACAAGGGAGTGTCCGTCGACGGACAGTAACTGGTCACCGGCAGCAAGACGCCCGTCTGCCGCCGCCGCGCCGCCCGGTACGACTGATTTTATGTAAATACCCAGTTTGCTCTGCCCAGCGCCCTGTTTATTATGTATTTAAGTTTATTATTATTATAAACACAAGTGAAAAATATTACATATGTTAATTATATTATAAAATATTGATTTATTTCGTGTGAAAACATCTAAGATTTCTCATCGTATTTATCAAAGTAACTATCAACAAATTACCTTAGCAGCAACAATACTGAGTCCCATTCCATTAGAATTCTTATGCAATTGCACTATATGCACTCGCGGGTGCATATCGTGCGGGGCGTGTGAGGGCGCAAAGCTATGCATGTATACAGTCCACTCGCCCTTAGCGTGCGGCTGGTGCGCGAGGCGACATAGTCCACCGCGTTGTAGCGGCGCCACGAACTCTGCGAGACCGGGAGGAACACCGCGTACCACTTCTGGACTAAACCCGTCGCCTGGGATCAGCAGTGCCGCGCCCAGCCATACGCTTTCTTCTAGTGTTATCTGTTTGGATGTTATAAATGTGATATATAATAATTTTTAAATCGCTTTTTTTTAAAGCTTCACGCTTTATCTCGCATAGTAAGGTACATAGAAATAATCTTGTGTCTAGATACTCTGTTCGCCGCTTTCTGCCTAAATTGGAAACATTCTCTGTTGTATAACGAAACCCACAGTTGCGCTTTATTTTACCAGAATGGAGAAATGACAATCCACATTAAATTACGTTTATGGTTTAACGCTGCACCACGATTGAGTCGACTATTCTTCTTATTATATATATTATGTAGAAGTATACATACTTCTCACAAATTAAAAAATATACCATACCATAGCCATTTTTCTATTACTAACGTAGGATCTTAATTAAGAAGTCGTTTAACATCCATTCAAATATTAATTTATCAAATCAGATACTTGTTTTATTTATTAAACCATATAATTAAATGACTAGGTTCTCACGTTCCCTCTGCCAACCTCGCTATATGTGAGACACAGCGGAGAACAAAAAATAAATAAATGACAGCTCAACTGTCTATAATAACAAAACAACAAAGCAGTCCATACCTCTCTGCCGTCAGCCCGGTACAGCTCGTCGGCGTGCGCGCGCGCGTGCGCGGCGGCCGCGTCCACGAGGTCGGGCGCGAGCAGCGGCGCGAGCAGCGCACGCACTTGCACCGAGTTGAGCTTGAAGCACGCGCCCAGCGCGCCGCACACCTCCTCCGGCGAGCGGTGCGTGCCGGAGATTAGACGTGCTGTTGTATCCATTTATATTAAGTTATTATTATAGTATAGATAAACTTCATTGTATTTACATTGTGTCGAAGTTACCGATATATGTGCCTATATAACCTAAATTTTCTTAAATTATTTAAAAATAAATTAATTGATAACGTTTTGTTCCTATTTGATTGACTTCAAAAAGGGAAGAGAGATTCTCTTCTCGTTTCGAATTCCTTACTGCAAAAATTTTTACTGGATGAACCCATTTTGATGATTGACTTTACATACGATAATTTTTAAATATGGTCCCATTTAAAATTCATTAATATCTTTTTTTTTAACTTCACGCTGTATCGCTCTCATAGGAGGGTAGGCAGAAGGAACCTGAGAACCTAGTATTAAGACATTCCGTTCTCTTACAACAATTCTATTCCCCACTTTCCGCCGAATTAAAATCATTATAATCTGACAAGTATATTTACATTGTTGTACAATTACAGTGCATTTTATACAAAAAGATAACAGAAGTCTGTTATGACTTTTTTGCTAAAATTTAAATTATAGGTTAACGAGACTATTAGCTACTAGATAATATATATTCTTAATCATTTAATAAATACTGACCAGCCTGATGAGTCCGAGCGAGGTGGCAGTCGGCAGCGAGTTCTAACCCCTGGCGCTCCGCCCACGCCGCTAACAACGCCAGCCGCGCCGATAGTGCCGCACCCCACCGCGCGCTCACACATCCTGCTTCTGTTACCAACTGAAATAAATTACATTATTTATGTATTACAGTGAAAAAATTGAAATCCATAATATACTGAGTTAGTTTAAATGATATAAATAATTAAATTTCACATCAAGATTATCTTTATAATTCTAATCAATGCAAAAAAAAATACTATACCAATTAGGACATAAAAGGATCTATCAAAATAATCAACCAGTACAACAATAATTGATGTATATTAATTAATATCCATTTTTTTCGAATACTTTACGAAAGTTGTCGGTATTACACATAAGACGTACCGTTAGCTATACATATTATGTTAGCTATACTTTCAACTTCGTTAATATAATTACAACGTACCTTATTAAAACAACACGCGTTAATATAATGGAACAGATGTGAGAACAACTGTATAGTGAGCGCCGCGTTAACCCTACACCGTCGCAGTAACACCATGGCTGCCGCGAGTGCTTGTAGCGTGGGGGCGGTCGCGTCCGTCGCGTCCGCTGCGTTGGGGTTGGTCAGTTCTGACAGCGCGCGGGATAGTTCTTCTTGGAAACAGCTTACTAAGTTACTGTGTGAAATTAACAAGTAGTTAAGTATATATTTTTTCTTATATCAGTTATAGTTTAACAAAAAAAAAACAACGAATATAAAATTTATTTATAAATATTTATATATTATAAATATTTTGACATCATTTCGAAGAAGGTTGAAGTGTCTGCAGTTTACTTGTGGGCTCGAAATTCATTTGACTCAATGTGTGAATTGAAAAGATACTTTTCCCTAGTTCAAGTAATAAGTAGCGGGTTGATTTCCGCCACTCAACATACACTGGCTTTAAAATAGACCATGTTACTATTTTTAATAATAGTAAATTCTCAACCATTTAATTTTTTTTTTCTTGTAAAATCTTACCTGAATGCATTTTGAACGGTTTTAGGCAATAATTCTTGGGCTTGCGTTGAAAATGATGAGATGTGTCTGTCAAATTTTAAAAAGTGGAGCAATTCACTTGCGTTAGCCATCCAAAATGCTTGTGCAGCGGAATCGGTGCGTCTTTCCTGAAATATTTCAAATAATTATAATATTTTAATCGTGTCTATTAAGTTTTTAATTCTTGTATTGGTAACAATTATTTTTATTTTCAAGTTCATTTAAAGTACTTACTAAGTAATTAGACTAGTTACCTTTCATCGTCTAATTGGTACAATTATAAAAATAATAACAAGCTAAATTAGATCAAATATATTAATTTCACATATATATTAAATTCCCAATGTTACCTGTACAGTGGCGTGAATGAGTGTGGCGACGTGATGTAGGAATGCAGTGAGCTTGTGAGCGCGTTCTGTTGGCGTCAACTCCGGCCGGTAGTGAGTAGACGCGCGGTATCTAAAATATATATATAAAGTTAGTTATTTAGTTAACAATTTTTTATTAATTTAAATTAAATAAGACGAAACTATAAGAAAAATAGCTAAAAATAGCATACGATGCCTAAACGATCTGAGTAATAACAATAAAAACTATTTTTTATATATATAAAATATTTTTTTTCTAATCTAAGGGTCTAAGGGTAAACTACCTTATAATTCAAGTTATATTACATGATACTCTCTTTTAATAAAAACTACAATAAATGTGATTTTTTAGGAATACCATAATTCGTTTTCATAATGTTCACACGTATTCATTGAAATCAATATCAGCCGAGGAATTTGGAGCTTTAATGACTACTAAATGTTGGCTGAATGGCCGAATATTAAACAATATTGGGTCAAATACTAAATACTAAAACGAATATTTCCTCCAATAGACCGAATTTGTCGATCGACATTTCTAAATACACACACATTTTACAATAACCTTTTTTTTCTTTTAGAGATTCAGCCTGACAAAACCGAATTTGAAACACTTTGTTCTCCACTTTTCGGTCATTGTACATTATATATTGGATGGCGGAACTTAACGCAGCACTTTCTTACCAGACCAGATAATTGAAAATAATTTAAATATAAATATTTTCCGAATCAGTATCGACTATCGCCCATAGCGTTTAATGTATGGCGGTAGTGTAAATATAACTAATTACTTAATATAATCCTTTTATTTAAATAAAATGATTTCAAAAATTATATAAAATAATAAAAAAATAAAACCAACTTCAAATAATATGCACTCAAAGGAATAATTGTTACGAATAACTCAAAGAACTGGGTCAGATATTAACGAAATTTAAATCGGACCCCAACAGAGCCATCCTATAAAATAGCTATCATATAAAAA
The DNA here is from genome assembly GCA_033558755.1 of Philaethria dido. Lineage (NCBI taxonomy): Eukaryota > Metazoa > Arthropoda > Insecta > Lepidoptera > Nymphalidae > Philaethria > Philaethria dido. Next base: position 9,850 of record JAKGSA010000386.1, read on the forward strand.
AAATAATCACGAAAATCGGTTCACCCAGCAAAAAGTTACGTAACAAAATAATACAATCGAATTAAGAACCTTCTTTTTTTTAAGTCGGATAATAAAACAGTGTATCAATACTAACCGTGCGCACAAATACAGCGTGTATACGGGCGCCAGTTTGAAGGCAGGCGCGTGCGGGTCGAGGCGCGTGATGACGGCCGCCAGGAACTGCGCCTGTCCCGCCTCAGGGAACTCCAGCACTGCCGGTAGAATCGCCTCTTGCCCGCGAGAGCTCATCGCGCTCCTGATACATTTATATTTTAGTGTGTTATTAATATTTTTGTTATATCACGTAAATTCCGTATACGCATAACATTATAATTTTGTCTTATAATGCTAGAAAAAATGTAAATAGATGTGTAACTAGCTTCATTACATGATTGACAAAAATTAGCAAAACTACAAAGAACTGAAAGTAGCAACATTCAAGAGTGACAAACAGAAGAAGTTCAAAATATATACAAAAACATACCTGTTATCCTGTCCCGATCCTCCACTTTTAGCGCTACAGATGCTCTTAGTCTCAACGTTGCCATCTAAATCAAAAGTAGTTTCATAGTTGTCCTTATACTGAGCGTTGGGCGTGCGATTGACGGGCGCGCTCTGGTCGTGCTCGTTGTAGACGGAGCCCGAGTGCTCGTCGCGCATGTAGTCGTCCTTGGAGTCGCTCAGATGCTGCGACATCATGAGCGACTCGTTGTCTAGCTTAAGCGTGTTGTTGTTGTATGGCGGGTCGGTCGCGTTGTACGCGTACGTGTCGTGGGACACGGGACTAATGGTTCGGGGGTACTCGGCGTCGTTAACGTTCGCGTTGGAGTCTAGCGGGTCGGGCTGGTGCGACGCCATCGACGTGGGCGACATCGCTCCGCTGTTTTCGCCAGACGGCGATCTAACAATTGCAATACACAAGCGCATGTCGGTGAGCCAGTGACACACATGCAACGAAAGAAAAGAAAACAACGATGATACATGAACAACATAATCGAACACAACAATTAAAAGTGAATAGGAAAGCGTAGCGATCGTGATGTAGAAATTTTGATTAAAAAGAAGTGATTAAATAATAACGCTAGGAGTGTCGTGTGATTTTCTAGACTAGTCTAGTCTTTCATTCTAAGTATAAAGAAAAAGCTACATATTGTAAAAGATAGCTATATATGTCTAATAAAGAATATTGAAAATAGATATTAATCAAATAGACATTTTTTTTCACCTGTCGTAGATGGAGCCGGAGCCGAAGTGTTGAGACTGAGAGAGATTTCGGTTCATGAGGTTCTCTTGAGCAGGATCCACAAAACGAAACGTTGATACTCGTCCGAATTTCAATAAGCAGCCGTGCTATAAAATAATATTTAATGACATATTTATAAAATTAAAAAAAAATAAAGAAAAATTGTAATCGCCATAATAAATCGCTAAGTATTCTGTTTTGTTAAGTCTTTTGTGTTTTATAAAGCTACGTTATCGGTCAGGGACTTTTATGCAGGGACCGTAGCGTTTGGCGCTCCTTTCTCCGACTACCCCGCTAGGGATAAAGCGTGAAGTTAGGTAGATAGGTAGGTTATAGGCCAGTTGCTGAGGCTATTTTTAGTGAAATCTTTATAGACTTTTCTATAAAGTATTACACCTCAATGTTCTTATATTTTTTTGGTGCGCCTTGTAAAATTTACCTATACATTTTGTGTAAAAATTCATTTCTATTATGTATCATACCTACAAATGAAAAGATCGTATTCTCGTTCGAATTAAATGATGTATTATTATACTTAAGTTATAACAACGTAGTAATCTCATTGTTGAGTGTCAAGTCATTAAGTACTAGAAAAAAACGATAACTTTTCTTTCATAGTTTAAATGTAAAAAATTGATAACATGCATAAAGAAAAGAGACTATGTGGTAGTTGGTAAATTGGATAGCAAAGAAAATAGGTTGGCTATGAAAAGACGACAGAAAGGAATGCGGTGCCTGTGTAAATGTTTACAAGCCACAGGGGCCTTGTGTTGTGCGCATGTCGCATTAATATTTTATAAGACAGCTACAACTTTGGCACGGTAAGCCGCACATAAGTAATTAAACAAAATTCAATAATTGCTCTTATTAGACGTAATTAAAAAAGTTTATTACAATGTTGATCGAGTATAAATATTACGTTTTTACTTCTGTACCTATATTAAAAGCAGGGGGTATATATAAAGAACATGACATAACGTGTGGTGCGCAAGTACGCTTGTCATTAGTATAATAGATATCATTTATCTTTTAACTAATCTCAGGTATTATGCTATTACCATTATTAGATAAAAAAGGGTATATATTATGAATATTTGCTTCATAATACCAAGTTTATTTGAATTAGGTTGAATGAAATAAAATACCTATCATTTAATAGAAGAGCGTTTGGCGCTCCGATTTCTCTGAATACCCCGCTATGAATAAAGCGTGAAGTTAGGTAGGTAGGAAACAAATGGAGATTGGAGGTTCAAAAAAAATAGAATGAATTAGTAATTAATGTTGAAATTGTAAAAGAATATTTCAATCGTGTTCTAATATATTTACAATTTAGAATTACTATTTTAAAACTCTAAGTTAATCTTTAAGCATCTTCTCCCTTCAAAGTAGTGAACCTCTTTGAGTAGTGAACCTCTATAAAAGACTTACTAAAGTGTAGTTTACAATATACGTTCATAATAATAACAGTGTTTTAATAGAAGCTTTTACCTGTAACCTCTGTGAATGCATTGTCCTGCGTCCGTTCACATAGACGTGTGCGTCAGTATGTAGTGGCGTCACAGTATATCCACCGCCGTCCGCTGCCGCGACAACGCAATGTCGTGGCTGGATGGATGGCCCGTATAATTGCAACGCTGTGCCATTTCCCGAACCGATCTAAATGAAAAATGTCAAATTATATTCTTTCTTTTAAGGTAAACGGAAGAACGATCGTTTTTTTATCATAGTATTTTGATAAAAACTTTAAAAATAATATAATATCTATATAATTATCCAATATAGGAATTTTAGTAAGTTCAAAGGAAAGACAAGTTATTTTATATACTGAGAATTGGAACATATAAGTTTTTCACCTTTTTGACTTAAAGTAAATAGTCTCGTTATGTCGATTGTGTAGAATAATCGACTCTATCGATCTATCAGTCTACTTGTAAATCTTAGTAAAAAGTTATATGCGATAAGCTATATTAAATAAGACACTAACTAACATTTTGATCGGAATTAATAAGGCAGCAATATCTAGAATATCAATAAATAATATAGAATATCACTTTCTCAGCGTTTTCAAGACGAACGTTGTCGTTTAGCATTATGATTTTGTCGAACCTTTCCCAGTTTTTTCCAACGTCGTTCAATACACGGCACTATAAGTGCATTACATTTAATGGAAATCGTTTAAGCTCAATATATAATACATTTTTCTGTTCGGCACTTTCTGTATAGAACATCTTAAATAGGATTTAATCACGTATTTAATAGGAGTAAATAAACGAATTTTCAAAACATTGTTGACTTAGTATATCGTAATAGTATTGAAATTAGAAGTTAACATATATCATAGAAACATCTAGATACAGAAAAATCTAGATTAGGTACCTATTCTGTGAAAGTATATGTCAGAATTAGTCAGTAGTAGTATTTATAACCGTTATAAGGATAAGGATAAAATTATTTTTTCAAAGAGAATTGCGTACTTAAAAAAATATGGATAAATTTTTTATACTTATTATTACAGAAGAAAATAGAATAAATTCTTCATATATTCTTTTGACTTACAACACGATAATTTAAAAAAAACTGTGGTAATATTATGTATCTTTGTAATAGTATACATAAAGAAAACATATTAGAAAATAATGTATTTATTCATTCACACATAATAAAAAAATATAAACCGATATTCACTAAAAAACAAAAATACAAAGGTGAACGAACGTTGGCTTTCCAGTGAATGTTTTATATTATATATTAATATTCAAATACGATCAATCATTTCTATTCCATTTAATAAAAAAATAATTCACTTTTTACGAAACAAAATAAAAACGATTTTAATATCTTAAAAGCTTTTCTCACGTGTCGTGTTACTTTATATAAAAAAGTTATGGTTCAATATAAAATATTTATCACTGAGTTTTTTTATATTTTTTGCATTTAATGCTCTTGAGTTCATATTGATTAAGTTTAGAAAGCTCGCTACTTAAGCTTCACTGCAATGCGCTTCGTTATGCTCTTCTGGGACATGAATTGTTTAGAAGATTTTGGCTAGACAGCCTCTCTGGCAATATTTATTGTTTAGATATTTTGCTGTCGCTTTTATATCTTTGTTAGTTGAAAATATTATAATTATACCGTTTTCTTTTCTATTCTAGTGATAGTTATGGCTTTTTAAAGTTAATATCTAATGCCATTGAGCAAAGAGGAATATATAATATTATTTTCGAAGGCAAACTTATAAAGGAGCTCCTCGTCACGGAGTCGACGTCACATAATGACTTACATCCACAAATTTTATAAAGAAAATACATACCTCAATAACATCTGTGATGCGTACACGTCGACCATTTTCTAAGACTGTACCCTCGGGAGTAACTTCTACCAACATAGGCTCATTGCCGGGCCGCGCGCTGCCCGTGCCCGCACCAGTCTTCTTTTTTCGTCGTCGTGGTTGGGCGTCTGATGGTCTTCGCCGCACGTGGAACATGATGGAACCTTCACATACAAACAATTTTGTTATGTAATTAATGAATGAACATAAAGTGACAATGCGTTGAGCAGGCATGTAAAAATTATTACATATACATATAGGTTATCGTTATTTTCAAATATCCCTTACATTTTTGGAATAAGCTGTGTTCACGACAGATTTCTGCCCATTTACCGTTTGTCTAGAAATGTGTATATCAATCGTTGCCATATTTGTTTGAATACAAAACAAAGTGAGCGTATTACTAGTATGAGAAACTTTACTTATTATGTGTCTTCTACAATCTATTAAGTAAATTACTTAAATTTATATTTCCCAACTATTGAATATGTAAACCTAGCCTGTTCTGAGTCTAGTGGGTTCATACGAAACGATAGAGACGCGTTATACACTCCTGAAACTGAAGATTCTTGAGAGATTAAGAGATTATCTAGTGTCAACATCATTAGTGAAAAGCGTCTGCTCCAAATGATAACATTTACGTTATCGAATTCCATTTTGTATTTGTTTCTTAACTAATATAAATCGTATATTATAATTGTATATTAATTTATACATGCCATAGTGATAGAAAAGTGTTTTCATTCCCAGTCATACGTGTAATATATAAGAACGATGGAAGACCTAATACCTACTGCCCTCCAAACGCGCAATCGTTCGCCAATAAAACATGTAACATAATATGTTTACTCTATTTTTCTATGGAAGTTCTGCTCCGTTAATCGTAGACCGCCTGTAAATATACCGATATAATGGCATACTGTTGACTTTTAAAGGTCACTAAAACTCGACTCTGACTTTCAAACAAAACAAATCCGAAACAAACATTACGCTGTATCTGCAAATAAAACTTTTAGAGGATGTAATTTACTTTTTAATAAAATTTATATTTTGATCATATTAAACGTTATTAAATTCATATATGATAAAGTAGTATTAATTTAAATCAACTTGACGAACAAAATGTTAATCTGTGTAACGTTTACAGATTTTGTATATGAACTGTTTTAATCGCAAAAGTGAAGGGGAAAAATGATTAATATTCTAAATAGTTGGAATTCTATCTTAAAATCTAAAAGTCATCGGTGACAGATTGTAAGAAACATAAATAAAGAAAAGAAATATCAAAATTGTATATCGCCGGTATTAAGTTCTATAGGTAATTTTATCCATTTGTTATACAATATTATATCACATCCATATGAATCAATAATTAGTACAAGTAAATTTAAAATAATGCAATTGTGAGTCAAGCAGCAGATAACAAAAATCAATAAGCGACGGTATATAACCCAGAACATTGAATCGACTTTCATTACTAATGTGCATATTTAAACTTTTCAATGTTAGTTACGAAAGTTTAAATTTCAATTTTATTTTTATGCCAGTTCCTCTTGAAAGCTCAGTATTTTATCACTGATATTTACGTCGTTGAATATTTATGTTGTACACTACAAAGCTGGTTTTTGATCCATGAACTCCATATAAACAAAAAAAATATAAATATTAATATAGATAACTTTATGAAACACAATTACATTGGAGAATTTAAAAATAAAATAAAGTGATTAAAATTAAATGGGCCGTTTTAAAAGAAGTTCATAGAGCCGGTTGTCGTGATTGAATAAAGGAAGCAAGGATACAATTCTGTGCCTTTGTTACCAAGTACGATTTCCTTCTGACCGTATCGCAGTCGCGAGCTGAATGATCGGCTATAAAGCATATCACAGTAGCAACAATATATTGTAAGCCATGACCCTCCTAAGGTGCGTAAAAGGTATATTACTTCAAATGTTAAAAACAACGCGCCACGCGACGGTCTAATTGTGACTGGTGGTAAGTCTACTACGTCATATTAAATTGATCAACTGCCGATGTCAATTCAAATAGAAATAGTAGATATACTTTTGAGAAGACACTATTGACTTGTCTTTCATTGTATTTTGTGATTATTTTCTTTTCTGTATATATTAGATACAAGTATATAGGAGTAGTCTGATTTCTATTTTAGTAATTACGTATTAATTATTATTCGACCCAAAGCACATCAAAACATAGGCATGTCGTTTTATTAGTCTATATATATTGAATATTGACTGCGTTTTTCTTAGAAGTGACAGTGACCGCTGACATCACCGTAATGATTCATTAATTTTCTTCAAGGGACTGCCGTCGAAAAGTCAAATAAGCGCTAAAATATTTTAAAATAAATATTTTGTTTAATATAAAAAAAGAAAACATTATATTATGTATAAAGCATAAAATTATCTATATCAAAATTAATATGAAATATTCAGAATACTTCGATAATCCAAATATAAACAAGTAATATATAGTATATAATACATTTGTTAACATTCTAATTAAGTTTCTTGCTTATTAAGTTTTCTATATCTATAACAAACAGTAAACAAAACTGTTTTATTCACTTTTTTTAAATTAAACAAATTTTGTATCATAACAATATTTTAACAATGGGGCGAGAGTGTTGACGGCGTCCGACGTCCTTGTGAGGGTTTGTATGATGGTTACGTGACATGTAGGGTTCTACTAATTGTCTCACTTGTTGCTCTTTAACCACTGCCACGCGACGTTATAATTACTCAACTTGAACCATATACCTCTAGCGGGTAAATGATAAAAACCACGAAGATCGATATACTATAGTGTTTTAAAGCCTGTCGTGGCGCAGAGGCACAAGCGTGCGACTGTAAACGCGACAGGTTGTGGGTTCAATTCCCACTCCAGGAAATGTAAAATTTAGTATTTTCATTTCTTGGGTTTGGTAACAAGGCAAAGCGCGGCGTTGAGTTCCGCCACTCAACGCGCAATTCCTTAATTCGGCGGAAAGTGGGGAACGGAATTGTTGAAAGAGAATGGAGTGTCTTAACACTAGGTTCTCTGGTTCCCTCTGCCTACCCTGCTATATGCGGGATACAGCGTGAAGTTTTTAAAGCGCTATTCGTAAAAAATATCCTAAGTCCTAATGTTTAGAATTATAAATACATTGAAATATGGAAACAAATATTGCACGCAGCAGTATTTTTATCCATTTCTTTAAAATGATTTCATATATTAACCTCATTACATCATAAAAGCACCGAAATATAGAATTAATTAATTAACTATTCTACTTTGTAGTACAGCCCAAAAAACTTCTACCATATGTAGATTTTTTTACAAAATATGTACTAATAGAATTTCCACTCATGAATATTTAATATACAAATCAAAGCCACTTATAATAAAATGAGAGATTCAACATCAAACTTTTAATCTAAACTGGATCATCGATCGACCAACAACAGGAGTGGCTTGTTCATTGTCCATGTTTGTACGTATGTACAGTACATAAACAGAGTTGTGACCTACTAACAAATACGTCATTCAACAACGCGATCTAGACACGCCTGATCATAATTATAATATACGAAGTTCATTAAATTAAATGACAATCTTTTGACATTAGTTTGGTAACAAGTTCTAAAAGTGTCTTATAGAATAGAATTATCATAATGTAATATCTGTCATCGCCAAGCTTTAAGATAAAAAATATTCAAGCACCGAGCGGTATTCTGTAACAAGAGCCACTCAGCACTGCAGCGGAATAAGCAAAATATGCTAGACATGATACTGCAATTCAATTGTTTATTTAAAATTTAAAAATATAGCAAACTTTTAAGGATACATATTTTGATTTATGTATCATCTTAATAAGATAAACTATTTATTTTTGAGCAACATTTCTTTAGGGTTGAATAATTTATTCATGAGTTTAATTTTATTCTTTTTTAGCATTACTATTGAAATGTTACTAATAACGTTAAAACGTAATAAAGATATTAATATTGATATATAAAAATTATAAATGTATCTAATAAGTCTATTAAATTTTATATTTCATTATTTATTATTTCTTTTAAAAATAAGGAAATATAGGGTAATTTTTGCTATAGAATAATATAATATAATTATCGGCCGCCAATTAATGTGTGTTTCACAAGCTTGACGATCTGTCCCAAAAAGCAGTCAGGGATAACCTAGTTTTAGGACATTTCGTCCACCGCTTTCCGCCAATTTAAAAGATTGCGTATTGAGTAGCGGAACTGAACACCGCGCTTTGTTAAGACAAGTGAGAAGGAATGAAAATAACTAAACATAATCAATACCCCGAATGAGAATCAAATCCACAACCAATTGCGACTGCAGTCAGATGCTGTCCCACTGCGCCACGATGAGCTCCCAATTAAGTTATAATATGAAATTTCAATTAATTACCTTCGAGTCTACTACCAGTACTCTATATAATACTATAACTCAATATATACCTTTTAAAGAAGTTACTCATCGGGTTTTTGGCAACCTTTTAGACGACAGCTCTTTCACTTATACGTTAAGAGACCTTTTAAGACACAGTTCTAAGGATATAAAATATATACCTATGCGAGTATACTGGTGCCTGAAATATTTAACGTTCGGGTTTCCAAGTTTTATGTATATTATATGGGCAGTAGGAAAGTTTATTTCATTCGAATTTAACGTGCAATGACTCGATTTTTTTTATGTTAGCGATTTTACTAAATTAAATTCTCACTGCACCAATGGCGATTGTCTGGTGGAGTTGTGTGAATTCTATATTCATAAATAGGTTTAACAATTTTTATTTTCACGGAAGTATCTCTTCTATGTCAAGAAAAGGTTATGGATTTGGCGTCCACACTACGGTTCCAATTGAAGTCACACATACACATAGTAAGTTGGCTGAACTACCTCCTCAAAAAATCAAAGGCAAACTAACAAACATGCAGACGGCAGTAATTAACTATTGTTAATGAAACAATAATTCATTTTGCGAAAATATATAATTTAAAACAAATTAAAGATATTTGATAGCGTTTCATATATAGTTATTGCTACGTCAAAGACAAATATAAAAACTTAAAAGAAGAAAAATAAATGTAAAGTTCTATTATCCTTAGCCTTAGTGCCATATAACGTAATAGACGTTGGGACGTGACCTTTACAGAAGTAGGACGTGATCTGTTTGTAACGTAGTTTTCGGGACTCCACCGATGTAGAGTACAAATTGCGTTTCACTTTGTATAAAACCAAAGTGACAGGTCAATTTCAACTGATTTCGGAGGAAAATATATAGCCACATTTAAAAAAAGACTTTTCCCCACTATCACTACTACTAGGCGACATTAAAACTAGAAAAAAATATTTTTTAATAGATATTAAACATTTACTGACGAGCAATATAACATGCCAATGATGTTATGATTATAATAAAAGATTTTGCTATCAACCTTAAAATAACGAATAAGAGCGTGCGTGACAAACGATCATAAACGACAGGCGATGAGCTTCATTCTTCCTTAAATAGTAATAATCCCGCTAAAGTTATGGATTTACTAACAAAGACGTACTTCCACCCTTTGCAAGCGTAATATTTCGTTTACTTTCACATCACGCGTACCAGCTACCTAGATTTTTGCAGTCATTCCACACGCCATTTCACAGTGCTTTTTATTCCTGTGCTTTTGCTTAAGAAAAATAGCTTAAATTTCTTCAACTCAACTTCAACACCTTTTTAAATATATTATACCATAATATATATTAAGATTAAAATATATATTTTAAATAAATGTAATATAAAATAGATACGTTAACAGATTGTTAATGGATTCAGTTAATATTTAAATAACCTATTGTAATTGCAAACAATGTCGAAAGCTGAATAATTTATGGAGAATAACGTAGACGTAGTTGATCCTATATAATATCCCTACATCCATAGCAAGCAAAGGTGTTATAGAGATTAGGGTATTAGTTATGCATAAGTTTATTAAAGCTTTAATCATATGTATTTAATATAATGTTATATACTATTTTAAAGAAATGCAGTACTAAAAAACTAATAAAAAATAATACTACGCCTATAGGATATTTATGGATAAGCTTAGGTACAAATCATCCATAAGCTCGTTTCCGAGCTAATATACGATCTATTTGTCTTGTGAGGCTGCTTTTATAAGGTTACTGAGTCAAGTACCCTTAGCTTTGCGCTTTGAATTTTATATAATGATCGAAATTAATATGGTATTTATTAATTAATATTAAACATGATCAAATTTTCATAATATATCCATTTCAATGAATTACAGTATGGCGATAATTTTAAAAATATCAACTATTGTGGAATCGAGAATAAGGGAAAATATTAGTTCGAACAATTTATTTATAAAACAAATATGCTTATTTAATTAAACATTCACTGTAAATACTTTTACATTAGAGGTGATCTCACTAAAGCTAAAGGTCAATTGCTCTATAAAAATGACATTTGTCGAGGCAAATAAACCTTCTATAGTATTTCTACCATACTTTGTAACATTCATGAAATATAAAATTTAAAGTTGGAAAGTCACCGTTAGATAAGAAAGTGAACGAAATCATGCGTAGCAAAGTTCAAAACAAGTTTGTGACTTACGAGTGAACGGCGAAAGTTAGTGCAAGCTAAGCTTTGGCCTTAGGAGATCATGAACACTTTTGTAAACTTTCGCGACATAAAACTTTCAAGGACGTTATTATGCATATCGATTCGACGAAACAACGGGCATCGAACTGCGAAACGAGTTAAAAATACCAACACAGGCAAGTGGACCGGCATCTGCGGACACACCGGTCGAACTACTCGGCGATGCCACATGCGTTTGTTTACTATCGGTTTCGATCACGACGGTAGCGACTGAAGCGTCCGAATTCACTACAGGGTACTCTCGTGACTTCTAAAAAATAGTTGGTCTGGACGAACTTACGACGAATGCCCCAATCCATTTCGGAAAGGTGCGCGAAGCGGGCGGCACGCGGCGCGACGTCTGTAAGACTACTGCCGCGTCCTGCCGCCCGCGCACTCCCGTTCATATATTCCCATTGTAAGCCACAACGAGCATTGTCCGCTCCAGAAGTCTACGCGCGAATAACTTTGACACGATCATAGCCTTAGGAGTCAGAGCGAGCTTTACTATACGTACTATAAAAGTGAAGCCGCGATATTACAACCTTCAAATGGCTTTAGCTTCATTTCATTATTTGTATTTCTTCTAAAATGTTTGCAATATTCTTGTGTATTAAATATGTATTTTAAACTAAAGATTTGTAACACGTAACATAAATTGTATTGATATAGTATACGAAATAAAATATTTAAACAATTTATATATAAAGATCTGATCTAAAAAACATAGTATCCGATTTTAAGGTTGTTTTTTGAATCTAGTAGAAGTAATATATAAAAAAAGTTTTAAATCTGCGTGTCCTATATTTTTAGAAAGTGAGCTGAATTGACACTCTAAAATGACATTCAAATTAACATACATATCTCAAACTAACCTTATGTTAAACATGAGGTAATTATTATAAAAATAAACCGGAACAATATTTATAAAACTAAAGAGTAAGTGATATGGCTTTTTCTGAAAATGTAATGTAAATATTATTATTTGTTTTAAATAAATATAATCATATATTTTATAAAATTAAAAAATTATAAATATTCACAGTTAGGATAAGAAAGATATTTTAGTAACGTATTAAAATTTCAAATCATACGCTACATTCCATTTTTTGTACGTTTTTATAATTATTTTCATTTTACTTATATAGATCAGTACATAAACATAGAACACGTCAATAGTAGGTTTTTGTACATCAAATACAAGCTTTAATTAAGAGATTATTTTATTTCGTGTTCCCGTTTTGATTTAGACTGATGTTTCAACTTCATATATAATGAATGCAGGAAACGTAAAGTTAACTTCATTAAAATTCAAATACTCGCAAACTGACAACCGGCGATGTAATACCAAATTGGTAACAAACAAAGTAGAATAATTTATGTAACGAAGCATCTTCAGTTATGTGTCTATTTTCTTGAGAGTAAAAGTGTCATTAGAGAGTTAATGTACATTTCTAAACATCACGTCTAATTCATTATCAAGAGTGTAATAATTCAAATCATAAGTTGATACTTTTGTATAGAAATAATTTAAAATATGTAAAAAACTATATCAGACAAAGTACTTAAGACTCTACATAAAGTTTGAATTAAATAAATAATGTTAGTGATATTTTAGAAACATGTTATTTGTGAACCAAAGTTATTTCTTTGGTTTCCAAGTAAAACTATAGTACTTTACAATTACATTTACTAGTGCGAAATTATAGGGCACACTAGACCGAAATAAAAATAGGGAACTACATCTTCTTATATTAAATGAAACTATTTTCACCGCGTATATTAGACAAAGGATCTACGGTGTGATCACGGACTACTAAAGTGTTCGAAATGTCGAATTTTTTAAAATATATTTAGGAATACTAAAATATATGCGATTAATCCAGCTGCAATATTTTCATACGAAAAATCAAAGATTTCATTACATTTTATATACTAAATATTACCATATAATAATATAACTTAATACAATACTATGGGTATGTACGTATTTAGTTTTTAAAATGATACGTCCATACAATAATATCTGCACCTTTTTTATTAGGTGTGTATAGTTATTTGACATTCACAAAGTCACATTTTTTCTCTGTTACAAGTTATTTTATTTCAATAACATGTGCCTTTATTATCTGTTGTCCGTATATTGTTTTTGATACAAAAGATAAGCTTGGAGCTTACAAACAAATCTCTTTATTTTCTAGCTACCCCCATTATAGAAACCAATTTCACTGCGTTCTGTGTATATTAGTAGAAGTAAAAAATATAATATAGACATAACCCAACAAACATATTTTCGTGGACTTTCCTATTGTAAGCACATTTCAACTCATTCATAATGACTTTGTAATAAAGTGTTAAATCTTAAGTTTATATTTATGTATTTAAATTGTACATGTATGAAATATTTAGAAAAGTGGATAATTTGGTTAGAAAGTATCAAATATTAAATAATTAAAATTTTGTTTTGTTTTATTGAATATCAATGTGTACTATTTTGTAATTTTAGGGGTAAGCAGAGACAACATTGTGATAAATGGAGTTGTTCTCTAAGATAGATATTGTATGCTGCACAGTCTACAGAATCTTGGGAAATATCTAGTAATTAATATTAAGCGTCATATTATTAAATTCAAATAAAAGTTAAGTCATAATAAATCCGCAGTAGACGTGAATAGATTGATAATTAGACTTGCATATAACATGTTTAAAATATTAGTAAACATTAAAATTTGTTTTATTCATCGGGTGAATTTTCAAGTATTTATGTAAAATAGAAATAGAATTTATAGATAGAACATAAACTTAAAAATGTGTGCTCCCAAAATCCATTCGACATTAATTTTTTAACGTCTCAACTAATTCATGCCTGTTGCGGACATAATATTATCAATCAAACTAGATGTTTATGAATTTTTAGCATCTCGCTTTATCCCGCACATAGTAGGGAGCCAGAGAACCTAATGATCAGACACTCTGTTATCTTTTAACATTTCCGTTCCTCACTTTCCGCTGAGAAAGAGAAAGAGTGCAGCATTGCGTGCTGAGTGTCGGAATTCAACACCGCGTTTAGCCTTTATACCAGAACAATTAAAATACTAAATATTATATTAATACTTTCATTTCCTGGAGTGGGAATTGAACCCACAATCTGTCGCGTTTACAGTCCCACGCTTGTGCCTCTGCGCCACGACAGGCCTTTTAGTCGTTTATGATAAATTACATAACTAACATCAGACTCCTAATCGGACGTGACAATAAACCAAATACAGATGTCATAATATATGTTAATGACACATTTCTATTATTTATAGTTCCAATAACAATACTTGTTGACAATATTTAATAGAAATAAAAAACAGAAACATTACTCACTACGGTGTGGGTGCGCCATCACGATCGCGAGCGGGCATTCGTCGTCTTCCAATATGTACTCCAAGTTGTCAGCTGTATCCACCTACGAGATATATTTAAATTTATTAATTATTTAACCATACAATGCTATAAAGCAAACAAAGCCTATGCATCATTGTTTGTTTAATTGTATATATTTTGATGGGTTGAATCTTGTATCTCTCTTGGATCTTTAATCAGTAGGCAAGGTGTAACCCATCAAAATCAGGTTCATTCTATCAAAATATTGTATAGTTCTCGGGTCCGAGCACATGTGTAATTTTTAAAGAAAATATTTTTTTACTATAATAGATCATCAGACTCTGTCAATGTCTCTAAAAAAATATTGTAAAAATTATTGATTTTATAAAAATACTGAAAGATTTAATTTTTCAAGCGTTATTAAACCGTAGATATGCTATATATAAAACAAATATACTAGTATCAAAATTAAATAGAATTTCTTTTTTACAAATACTCTATTCGTTACTATGAACGTTACGTATTGATAATTAAATTGTAGAAAAGACATCAGATTAATAAAATATTTATACAAAGCTATACTCAATGAAAGTCTTAAGAAAATATTTTAACATCTTTTAGTATCATACTTATACACAAATTTACGATGAGACAAATTAGTAAAAAAATTAAAGGGTTGGGGATTTTTATGATTTTTTGGATTTTTTTACTAACGTCCCCAGAGGACGTTAGTAAAAAAATCCGAAAAAGTAAAGACATTGAAAATTTGTATAATTAAGCATGTTATTTAAAATAAAAAATTAAACAATAGTAAATCTATTTGAAGCAGGTGAAGAAATAATACATAATACTTCAACGAAATGTATTGCGTGTTTATTAAACAAAACTTATTCTTGTAGTGCAAAAAATCAAAAGAGAAAGTGTTGCCAACTTACAATATTAATAAAACAAAAGGTGTGGTTACATTGTACCAATTCTACACAATTAACTTGCCTGTACTATACAATAGTGGTGCGGGTCATGCCGCGACAGCGCGTACTTGTCGAGCATCTCTCGCACGACGGCCGCCGCCGAGTCGCCCACCGACAGCAGCAGCGTCTTGTACGGCACATCCGGGCAGAGGGACGACCCGTAGATTTTAAGTGTACCCCCTGTTAAAAATATAGGAATAATATTAGAAAATTGTTTTGGTAAACCACAGAAAGTAAAAATTTGAACGTAGCAAGATTTGAATCCACGTCATTTTTGAATCCGTACTAAGCTTCGTCGAAATTCTAACATGTTTGTTGCGACCTATTTTTGTTCTCAGTATCTGTAAATTTTCACTACCTAAAAATTATTTCCAAAAATGATTTAAATGCGATTTGATTAAATACTTCCCTTTCTTTTAATGATATTATATTAAATTATAAAAAACTCTCTAACTTATACATACAAAGCAAACATTCGCGTTCATCGCAAATTGTTTTTTTATTTTTATGGTATATTTCGCATGTGCATGATAACCAAAGAGAACCTAAATACGTGCTTCTATCTACTTCTTTTCATTTTCAAATACATTTTGTGTTGAGAAGCAAAACTCTGTCACCGAAAGACCGGGAAAAATCTTAAATATATTTTAATATTTCCTCAACTACAATTTGAAGCCACATAATATAAAAAAATTAAGCCACCTATTATTAACCTATTAATTTATTAGATTAAAATGTACAATCTACGTATAATACCTATGAGTGGTTATTATCATAACATTTCAAAAAAATATGAATCATAAGATTTTGGTTTTAAGGCAAGCATATAATACATACAAGTAATTTATCGTAATATTTAATAAAGAATTTAGATATTTTATTCTTTAAGACAAATTTATAAATGGTAAATGATATAAAACGCAGTGATTGCCGTAACAATATGGACATATCCAAAACTACGCTGCGCTAACTTTTACTGGGATTTATAAAAAATATTTAATACTGACCAGTATCAGGTCCGCCGTCCTTAGAACGAAACTGTTGTAATTTTCTCTCTAGTTTCTGTTGTCGGCGCCGGCGCATTACCGCCTCGGGGTTACTGATACTTCGCGTAAATGATGTTTCAGGTAGCTCTGGAACAAAATATTATAACATTATTAGACAGACATTTTTTTCAAAAACTACAAGCATAAAGATATATTAATGGATTTAATGTAGCTTTTATACAAATAACGAAATAAAATGTATATATATTTCGGTTTGGTTCGTATATCGTCATCTTTTGGTGATTGGCTTTTGTCAATATAGCGACGAGTTTGTTCGACGAGTTAGTTCAAAATGATTTCACTTCCCTCAATATAGATATTTATATACCTATACAGCTTGAAAGCTTGCTTGTGAATTAAAATCTGATAAATTCCAATTATTTTACCCGCAATAGAACTTTACTTTCCAAACATTTTTTTGTAATAATATTTGGGTAGGCTTGCTTGTGAATTCAAAATCTGATAAATTCCAATTATTTTTACTCCGCAATAGAACTTTTTACTTTCCAAACATTTTTGTAATAATATTTGGGTAGCCAAGTAAGTTTACTTTATTCCTCAGAGAGCAGTAAACGCTAAGAATAAAATTTGTAATCGAGTACGACGATGTTTCTATACGTGTAACAACATGGAATAACTATACCTCTACTTGAACGAAGTTTTTTAACAAATTCAATATAGATTTATCTAACTTACTAAAACATGCAGCTCACATTAACAATTGAGGTATTCATTATTTTTTATGAGCAACAGTATAACAAAATAATTATACATTCGATTTATTTTAAATCGATTATTATAAAACTTGTCATTCACCTGTATACAATTTTTCCGCAACGGGTCGGTTTTCATCGTTTGTGTCTGATTTTAAACGCGATAACTTTTCCTTTTTTTTGAGTTCTTTCTTCTCACGTTTCGATAATTTTCGTTTAAAGTTTTGATCGGCTTTTTCATTAACTGAAGACAATGAGACCTGCGAAATAAATAGTAATAATTCAAATAGTTGCAATCTAAATACTTAATACATAGTTCTTATTAAAACAAACATAGACTAGAAAATAATATGTATGGCAGTTTATTAGGTTAATACTTTAATAGTAGTACACTGTTGTAAGGCACTTATAAATGTTTAATTTTATGCGTTAAGGGTTAAGGCTTGCCGTTTTTTTAGTCTGGTTTTATCACCTTGTGTTAAACCGAAAACTCAACTTAAAATATTTTAAAGTACTTGAACGCTACTAGAGTGCTCGTTCTAATGTTTATTTCAAACCTTAAAACAACAGAATTACAAATGCGCTATAGGTATAATATATACAGTACTTTTTTTAACTTCACGCTGTATTCCACATATAGCAGAGAAGGCGGAGGGAACCAGAAAATCTAGTGTTAAGACACTTGGTTCTCTTTTAACATTTCCGTTCCTCACTTTCCGCGGAATTGAGACATTGCATGCTGAGTGGCGGAACTAAACGCCACGCTTCGCCATGTTACCAGAGCGAGGAAATGAAAATACTAAATATTATTTAATATTCTTATTTTTTGGATTCGAACCCAAAATCTGTCGCGTTTACAATCGTACGCTTGTGCCTTTGCGCCACAACAGATATACAGTTATAGTAGGTTCAAATCACTCTGAGACTGGGAAGATTTTTTACATTTATAACACTATATTACTTTTTTTATAACAGCGGCGCAAACTCTATCGTCAAGTTTACATGTTTATCATATATACATCTTAATTGTTCATGTCTCTATCTCATAGCCACGAAGTTACGAGTCACGATCTCCGCTGTCTGTCCGTTTTAAAAGAATTAAAAGTAGCAATCTCCTATTTTTGAAGAAGAAATTACGAAAATGCGTGAAAAACACACAACTAACAAAAAAAATATTAAAAGTTATATTAAAGGATCTACCTCATTATTAGTAAGGCACTTAAGTAGGAATCTCCCTTCACGATCATCTGCATGCCAGTTGAGCTGAACCAACAGGGGCTTCTCGTGAGGCTCTAACTTGCGCTCGTCGTCGGGCCCGTGCGTCTCCCATAGCGAGTACGAACCGAGCGACAACATACGCATGTCTGGACGGAATTTTTCTATTAGAGTTTCTGTAACAAAAAAGATACACAGTTAGACCTATAGTGAAAACAAAAATTAATAATAATATATAAAAAATATACTAGGTTCTTTGTATCTACGCTGCTCTAAGTTTTAACTATTTTTTAGTTCTGATTAATAATTATTAAGTTACTTAAATAATAAGTTATAAAATTGCATCATAACATATCGTCGTCTTCGTCAATTATACGTATCTTGTGTAGGATATGACCATACCAAAGACCACAGTACCTAATATAATATAAGACTCAGCTCTTCACTTAAATAGCGTGATGTATGGTCGAAGTTATTATCACATGGATAAGACTTGTGTATTTTAATTCCTTAGGGTGTGATTTGAACCTATAACCATCGCACAGTAAAAACTTACAAGATAAAGTGCGTATAGATACAGAAAATGACACTGACTTACCTATAACATCACTGACGGTAGCATCAGAGCCAACGCGGATGCACTTGGTTGCTATCTTCTGACCCGAATCTTGAAAATAGAAGCGCATCACACCATGGAATTCTAAGTTCTGGAAATAAAAGAAATATATAGGTGCTAATGTTTAAATACTGTTTTGGATTAAAGTATTTTTATACATTATCTATTATTCTATCTATTATTGAGACCAACTAAACTAGATAAATTATTCATGATTTTTGAATCAATAAATAAAGATGAAACATGAAAACTTTCACAACCAAACAAATTTAAATTTTCAGACATAGATAATATCAATTATAATGGTTTTAAATATAAAAATAATAAAATATCTCTAATTGTGCTAGACATTAAATATTCGCCGTAAGAGATAAAAAGCAAATGCACGTTACGGTACTTAAGAACTTAAAAAAAAAAACATTTAAATAGACCATTATAATAAAGCATTGTAAACGGAAGAGTGCTATCGCGATCCCATTCTCAGTACCTACGATAATGTGTGATGACAAACTTATCTAAGGAAATTGCTTTTATGAGTCATATTTTAAAATACACAAAAGTAATAAACTGTACTGAAACTAAATCGCTACAAATACTTTTCTTTGTTTACGTGTAAGTACTGAAATATGTTACAATAAAAAAAAAAGAACATTTTCCCTCATAGCAGAGTAGTAAGAACCTAGTGTCATAAACCTCCATTCTGCACTTTCTGCCCGAAATCGACACTTTGCGTGTTGAGTGGCGACGCTCAACGCTGCCGGATTAATCATTTTCTCCGAGTGGAAGTCGAACTTAAAACCATTCGTGTTACCAGTCACACACTGTCCTATTGCGCTACAATGCGCCCCCATATAAGTATATTTCAGTTCTTACATCAAAACATAGGCGTTTGTAATATTATTACACTCTACTTTAAATATTGATACATCTAATTCGTAGAACATTATTTATAACTTACAGTACCGTAGTTCAGTCGAAACTTATACAATTCCAAACAATAGTATCGGTTACCTCGTTGGGTTCGCTGAGTTCGAACAGGTCGAGGCGGTTGGCGTTCCATTGCTGGATCATGTTGCGGAGCGCCTCGCGATCTAACATCCGCTTGTCCGCCGCGTCCATCCTGTCACCACATTAAGCACCGCCTGCAAAATTGTATTGTATTTAATTAAAGATGCTTTATTTTTAAATTATCTTAATTATTGTATTTATATAGACAAAAATGGGAAAAGTTGTTTTTTTATCACTAAATTATGTTACTTTTACGTTATAAAACAATAATAATCTTTGACAGGTTCGTAAGCAAGATAGTCAGATAGTTAAAATTAATTGGCGAATGTAAAGAAATAACATATTGTACTTTATTATATAGTCACGCTAATAGGAAATTATTAGAAAAGATTTATTTTAAACAAATAAGGTTTAATATATATCCTATAGAATAAATATTGAAATCCAAGAACGAAAAACAAAAAAATTAGTTGTAACATATCCGCCGCGCCTACATTTACACCAGATACCTGAAGATAAGAGAAATAATTTAGATAAAAACGATAAAGGCTTAGTTTTCATTCTTTCCTACTTAGTATGATTACCGTTAACGACAGGTGGTCAATACCAAAAATGCAATATTTTATGTTTTTGTTCTTAAATACACACGTATCATGCGCAATTATACTTACATCCTAAAATGTATCTACGAGACAGTCACAAATACATCAATTTTTATTTAACACAGTTACATAGTTTTCTAGGAATGTTATTTCAAAATTCACACAGACATTTTCTTTTTATATATGATTTATCTTTCGAGCATTACTAAGCTTAAGAATACATACTCATAATACAGAAGGTTCGGATACCTACTATTGTCAGTACTGACAGACAACAAACTTGTAATGTAATAATATTACAATACTAAAAAATTTAAATATATACAGTTTAAATACCAATTTTACATCAAGGAATTGCATTTATATACAATAAAACACAAAAATAAGAAAAATGTTTAAGTGGGCGGTTTCTGGCATTCATCATGTGCGCCTGCACACCTACACGCGTGTTTGTATTTATAACGTAAACATATGGCCCGTCCGAATGTAGTTTAAGCCGACCAAGCGTCGGAGCTGTAAATTGCGCTTCCATAGACCGATTTTTGTACATTATTTCTTCTTCTTTAATAAAACATGAATTTAGTTACAAATAAATTAATTGTTTTGGAATTTCACATATGTAACTAACCTGTGAATATTCTTTACATCATTTGATGACAATCTGATTTTTTAACAAAAATGGTCATCAAAGTTTACGAACAACGAAAAAGGATTTAGACATAATAAACACAATATTATTTTAAGCTCAACGCATATTTGAAATTATGACAGTATAACTTGTGAACCATAAAAATGACAACAAAATAACTTTATAATAGACTCTATGGACAAGTACAGATTGGTTGAATAATTACACAAAGAGGAACATTGTAATATCGACATTAACAATTTGATAAGATTTTTGTCTTACAATTTAACAACCAATACATTTTGTATACATTATACGATAAATTATGTGTTATCTATTTGATGATGACTTAATGGAAACCACATACAAGTTGCTACCTTAATCATAAAAAAATGCTTAATATTCCATGTCTTCAATACCACACACTGAATTTCATTTATGGAGTACTACATTAGGTACTTATTAGTAATTGGCAACGATGTTGTCAATCGTGTCGGAAGTTTACGGTTGGGTTCACGCCGCACTTGACTGTATAGTACCGTCTTTGGGTAGTTATAGTCCGTAACTTTACATGAATATGTTTATAGACACAGGCTAAGCACCACGGCTACACAACCTGTAAACTTTTCAACATGAAAAGAAACTAGAAACTAAAAATAGATATATTTTTTATAGATTTAAGTATATAGAAGTGCTAGTTTTTAAATTTAAAATATTGTTTTTTTTTTCAGAACTAACTCTGCATTCGTTCGCTTTTGGCATCCGGCTAATGATTTATTTTATCTATAATATAATATTGCAGTGAAGTCATATAATGACGCAGTGTCATTAATACATGAAAAGCGTAAGTATGTGGCTTATAATATTTAGTAAGCGAAAAACACAATTGCACTAACGTGTTTCGATTTGGTTGAAAAAGCAAGTAGTGGAAGGGTAATATATCAAATACTGAGTCTATATCATGTTTAACATAAAATTCATATAATATAAGCTACTTGCAACTAACCATATCGTGGGAACAAATTAAGTTAAACTTTGAAGGGGTGCAAAAACTAAACTGAGCACCGACCCCCACGGCAAGTGCATAGGGGCGTAACAAGTGGACGTATCGCAACATTATGCCGAACCTCACAACCTATTGTGCTTTAATAATATCGTTTTGGATACACTATTTTAATTAATATATCCATATGACTCAAAGAGTAGAAGAGAGAGAAGAGAGAACATAGCAAAATTAAGAACTGATGTATATATTCAGCATCTGTATAATCTGTTTTTAATTTCTCACCCAAACTACACATTGTTAAAGTACACTAGCTAGTATTACTTATGTATAATTAAAATTAATTATTATCATGAGTAATCATCAGTCAGGTCATCTTAGCGGTATATGCGCCTACAGTGACTCTTGTGACAAACCACACGAGGCTATACGTATACACATATCAGTCCATTTATAAGATAGAGCGTTCTTCTAACTCATGTTACGGGAATCTTGAAACTTGATGTCTGCCGTTGCATGATGCGACTGGTGCGAAACGGGCCTGAGAACAAGGCCTTTGTGTGAACTGTGAGCACTCCCATGTAGGTTATGTAACTGGATGCTGATGTTAACTGCTTCACAATAAACATCTATTAAGAAGTTATTTTTATATTCAGATTTTATATAAAAATAATTCTCACTGTCTAAATTCGACATATTATCATATATTAACACCTGCCCTTGTTAAATGAAATTAGCTTGTTTACAAGAAAAATATATTTAATAGCGGCATCGCGACTTTTGCAGAATTGTATCATATGTAATAAGCATTATCTTTGAAGATAAACTTCTTGATTAAGTTGCTAAGTAATTGTTAATTAATAGATATTAGCCAGTGTATAATGAAAAATGATGTTATGAATTATTATATCGTATTATATGTACAATTACTATCCATTACATTAGAATGCCAACATGGAGCTAAAGGCAAGTATGACTCACATAGAAGCTATGCAAAGCACTCCACTAAATTATACACTACCAATAGCGATACTTAGATAAGTTTTAATTCTGAAGGATTAACCTGAGGTATACTTTTATTTAAGAGGTTTCCAAAATTAGACGATTGTAAAAAGTATATTTAAAGGGTAAATTTTCAAGATTTTATCCTTATCTGATTCATATGGCCCAAAATGTTTAACACTTTTAGTTTAATTATGCCAAAAGTGTCCAAAAATTTGGGCCACATAAATCAGGTGAGGAATGAAACCATGAAGAATTACCATTAATCGATATTCGTTTTTGTACCCATTTGAGTCACTGTTGCAATAAAGACTTGTCCAACGAAAAGGCAACGACAATTATAAGTATTTTGTATTTTATACATAAATATAAACAAGACTGGATAACTATTGACTATTACTAAAGTTAACGCACACCTGACCAATGCCAGTCTTGGAACTGGTACACATTATTTTTAAGTGCCAAGATGACAATGCTATTGTAGACTTTATAAGACATTCGAAGTATTATTATGCAGAATATGGCTCATATAGCATGTTGGCCATTAATTGAAACAATTTACTTTGAATTATTTTATACAAATATTATGAATATATATGAATATATAGTATAGTATAATATACTGTTATAATGTTTTGATAATATATTTTTTAAATATTATGTTATTTACTGCAACTATGAAATAAAAGAGAAATAAATGACTATACTAGATTTTTTAGTAAATATTATCTATCATCGATGTATTTTATTTAGAGAGCAGTTGGCAAAGTGATAGTAGGGCAATAGTTTAGCAGTCGGGTTTCGTTCCGGTGCGTCAGTGAGAGCTTCACAAGTCGAGCTCTACACAGCAACGTCTAGCCACTCTCGAATACTTCGGACGCGTAACAAAAACAAGTATTCCGACATGTAATCGCGTCGCGATAATGTGTAACTTTCAATTTTCTATTGAATTTAAATCAATAGAGACGTTAGTTAAAATTTAAATTTAAGATTATATTATATAAAATTAAGAAACACTTGGGTTTAAATAATATTTATGTTATATTGTGACTATACTATACTGTGACTATACTATACTGTGACTATCTATACTTTCCGAAAGCTAAAATGAATATAAGTAAAGTAAAATTAAATATTTGTACGTCTAAGAAACGTTATTATAAGTCTAAGAACTACGGAAACCCGGACTAAATGTAATGTAGTTTAGTCGGTTAATGACATTTAAGGAAGCAATATATGTACCTATATTTCATTGTGATTCAGTCGGCATATCGACCACCACCAGTTCACGAGTAAATCGGAGCCAGGTACCGTGCGGCGTGCCTTATTGCACTCACGCATTTTTTCATAAAAACGTTATATTTAATAACACGATAAAGAATATATTCAGGGTAGAGTAACGTAAACATTATGATAGAAACGAAAGACGGCATCAAATTAAAAAAAAATAATGTCGTCAATATTATGAACCTACTTACACCAGATAATAATTTTTATTACTTTTATTAAAGCACCAGTAATCATTATAGATGAAATTAAATTCTAATAAAATTGCATCCATTCGGAAATAAAAGATTAAATCGCACAATGAAAATCTTGCGTCAATGATGTTCAGCCAAAATACAACACATACTTTACAACCTATTGTTTTTAAAAACTGTTAAGCCTTGGTTACTCGTAAATTGCAGATCTTGGTAAGTATGAACCAATTGTGGCCCAATATTAGGAAGATGTTAAACATCAACCATTGTGGAGTAATAAGTTTGTTTAAAATGAACACTGAAGTCACACAGAAAAAGTTTTCAAGCAGAATAATGTTAATTTATTACTCTTAGTTATTTTTACAACGCCACATAACTTATAACTTGTAAAAGGTATATCGCTAGGAATGTGAGAATCAATAGATGCACTATTAGATTAGTCCCTACGTGACCGTCACCATGTCGTAAATCCTATCCGAAGCGATTACAGTGTATTGTACTGTATATTTTTAATTATCTTATAATTTAAGCTCTCCGTTCTTATTAAATGTTACTTGAATAGTATACACTGCGTTGGCAATAAAACAAGACAAAATTTGATTAATTGAAGTTTTAAGCGATTCACGTATATGTACCTAAATTTATAAAAATATATGTATTTTATAAGTTGTACCAATTTTATACCGTGAATACTATAATAGCTATGCCATTTTCAACTCTACAAAAAAAATTATTCAGATTAGTCTTTAGGGCACATTGTGCTATTATTCTCAACAAACAACACGTAAGCAGCTCTTTCTTCTACTCTTGATCGCATCTAGGGTCGTGTTATACTTTTAAAGCACATAATACGAGGCTGAAGCCGTTTGTAAGAATGCCAGACGCGTTCTACTTGCAAACTAATTGAATTAGAAGCAATCGCCCTGTTGATGTGGTATTCTATACGTCAATATGCCTTGGTTCTTATTACTTACAATGATATTCCACAATATATTAAAATGCAACAATTTTATACTTTATATAATAAATACAATATACAACAATAAATACAACATAACAAAATTGGGTAGGGCCACGTCAATTGATATACATACGTAGCCATAATTCATTATAAATTATAGAAAAAAACTTTCTTTCATAACAAATAGATGTTATACAAAGTTAATAAAAAACAGGAAATGCTATTTATACAGTCATTGCGCCAAACGGAAAAGAGTTCAAGCCAATGTCCGTCGAAAGCAGAAAGCTGATGGAAATGTCCCTTATAGTGAAACCATCGCGTCGTGTGAAAGTAAAGACGCAATCAACGAGAGAAAAGAGCGCGGTAGCTAACATAGTACAACCGTAATAGCTTACTTAAAAATTCAGGACATCCAACAAGCTTTGACCTACTGCGAGGTTCATGTACTTATCATTGATAGAGTATTCGACATAACTTCACGTAGTGGAAACAAAATTCTGAAATATGTGTGATATATTTTTAAAAAAACTTTGACTTTAATTTTTTATATTTTTTCTGCCAAGCCATTAGAAATGGATGGTGCATGAAAAAAATATTTCGCATAAAAGGAAGCCGGGGTGGGCCTCCTATTATAGTATAAATAACATTTCAAGATCACTCACCTTGTAGGAATGTGACGTCTGGCCCACGGATACTAAAGTGCAGTGCATTCACACCATACTATCTAAAACAAGTCAAATTATTCCATTTTAATAATTATATCATTTCATGAATAAATTAACGCATCAACGTAATAAGGCCATTCATTAACACAGTTGCAATAATGACCCTAATTGGTAATAAACATACATGTCTGTATTATATTGTCTATCGAATTATATTCACAAAAAGGACGTTTATATTGGTTGACGGTTGGTAAATTTAATAATTAATATAGTATACTGTTAAATGAATAGTACAGTGGAGTGTACACGATTTAAGTCTAGTAAAAATTAGTGCGATTATTATTTAGAGGCATTGTTTCAAGTCAATCGAAAAAAATCGTACATGGAAATACTTAAAGAACGATTAGATAGAGGATGTGATTCTTGAAAAAATCAATTGTATGTATAGGTCCTACTAAACATTTTTTTTAAATTAAGCTTATTAACTATTTAAGGACTTTTTTAGAATTCATTAGTAAGTTTTTATATAGCCTGATGCTAATAGAATAAATTAGGGTTGTCAAATGGCCACCTACTGAAAATCATATTATGTATACGGTAATCATAGTCATAAAACCATAAGACACAATGCGTGTTTAAGTGATCGTATCATAGCCAAAAAGCGTAAATGTTAAAAAAATGGTAATTACATCTTTCTTAATTCAATTAATTAAAAAAAAAAATAAGTGTGCATTTCACAAATTAGTCAATTAGTAGTTAGTCGTCTAGCCCTGGTAAAACACGCCAACGAACGCGCTTTGATGAAAAAAGTATGAGAGTTGAGCAAACTGCCACGAAAAATATTTGTAGTATTATTTTTATTTTTTCGTACGCATCTTTATATAATTTAGTTTTTATTTTTATTTTTAAGTATATCTGTTTGAAAATATACTTCAAAACCGATATGACTCCGATTTTCGCCTTCAAGTTTCGTAATAGAGACCATATAAGTCAATTAAAATTCATAACAGGGCCTTCTCATACTACATGTATAGTCATTCAATACAATGCTATAGAGTCAACGGATTATAACGTGCGTCATGACTCAAGACCAATGAAACATAGGTAGGGTTTATAATTATCAGAACTAAAAAGATAACTATTATGATGTATATTTTGTTACTTGGTTATATACTTCAGAGACCTTAAACTTTTCAAAGTATGACATACTACTAATATTAATTGTCAAATTTTGTTATTATATATGAATGTTGTTGATGGATGTTTGTTACTCTTTGAAACAAAAATAAGTCTTAATAAAACTGTACAACAAAATAGCTTATACATCAGAATAGTATAAAGGCTACAATTTACAGATGACATTTAATTTGGTCATATTGAGAAATATCTAGTATACAATATATTTTAATGTGATAGAATGCAATGTAAAAATATAAGTACACTGTATTTTTGTTTTTTATCTCAAAATTGTACATAAAAACTATTTGGAATATCATATTTAAATGTTTGGGGTTTTATGATGGAATTACACAACATTGCGTTGCAGATTTAAAGATAATTAAATAACTACATCCAGTTTATCTGTGTCAGATAACCATACTAGAATGTTTTTTATATTATTTAAATGATATAGTTGAATAGGTGTCACAAATTTATATCACTAATTGAGAAAGTGAGTTGTAACAGCAGAAAATTTGTAAATCAGCAGGTACATGCTTTAACCTACATAGCAAGAAGTACAGCCAGAGAGAACTTTGTATTAAGACACCATTTGCCGTTAACTTGCCGCTAACTAGTAAATCACTAGCACCATAATAATTGGTTTTATATAAAATTTTAATAAAATGAATGTAAATAACCCTTATTTATTTTTATTAGATTTTGTGTTTCTATAATATGTACAATGTAAAGAATGCTATATTGTTGTTTGTAGCTGCCATTGAAAATATTTCAGCTTTATATTTTTACACAGACAAACAGGGTCTGATTGTTTACGAGATTGATCATAGGTTAGAATCCTACTCGAGAGGATTATGTTTAAATTATTTTCATTTCTTTGCTCTAGTAAAATATCTCAAAGCATCCGAGTTTCATCGCTTGACACACAATAGCTCGTATAAATGCAGTAAGTGGTATTTAGTAACAGTTATTTTTATTGATCAATTATACATGGTTAAAAAATAATATATAAATTGGAATTTTCCTATCTCATCTTTAAAATATTTCTTATTTCTTATTATTCTAATATATATTATTTCTTTAAAGTTATAAAGGAAAATTGATTTGAGTAGTATGAGAAAATTAATATCCTTTAATAAATTACATATGAATACTTTTATAACATTATACAAAAAGTATTATATATAAATTATTCAGAAATGTAAGTAAATAAATTCATAGGAAATTAAGACATTATTGATGTTTTATCATGTAATATGAATCATACTAAATAAAATATTAAATATAAATAGTTTTGGCCACAAATGCAAATGCAGTAACCTAGCAACAAACTATTAACTTATTAACCCTATTTTCATATTTGCAAGATCAACATGGAATTTATTATTATATTATTAATAATGATGAAAATGGTATATACTTATATTTTTTTATAAAAATCATTACATAATCATTATCATCATAAAGTTATAAACAGAACAATTATGTTCTTGTACTTTCTAGACAAAAAAATGTATCCCTTATATTTATTTATAATAATGTATATGTAGTCTTTATTCATACAAAAATTAAATTACTTAAATGAATTATTGAATATATTGTATTTGAACAATTTAAAAAATACACAATGTGTTATAATATGAATTTAGTAAAGAAGTAATTATGTAGTAAAACATACATTTTTACAAACCTTTAAAATAACATAATTTACAATATTTACTGAATTCCAATACTCCAACATTTTATATCACAAAAACACACAATGAAAAGTTCAGCAACTTTCAAAACTTTTTGACAGCACAAATACTAAAACACCTCATCACACTATTGTTTTCACTTGTTCACTTAAAATAACGTAAAGCAAGTTATTTCATTTACTCAAACGAAACGTTCTAATCTATGTGAGTAAACAAATATATGATATTTTAAATAAAATAAATATACGTTACGGAGAAACTTAATCTCAACCTGGCAAACTGACGCAAGCAGTGAAGTTTATAAAACGGGAAATGCGCAAGTATCAACATTCAACACTCAAAGTACAAATTATACATATAGCTATCTACCTAATATTCTACATACCAAGCGTCGGTGTTGCCGCTTAAGCTTTTATTGCACCATATTTTAATATTTAAACGTTAAAACAAATAATGGGGATTTATGTGTAATTCTATTACATTTAATAGCATATATTTGCGAGTATTGATTAAATAAAAAATAGAAATTAAATTCCCAATAAAGACAACTACTTCTTATTAAAATTCAAATTTTAAAACTAAGTAATAAATTTGAACAACGTCTTATTAGTTGTATACACATTAAATTTAGTATATTTATCAATATCATCCAGTTAACACGCAATATCTCGATTTAAAGTGGAAAGCAGCAAAAGGACAATCCTTTCGCTGCTTGACTTTAAATTCTCGTTGACTACGATGTAATCCAGGATAAAGCGTGGGGCTGGTCTTTTAAAAGCCTTATATAGCTTTAGCTATGTACAAAATATTTTTTAATCTTAATAATTTGTTTTCATATCCTATTTCATATTTTTGAGTACTGGCGTAATTGTGCTAGATGTTAGTACGATATGATAAAAAAACTTTTTGGGAAGTATTATAAAAACAATTAATTAAACTTTGAATCATTTGATGATACTCAATAAATACTGGCAACATTTGATATTATTACATTAAGATTAATTTAAATTTTAAAATGTTTCGTTTGTGTACTCTAAAAACGATGTCGTTCTATTAATATATTTTGGTTTTTCTACACGTAAAAAAAGTTTTTGCATCATCGAATTAATCTAAATTAGATAACTATAGCTTGTATTGTATTGTAATTTAAGAACTAGGACATATTTAATCAAATTAAGAATGTATTTACATTATACCGCCATATTATAAGCAGATAAACTTGAGATTTAAAAGTATATAAAATTATAACAAACAAATATTACAATCATGGTGATTCATTAGCCACAATCGACAAAACCTCCAAAAAAATGTTTATTATAAATTGATTCAATTAAATAAATAAATTAGTTATTTACAGAAATCATTTAAAAATATAACTACTAAGGAGTTCCGTCTCGTTATTTATATAAATTCATAAGGTCACCAATATATACACGAAAGTTGCTTGTGGTTTTAGCAACCAACAATAAAATAAAATTGCTTGAAATCTCCGGTTATTAAACTTTTTTTTTGTAACAAAATGTAATGATTTAATGTTTCAACGAGTCTTATCATTCTTATTTGTAATAATTTTTACAAAAAAATTAGTTTGCTCATGTATTAAAAACTTTCTGGCAAAAATATACAAATACTTTCGATTTTATAAGCAAGTTACCATTCAAAAATATGGTTATAATTACGAATTACGAGTGTACAACTAGAACTATGTGATTTGTTGGCAAAGAAAAATCAAGATATTATAGATTTATTTAATATTGTTCTAAAATTGTACATTTACGCACAAACACACAGTAAAATTTATTTTTAAAATAATATTACTTTTCAGTCTGCTCCAAATATTAGAATGGCACTACACATGATTAAATATTAAAAAAAACTCAAAATAGTAACAATTTTATGTAAAGCGCTTGACAAATAGTGATACAACAGAAAGGGGAGAAAAAAATAACTAAATAAAATGAAATATTTATTATTTAAGAAAATAATACTTGACTTTTCAGTCAAATTGATAAAACTACAAATTGTATTATTTGATTTCTTACAATATAAATCAGGAGATTACAAAATACTTATTATAATAGAAATAGAATAAATCTACAAAAAAAATCTTACAAATTATATCTTAGACTTGTACGTTGCTAGGGAGAGCTATATCTACTCAAAGTTTTAACCATGTAAGATGTTCTGCAGTAAATTAGACGAAGTAAATGCAATAAAATCACAAAAAGGATCTCTTAATTTATGTGCTAATTATTTTCAGTTTAAAAATTTTCTTACATGATTAAAATTTAAGAGGAATCTCATTTGAGACTTGTGTTGTTACAATAACCCCTATTATAGATGTTGCTACAAAGCATATAACGTTTCATGAATAATTTTTATGAAAAGTTACACGCACTAAGGGGTTATGATAACAAACAAATTACACTAAGAGTGAGTTGTGAGAGAAATATGTTTACTGGTCAGAGCCTTCTTCCTCTTCTTCATCTTCCTGTTCTTCTTCAGATGATCCTGCATCTTTTTTAGGTGGAGGTGCATCTTTGCGTGGTCGACCACGAGCCCGTCCTTCCCCAGAAGAACTCTTAAAATTATGAAACATAAGTGAAATTAATATTTGTTCTTGACAATATATATTTTACATTTATATAAATTTTAATTTATAACTATACCTTAGCTTTAGGAGCAGCTGCCTTTTTCTTAGAGCCTTTGGGCCTGCCTCTTCCTCTTTTAACTATTGGTGCTTGTTCATCATCAGAAGAATTTTTTGATTCTTTAGATTTAGCTGCAGGTACTGGTGGCCTACCCCTTTTCTTAGCATCTCCTTTGGCTTCCTAAAATATTTACATAATAAGATAATAAAACAATATGAAACTGGTATTAAAAAATGTAAACAAAAAAAGTACTTACTGATTGTGTCCCATTAGATTTAGGTCTACCGCGTCCTTTTTTTTCAACTGCTGTTGACCCGTCGTCCGACATTTTGGTAAATATTAAATTCTAGTACGAAATTAAAATCTGAAAAATATTCGTATTTAAGTACAAGCCATTAAAATATTATAATAATTATAAAAAAACAAAAATAAATTTATTAGATACAAGGCATATTTATTTTTAATTATTTAATTAATATATAATTAAAAATTTATTACTAACTACTAAATACTACATAAATATATATATATATATATATTAATAATAGATTATTCGAAGAAACAAAGGAAACTCACGAGAAAATAAACAAAACTAAGAGTCATTAGCCTCTAGGACGCTTAAATATTATGCCAATTATATAGAGCTTGTATGAATATAATTGAAAATGAATTGAATGTTATATGTCAGATTCCAAATTTTGTAATAAATAAACCAAAAATAATCTGAATTTTTCTATATACGACATAGCATTTTTAATAGTGTTCACTATTTTACGAGGCCCAAACCAATATAATGGAGTCTGCCATTAGGTAATTAAAGATTATATCCAAAATAGGCAAGTTTAAAGTAATAAAATATTTCTATATTGCAAGAATATTACATTTTTATGTGATTTTTATAAAATTAAACTGTAAAATTAATAAAAATATAGAGTGTACTCACAGAATTGTTTACAGCCAGCGATATAGCAGTGGCTAAAAAGAATATTATGGCGGGCTGAACGCTAAACGCTAGCCGGTGTTTATTTGGCGTCGGTGTAGAGGGCGCTATAGTAATATATACTACTAAGCGTCTAAAAATTCTAGATGCTGTATTGTTTGAAGAGTTATTAGAATAACTTGTTTCTGTTATTAACAGATTTGCTAATGTACTAATATTTTTTTTTTAAATATTATAATTGAAAATAAAAATACATCAAATATATAACTAATTGTTATTACGCTCATTTATTAAAATAATTATTTTAAAATAATTTTAATATATTTTTATGTAAGTTTTATGAAATTTAATTTTACAAAAAAATGATTATAAGACATTTACCCAATGTAATGAATGAATAGAAAAAAACTTTTGGGTCAATAATGTAAAAAGAAATAAAAACGAGTATTGTTTAGTAGCCAGAATTTTTTGGTGAAGAAAATTTAAGATTTACTATTATGTATATGAAAATGGAATAAAATATAAACATGTAAATTAATCTTCATTAAATAGGTGAAGATTTGATATATAATAGTTCTTTTTTCAGAATATTTATTTTTAAATAAAACCGACATTTGGTAATACTCTTAGTTATCTGTACCTGTACGATCTTAACATTTTATAAAAAAAAACATAATGCACAGTGACAGTTGATGAAGATTTACATTTTTTTCTTATTATTTAGTACTCAAAAAGTCACGCTCATATGTGTTTAAAAAATCAGATAAAGGAGATATTACTATTTAAATAAACGTAATTTATATAATTTAATATTATTTTATGTATTGAATTATTTTCACCTTGTAATTGACCTATGATAAAATCGTTTATACCTCTGTAATGATATCAAGCTGTCCCTTATCATTCAAGAACCATGATTAAGTATCTGTTACAAAAGCAGAGAAAAAACTTACAATATGCAGCCACCATATGAACCAAAAGAAGAAGATTGTTGTCACAGTGGCTGTAATCCATGTATATTTGATGTTTATGAAAAACAATTAAAGATATACCAGAAGAATATAGAGGCCAATTTTGAAAATTGTGATAATCGTATTCTTAATGATATTTCACAAATCAAATACACTACATTTGTTATATCAGACATTGTACCACTATCTTGTTCAATAGTAATATTGAAATTTAAAAAAAATTGTAGCAGTAATTGTAAAATTTGGTGGACGCCTGGTGATCACTTTTTATTGAAATATTCTCATAATGATATTACTTGTAGCAGAGCATACACTCCCATTAAATTAAAAAAGAACATTTCTGAGGATTATGATTTTTTAGTTGTTGTCAAAAAATATGATAAGGGTTTGGTATCAAACTATTTATATAATTTAAAAATAGGAGATGGAACTTTGTGGAGAGGACCTTATGGGTTTTATGACAGAGAACCAGACAAATATAACAGAATCATTATGATTGCACAGGGAACAGGAATAGCACCATTTTTATCTATTATTGATGAGATTTTAAATAATGAAGATGACATGACTAAAATTATGTTGTTCTTTTGCTGCAAAAATGTAGAAGAAATTTTATTTAGGAATGTTTTGTATGAATACCGTTCCTATTGGAATTTTTCTTATAATATTTTTCTTAGTAATGAACATAGAGATGTTCTGAAAGTTTCTAAATATGAAGAGCCCTTAGTTACTAAAAAATTTAACAAAAAATATTTAGATAACTGTAAATTATCATCTACAGATCAAATATTATTATGTGGTTCAAAGGAATTTATGTATGAGTATAAAAAGGGTTTATTAAATACATCAGCCAATATTGTTTTATTCTAAAGTTATATTTAATCTATTTGTTTATCTTCCTATTTTTAAATAGTTTGTATTCTAGTATATTAGTTTCTATAACTGATATATAAATTTATGTGGTAGCATCATTATTAGGACAAGAACTTAACTTTCTTGATTTGAAATGGTCCGTCAAACACAAGGATAAGTGAAGAACAAGCACTTTAAACTAGTTTCTTTTTGCCTTCATTCATAAAGGAAATATATGATCTTAATAATTCTTTGTATCAATAGTAGTTGATTGTTTTATCAATATTAAGTAAATAATTCTATTTAAAATCAGGTAATGAAAATACTGAAGAACAAAACTATCAATTTTTGGAACTACTGTATAGTTCAATAATTATATTCCACATCTTTCATTTACTTACATATAATTAAATGTATTAGTGTCCCCGTAAATGCGTTAATAACACATTGCGAAGTGACGTATATGTCACATTGATATCAAACGATGGTAGTTTGTATAATATTTATCTATATAAACACATGAAGCAAAAATTTTGGATCCCTTTTTACTTAAATTACGCGGGCAGAGGAGCGTGAAATTTGGTACACTTATAACTTATATAGAGAAAGAGTGCAGAATGTTAACATTTTTTTTAATTAACAAAATAAATGTTACACACACTGATGATTTGACATCCATGTTTATATAAAGTGGCATATACGTCACTACGCAATGCGTTTTAACGCATTTACGGGGACATTAGTTTTATTAATTTAATATAATTTTTATGTATTTTATTAGGAAGCTTCTCCCGAAGTTCTTTGGCTGCCTCTGTTATGCTGGTCATTATATTCCTGTACCAAAATATTATGTGATCCGGGTTGTTTGAGGCATCCGGGAAAATAATATTAGCCTTACAACGAGAAAATAATGAAGAAGTGAAGCTCAAAAAGGGAAACCTGACATATATAACGATGATACCGTCAAAACCATCAGAGACTGCTTGAAAAGTCTTTAAAGCGACTAACGTGTCGCCACCTTTGAAGTATAATGCTACAGTATAGTTCGATGAAGAAGAAACCAGACCACTCGTTCAATTCAACCCCTTGAAGATACAAGTTTGCGCGTTGACCACCAAGAAAACCCCATTTGTCGTATCGCCAGTTCTTGAGAACACTCCTCTTATAGCATTTTGGGTGTCAACGTTTCGAGTGAGTGCCAGTATCGCGATCATCTGGAAAACAAGCCCAAATTGCCCTTGAAAAAACTAGGCGTCAATGCCAGAGCGAGACAGTACTTCACGCCAAAACACCGTTTGGCCCTGTATAGGGCCTAGGTTTGGCCTTATATGTAGTACTGTTCTCACCTCTGGGCTGGTGCACCCCAGTATCAGCTTAAACTATTTGATCACATACAACGCAGAGCCATTCGAATCGTTGGGGACCGAATAATCTGTAAAGGTATGTGTGAGAGTGTTCTGAGGAACTGTTTGACCTGATTCTTGTCGCAGAATTTTCTAACCGCACAGTACGTCACAAACTTAAATACCGTCCACACCACCTGGTGTACTACACCACCACCGCACAGTACTGGAATACCACATGTATTCCAGTACTGTGCGGTTTCGTAGGAATTTCTTTTCACGTGCCACTGAACTATGGAATGGCCTACCTGCGGCTGCGTTTTAGGTCGATACGAAATGGGTACCTTCAAAAAGCGCGCCTACTCCCACCTCACAGGCCGGCAACGCACCTGTAGGTCCTCTGATATTACACGGGGCCTTGGGCGGCGGGGATCACTTACCAACAGGTGACCCGAACGCTCGTTTGCCTTGTCCTTTTCATAATATACTAAAAGAATTGTAGTAATCTTTGTGTCCCTCAGACTAGTACCAGATTGGGTGGTTTCACCTCGTTCGTAGCTAATCTTGTTAGCCTAGGCCGGGTTTTGACAATGAGATTAGTAGCAGATTTCCTCGTGATTTCCTTTGCTGCAACCTATAGTAAAAATTTACAAAACTAATATTTCGTAATAATTCGTCGTTTTTGAGGACATGCACTTGTCGTAATTTTAATAAAATTTAACGTATCTGTTATTTTCACTCATTTTTATTCTTCACTATTTTCATTTCATGTTAATTAATTTTATTTAAAGAATAATAATATTAATAGTTTATTACTTAAACTTTGACCTCACTCGAAGTTTTATTCACAAGTATATTTTTTTATTGTACAATACATATAATTTAATCAATAAATATATTATATGTTTTGTATTTAATGAAAAACATCACAGAACAACTAAATTTTGCAATTGATGGTATACTAGTATTTTTAGCGATGGCAATTCCATTATGTGGACGAGCCAAAATATTCGTGTCCACATCAACATTATTAAAATATGTGGTATGGATTTTTTTCGCGCCGGCGCGAACGGCGAAACGTGCCTTACAAAATTTCCCGTAGTCGATCGAATATTTGTTAAGTTACAATAATGTGTATTTACTCATAAAGTTTTCGGTGCATAATCTCTATACTTAAGTACTTATTTCGTTTAATTTCAGAAATTATTACTTAATTGATTGTAATTTAATTTTAAATAAAAATGCTGTTCGAAGTGTAATTTTTATTTATTCGTGCTTTTATTTCTACAATCAAAATGGGATCCATCGTTCTGAAAAGTTTGTCTGTTCTGTTAGGAATTTTCTTTATATTTGTTGGCATAACTAAACTGACGCCTCTTATATCAAAAGAATTACATAAAGACTTGGTAAGTACTTTTTACTATTGAGTTTTATTATACAAAATTATAAAAATCTCTCGATAGATGCATAAAGATTTTTGTTGCGAAGGAGCAATGTGGCTTGCTATTTTAGTATTTGGCCAGTCGCCTAATGCCCAGTAGTGCTGTCTTAATGTGACAGTGGATATGATCTGATACTATATTTCTTGCTGAGAAATCATTAAGAATGCTTAAAAATATTATATGAATTATTGTATATATATTTAATTTTTTTCATTGCATATAGTGAATTGACTATAATAATATACATTTAAATGAAAAAAATATGTTAATACAATCTTGTAGTGCAGTTGCACTAACAGCAATAAATTCATCATCTTAACTCCATCGCTAGTTTCTTTACATTTTTAAAATATGATATAACAGACTAAATATTTGATACTACTGACTGACATTACACCATACCTGCATGACAAATGCAATATAGATTTAATATTCAAGGTTAAAGTACCATAAGTGCCATCATAAAATCATGCTTATTAAACCCTATGTAAACATTTAAATAAAAATTATCTTCATCGCTCTTCATCTCTTTATGTCCTGCTGACATAAAGAGATGAAGAGCTGAATTTTGGTACATGATTATTTTGAATTTATTATACTTAGCTAGTTACTATAATTATTCAGTAAAGTTACAAAGCATAATTTGTGAATAAGATGTACGATAAATAAATACTACTATTAATACATAATTTCGTTTTGTCATATTATATAGTATGCACTTAAACAACTTTATCACAAAGGTTAGGAATTTGGGATATCACAAAAAGAATATTTTGCCCGTCTTGATAAATATTTACGACAAAATCACTTCAGATTTATTTATAATGAGTAATTAATATTTATTTCAATAGATACTATGCCCAGTGCCCTAAATCTGTGCCACATAAATAACAAGCCAACATTTTGTATTGTAAACAAGTCGAGATAATTACAATTAATGTGTTCATACCACGCAATAAAAACAATACATTATGGTTGGTATAATGTTGTTGGTATAATGTGGTAAATAAGGATACTTAGGATTCCAATGTGATCGCATACTTCGTAAAATGTTAATGGACATACGTAATAACCACAAATTATGGCTTATGGGCTTATATATTAAAAAAATAAATTCGTTTGGCGAGATTTGGAACGACTGATATAATCATAAAATTAAAAATGCTCCGTTTTAGTTAGAATGTATTTAAACAGTTACATTAAAAAATTTTGGTTCCAATTTTAGATATTCTTATCGTTTCTTTTTATACATATTTGCGGTGAAAATTTAAAAGTATGTGTTTATATACTTTTATGAAAACGTCGTAAATGTGATTTTAAATTGCATATATTTTTATTTTGTCGAATTCAGTATATTTTTAGATATAGCAGCTATAAGAATATTATGCCTATAAGAATATGCGATAATAAAAATAAAATGGGTATTTTATAATTTAATTTAACATTTTTAAATTATTAGTGAACGCGTAATTAATTTATGAATATTAATTTAGATATTTAATAAGGAATTTTTAATTTAAAGCCCAGTAATTAATCTCCTTTTTAAGGCTTACATTTAATTATATGTAATAAAACTTATTCATTGTATTTTCAGAGGAAAGAGTATGTGAGGTATGCAAAAGTATTTCCACTATCGGGCATGTTGGATTTTAAAGTGCCATCGAAATGGTACCGAAGGACTGTTGGAGGGCTCGAAATTTTATTCGGACTTGCACTTGCTATCATACCAAGTCGTAAGTTGTATTTATTTATAAATATAGGTTTTGTATCCATTGTTCGTTATTATCTTTACAGCTAATTAAAATTAATTATCGTAGCGCAGAAAAAAAAATATCTGTTAAAGTTAGGAAAGATTGATTTTCATTCAAAACAATACTTGACAGTTCTTAATTAAATATAAATTTGACCACATCAGCAGCACTAGCTACCAAAAAAATATAAAAATTTGGTTCACCCAATAAAAACTTATGCAGGACACATAAAAAAATAATCGAATTTATTCTTCCTTATTTGGAGTCAGTTAAAAAATAATTATAAAATAACGGTAACAGACAAGGTGAAGAACACAGCGAACATTGGCCTCGTTCTTCTGATGATTCTGGCTGCGTATTCGCATCTAATGGTTGGGGATCCATTTGACCGCTGTGCACCATCACTCGTCTTCTTCTTTATGCTCACCGGAAGACTTGTTGTTTGGTAAGCTTTAGTTTATATACTTATATGTTATAAATTGTATTTATTTACGGACAGTGGAACTGAAGGTTAATCGCATTTTAAAGGGGCCTCCTTAACCTACACTTGGGTCGTAAATCCCAGGCACTCTCCAAACTCCTCTCTTTGCAACGCGATGGGCACCATCACGGTGAATCAATGGATCGCTAAAGAGTTTCTTCTCTTTGCTTTTTGTTTTACTTATTGCCCCAAAGTGGGAGTTAAGCGATGTCTATTTCGAATAGAAGCTTAAAAACAAATCTTCTGTAATATTTAAAAATGATATCTTTTCCTTCTCGATTTCAATGTTTTCTGTGGACTATATAAAAAGATTCGAATCGAGTGCTTTTAGGCGGTTTTGTCACTCATTAGCATCATGATAGCGCGTTTTACATAATTAGATTAGGAATTGTCATATTTTGGTAATATTTTGAAAACTTTGATAGACGGAGAAAGATTACACTACGTAATACTACAAAAAAATGCTCTACGTAATTTCACGTTAAGTTTCACGGTAGTTTTCATGGGAGTAGCCTCCCATAGTTTACCCTAATTTATTAGCTTAGTTAATTAACTGAAAATTTTATAAATTACATATCATATATTTTGCAGTAATACAAAAGAATGGTGAGATATTTAGAGCTATTCTTGTTTAGAAGAAAATTTTCAATTTTACACATTTTTTAAAATGATAAATCATAAGGATATGTACTAGAATTTATTTTGTTAGGATATAAGTTACAAATGTTGTCATATAATTCATTTTATATTATGCGTATACATATAGAAGGTATATACTTATATATTGGTACTTGGTATAAAACGCAACGCTATTTTTTTGAAACCGCATTACCACCAAACGATTATAATTGCTACACACGATATAAACACGGGTCGGAAAATATCTAGTCGCTACAGTTGCCGCAATAAAAATAAAATGCTAATTACCTTGCGTTTACGAGACGTACGCTGTTCTTTGATCATACGTTAATGAAACATAAATCAATCGTAATTTACAGCAAGAAAGAACTCAAATATATTCTGGTTATGGCTTAGGAATGTATGTTGATTGTGTATTTATTTTAGGTTTATATTTATTTAGAACATAAAAAGGTTTAAGGTCTGTCGTAACGCAGAGCTAGAAGCGTGCACGCACTATAAACAGCAGGCAACGGCAGGTTGTGGGTTAGATTCCCATTTCAGGAATTGTGAAAAGTTTAGTATTTTCATTTACTGGATTTGGTAACAAGGCAAAGCGCGACATTGAGTTCCGCCACTCAGCACGCATTGCGCGGAAAGTGAGGAACGAGGTGTCTTAAAACTAGGTTCTCAGGTTCCCTCCGCCTACCCTGCTATATGCAGGATACAGCGTGAAGCTAAAAAAACGAAAAAATAAAAGGTTTTTGTACTTTCGTAAAAATATCAAGTGTATATTTTTAAGTGCACCATTAAGAGTAATTAAGAGCGCCTCGAATACCGCGTTGTGAGTTGTCTCATAAATTCTTCCAGTACACACATTTCAACTGAACGTTTATATTTTATATTCACTGAAGATTTTTGTCTGTGATTTGTATATTTGTGTTGTATATCATAACAGTTCGTTTCGGAAATATATTTCAAGTTGTCAGAGAGAAATAGATGCCATGACCATGGCCACGTCGTGGGCAGAGTTTGCGTCATTGTATATTCGTTCTAAACCGATTTATCTGGAAACCGTTACGTCGCGTCCAGCTCAGCTTTGATCTAGACAGTATATGTGCATCTACTAGTATATTAGCGGTTATGAAACATTTAACACGTTACGTTCAATGAGCCACGTGCGAGTATCGAGTTTTATGTACGAGTAACATCTAAATATTGGTAAAAGCTTAAAAAGCCAAAAAGTTGCCGCGTGCACCTTGACTTATTTAAGCCATGTAAACATGAGTTACGAAATAAAATTAGTTCTATCACGCGAGTATCACTATGGCTGAGCGCCAAAAATTCGGTATGACGAATCGCTTGTCACGTAAATAATAATGTACCTATTTCAATTCATCCGCATGTGGCCGCCTTCAATCGATGAACTATTTCTCATTATAAATAAATAGCGTTCATAGCAGAACGTTGAAAAATGATGACTTGGACTTGGAACGTAATATAATTGTTACATAATGTAATATGTTATATATTCTACTGTATCAAGGTCTCACTTCCTGGTTCAGTATCATCTAATAGTTTAAAAATATTGTAATTTATTTTTAAAGGTACCAGACCAGCCGCCGGGAGGAGCGCGAGAAGGCCGCGGCCACGCAGAACGGCAACGGCTTGAAGAGAGACTAAAATAATATTCAATACTTGCATTCTATCAATAACAGTCACATGCACATTCATTCAAAACAGCACAAATGTATGACCTGATTTTATAGAACGTTTCAAGTATTTTATACGAATTTGTACTGTGATTATTACTAGTCATCGTTTTAACATGTATCCTATTAGTACGCTTTTAGTAACAATGAGTACCTTTCGACACTCAGTTTTCGTTCTTGGGCACACTCAAGTTAATTTCTTAATCTAAATTAATTTCTTAACGTAATTCTAAGTTTAGAAGCCATAGAAAACTTATCTAAAAGTGATATTAATTTAAGCCGTATAACTAAGTTCATTTTGTAAGTGTGTTGAGTGTAGAGAGCACGTGAGTAAGTAAAGATGTAGACGTAGGACCTCGGTACTGCCACTTTACGGTAGACGTTCATTAATTAGTGCACGTTATTTTAATATATACCTAATATGTATATATAATACATTTTTGCTCAATTGTAATTCGACAAGTGACAACCATGTACAAAATAAGTGCGGATTTTTTAGATTTTAGACCTACCTTTATAGTCAATGGTGACTGACAATTATTGTGACTGAATATCTCAATGTCATAATTATCAATAATGTAGTTTTCAATACTTTAACCTCTAATTTAGTCATGGGGTTATTGTAATAATAATATCAAATAAGATTATACAAGTATTTAATAAGCACTTTAGTACTA
Organism: Philaethria dido; assembly: GCA_033558755.1. NCBI lineage: Eukaryota > Metazoa > Arthropoda > Insecta > Lepidoptera > Nymphalidae > Philaethria > Philaethria dido. The sequence goes on from JAKGSA010000386.1 coordinate 52,718, forward strand.
AAAAATAAGTCACCTACATTTGTTAAATATGAAACATCATAAGTGTCGTAGTTGTAAGTGATCCTTCCTATAAGTAAAGTAAGCAGTTGCACGTGTTTACTTAACAACAACTGAAAATGTTCACAAGTGCAATACTACACTACCATGAGTTGTTTTATATAGCGTGTCGTGTTTGCAAATGTCAAGTGAATAAATGGTATACATAAAATTATAACTTTTTTTTTTTTTTATTGATAACGGAGGGCAAACGAGCAGAAGGACCACCTGATGGTAAGTGGTCACCTTCGCCCATAGACATCTACAACACCTGAGATGTTGTAGATGCGTTGCCAACCTAGAGGATACTGATGGAAGGGGGGACAATGTAGTAGTCCACTATCAGAACCACCACATTTTGGGGAAAGGATGGGTGGGAAAGGGGAAAAATATAAATAGTTTTATTTCGATGATAATCCAACATCACTTTTGATTCAAAGCTTTGTGAGTGATTAAAGCTTTAGTTAATTATAACTATTGTACTTCCATAATTAGGTTTTTCTTTAATTTATATATTTTTTTAAATGTAGATATATATAGAAATATTTTCCACAAGTGACAAATTACTGCACAAATTAAAACACCTACAATTAATATTGTTATAAAAAATAAACATAATAAATTAGTGTCGTACATATATACAGCATATGTCATAATTACTTAGATATCGAAATATCACAACTCAATCTGATGATGTATGAGCAGGTATTTAAACGTATGCAAGACGAATAAGAAAGGAAATTGCATGATAAATGCTAGAGTCATATTTTAGTGTAAAAATAACATTTTTTTATTTAAACCTTAAAAAAATTCGTCGTGATTACTACTAACGTATTTATATAGATATATATTTATAATTATTTCAACGAATATAATATACTTTAATGTAAAAAAAACATTTTATTGTATCTCGATCGACGGATCAACGGTGACGTGTCGCCTGTGGGACACGTATTCTATAAAATTACATACAATCCACATGCAGCAATTTTATTAGTACTTCAATAGATATGGATTCTTTTTAATTCAAGTACATTTTTTAATACCAAATCAAATTTGGGAATTACTTTGCATGAGTGTTTATTTAATAAATATTAGAATTTATAGGATAGGTTGATAAAAAAAATATTATTTTTTCTATAGCCTAATAAGTTAAAAAATGATGAGTAGACCCAAAAAGTTACCCTATATTTTTCAATTTTCTTTTTTTTTATATAACAAGTATACAAATATCTATAGAACCATTGAAGATAACGCTAAATATTCATAGGGTTCAAATTTGTTGATCCGCCGATTGAGACACATCCTGTATACAATATCTGAGAATTTACAAACAATCAGTCAAATCACTTAACTTTCAGCATCAATGTACGTAAAGTTCACATTTCAGCTCCTGTTCATAAAGTATTGTAAATGATAAAGGCTAATATTTAGATGCTATTATGATACATAATGATAATTTTGACGTTATTTAAAATGCTACAATATTAAGTTAGCCATACCTCAAACAAAATTTTAGTATATCTTTCATTTTACAAATAACTTTGTGATTAAAATAATTTCAATAGCTTACATATTTCACATTATAATAACATTTAAGCTGGATCGCGTCCAGTTTGAAGCAATTCTAAAGCATTTCTTAGATTATTGATTGCCGTCTTAATATCATCATAATTTAGAGCACTACTAGCCCATTTACAGTACTTCTGAGCTTTTGCAATTTGGTCGGGGCTGAGTTGGGCGACAGATGTAGTATTATCACCATAGAAAGTATTGGAAGGTGTTGGTGCGGGTTGCTGGGAGGGGTCATATGGGACAAAGCCACCAGGGTTTGGATCTGGAGTATAAGGAACGGGAGGCAATTGCGAAGCCGCCCTCATAGCAAGATTAGGATCAGGGAGACTGTTGTTGAAACTTGTTGGAACACTTGGCAATAAGTCCTGTGGTGTTGCAGGTGTCACTGATGTGAACCCAAAAGAGCTATTGCCAGTATCAGCTGGTCCCGGCTGACCTGTTATATTGCTTGTAGACTCCTCATCTTCTTCATTTGGATTTTCAGGTTGCATAGGACCTTTAAAACAAAAATACTTTAATATTTTTAAATGTTGTTAACATAAAGTTATAACTGTCCAAAATATAGTAAGAGTATATATAAATTAAAATGAAATAAGAAACTAAATGTGGGAAAATAATTGTGTTGTATAAAAATTTTACATAGTTTATTATGTGACATGATTATTTTAAAAAATATATATATAAAAATTTATTCACCTGGAACTGGTGTTTCTCCATTTTTAAGGCAATTATGGATATAAGCAGCTTTCCATCTTGCATACTTGCGGTTTTGTGATGCCTCGTCAGTTAAATCACCAAATGTGGTGAGAACATCATAAACTACACCCGCTGTGTAAAATGCTTTAACAATATTCCTAGAAATATTAAAATTGAAAAATTAAAAAGTCCGTAAAATACATACTCTTTGAACCTTACAATGAATATTAAATATACATACTTTCCATAATTCATTTCTTGATCTTGTTTATCAGCAAATAGAAATAGCTTAAGTGCATAATTTTCTAAATGTGCCTGCGCTACTACTTCATTTGAAATGGCTTCATTGTCTTTGAATGTTTTCTTAGCTTCTTCCAACCAATCCATTATTGCTGTGGAATGACAAATACATTATTTATTTACTTATTTTATTATATAATCAAAGTATTAAGGATCATGAGAATGAGTCTTACTTGAATATTAAGAGAAAAAAAGCAAGTTGTAAGTATTTATATTTTTTTGTCTCTAAAAAACAATAAAAATCATAAATTTACTACAATATTAATTAGTAATATGTTAAAATAATTTGATGAAAAATCTTATAAGCAGTAGTAAAACTTAATTTTAGAATTGATAAATATAAAAGCAGCACCACAGTTTATATCACATGGCAAGAGAGAATCTAGTGTCAAGACACTGCCCACCACTGCTTAACACATAATGTATCAATTGTGTGTTAAGCAATCTTAACATATAACATTCATATATTAATTTATTACTCTACAAATGACTACATTCCTGATAATTTGTTATAATTTAGTGTTTCCAGATTTTTCAGATATTGGACCACTGAGATCATATATTTTTTTTATTTCTTACTTGTTATTGACAAAATATAAAAAGCTTTTTGCAAAATAAAACTAAGAAAACAAATTTTCTCATAATTGTTAATAGCAATAACAGCAAAATGTTCATTTACAATTTCATACATTTTTTCCTCAAGATTCTTTACCACACACACATTTAAATAAAAAAGACTTGAAAATATATTAAGAATGAGAAATAATACTTTAATTAGCTTGAATTGTCAATATCTTTTATATATTTTATAATGTTTACAAATGAAAATTAGTTTTACCCATTAGTACTTTTGTTTCCTCTGGAGTTTTTTTCGTTGTTAACTTGAGTCCTACTTGTAGTGCATGCAGTCTGCACCAGTATGCCACAATTGGATCTCTGGAGTCATGTTCAGCTGCAGTTTTTAGAAAATGTTGAATTGATTTTAAACTTGGTGGGCATTCTGGGATATTTACAGACATTTTGTTGATATTATATAGCTATTAAGTTAGCAAATAAATAATTATTTTCAGAGTTAACGATGTGATAAATATATCCAATAAAAAAATGACTACTAATTTAATAATGTTTTTAGTGATTCACTGATCTTTGTAAATTTATTTGTCAACTATGACATTGACTACTCCTAAACACAGAGTATATTTAACATTTTGTTTACACTTAGAAATCTGAACGGCTTAAAAATAAGTCATATAATACTAAAATGCGAAGTGCTAAATGCTGAAGCAATGAAACATCATTTCATTAAGTTAATAGGAAAACACATCAGCTTCTTCCCGCATAAAGGCCAGAGAAAATCTGATTAGACAATCCGTTGTCCACTTTTCACAAAATTCGAGACATTGCGTGTAGATGACAAATTTCGTCGAAGTGTTCTGTCTTATTAGAGTAAAGTAAATGAAAATAATTTAAATATGATTATTCCCTCAAGTGGTAATCGACCCCACAACCAATTGCGTTAACAGTACTACTGCGCCTAATTAGCCTCACATAGATCAAATATGATTTGGTCTAACTATGAAAGAAGAATGATATGATCGATTTATCATCCTTAGAGTTGACGCACGTTATAGTGAAATATACACCAACACATTTGTTAATTAACTTTAATTTGGGTATCGTGGTATTATTCAGACGTTAGTGACGTAATCATGAGTACCAGCATATCTTTGTAATAAACATAAATTAGATATAAGAAAAACAAAAACAGGATTTATTATAAATAAACAATAATATAGATGAATTATCTTATTCAAAAACAGGCTGCGGTATGTGTATGCACATAAATATTGATTAGAAATCAGATCGTACTCTAAACTTACGTATATCCTAACAAAAACTGTATTTTACAGTTGTGATGGCTGAGTACTAGAAAAAATATTACAAATAAAGAAACATGTATTATGATGAAAAACCAGAAATTTTGAAAATGAAATATTTATGGCTATTAAAATAATTGAGAATGTTTGAAAAATCTTGTTCATACTGAGCGATTATGCCACTCAAAGGTGATGCGCAATAAGAAAACAAGGATATAATCTGCAATTTCATACATTTGTGATTTCAGTTTGACGTTTGACAATTTTGTGGTTTGTGACTTATGTCCTAGTGTGATTACAAAAGTTGTAAAAATATTCCTATTATTGTATGTATATTGTGACTCGAATTTAAATTAAGAAAATGCCATCAAAGCAGAGAAAGATTGCCATGATGGGCTACAGATCTGTTGGTACGTTATACTTTTATTGTTTTGTGATATATTTATGCGTCTTATTTATTATTATGACGTTATATGTTATAAAAAATATTTACAGGCAAATCATCTCTTATTATACAATTTGTTGAGGGACAATTTGTGGATTCCTACGATCCTACGATAGAAAATAGTAAGTTCAAATACAATTTTTTGTTAAGATATAATAAGTTTAATTTTTGCAGTCTTTTGAGGAGTAAAATATTGTACTTAGCTTTGAATATAAATTAACCATTTTTGAATAACCTTAGTTAAGTTTCATTACTTATTTACATTTCAGTTCATTAAAATATATTTTTATGAGTTTTATTTATTTATTTGGTTAACATATTATTTCCTAATTCAAATAATAATAATATTAACAGTCTCTGCCTAGCACTTTTAATTTTTAAATTTACTTTCCAGCATTCACAAAGTTTATTAGATTGAATTCTACAGAATATGAGGTGAAATTAGTTGATACTGCAGGGCAAGATGAATATAGCATTTTTCCTTTACAATACAGTATGGATTTTCATGGATATGTGTTGGTGTACTCAATCACTTCAAGCAAAAGCTTTCAAATTGTACAAATAATATATGACAAGTTACTGGATATGGTTGGAAAGATACAGTAAGTTCAAAGGTTACTTTTATTTACATTATACATGACAATTTTTTAACTTTGTATTTCTCTAACTGATAAATAATATCTCCTATGCTCATCCCATTAATTAATGAAAAATAAAGAAATGACATAGGTTATTTAAGAAAATAGACTTTTAAAATTTTTATTCTTTTATCAAAACTTCCTAGTGTACCAATTGTACTAGTGGGTAACAAGACAGATTTACATTTGGAAAGAAAGATCAGTACAGAGGAAGGAAAACGCTTGGCTGAAAAATGGAATGCAGCATTTGTAGAAACTAGTGCAAAAAGAAATGAGGTATTCTATATCTTACATCATTCAAAGAATAATTTGTATTATATAAATATTTTTTAAATCTTATTACCACTTATTAAAATTCATGTTACAAGTACAAATAAAGAATTTTTCATACTTCTTGCAATCAAACCTTATATAGACTTTTATATATGTTTCTGTGTTTGTGTGTGACAACCAAGCAGAAACAAAGAAGTACATTGGTAGTAGTGGTATTGCTTACTTGAAAATCATATGCTTAATTTATTATGATTAATTAAAAAGTTCTCAGCTATGTTAGCTGCACATAAAACTGTTAGTGCTATAATGATTATTGATGACTTTGTCAATAAATCCAAGCAATGTCTAGACCTAGCTAAATATTGCAGCTGAAATTTCAAAACTTTTCTGCATGTAAAATTGTAGTAGTATTTTTAAGAATTTTTTTGTTAGACATATTTAATTTTTAATATATATATTACACAAACAATAAATTATTTATTTTCAGTCAGTAACAGACATGTTTCATGCAATGCTGTCAGAAATAGAAAGATCGGATGGACACATGCCTGAGAAAAATGGATGTGTTATTTCTTAATAGAAAACACTTAATGGACAAAGTGCTTATTTATGCAAAAGTGAAAGTAAGTTATTGATAGTTTGTGCACAGCTAATGTAATAGCAATAATTGATAGTTACTTAGTAACTCCTTAAGAGTTATCACACATTTAATAGTAGGCATATATTTTTCTACATAAACAAAATATATGGAGCAATATAAATTCTCAAGTTAATCAAATTTCTATGAATATATTTTTTTTATTTTATATATATATATATATATCAGATTTAAGTTAAATGTGTGGCAACTTTAAGTGCTGTTCAATTTATAATGTACCTCATTAAGCTACTGTTGCAAAAATCGCTGGCACACAATGCTGAAGCAAGCATTATTTGTTGCACATGAATGGAAAGGACATAGGGTCAATTTTTCTATAAGCCTATTGAAAGTGTACACCCAAGTATTTTAATTACTGTACATGAAAATTGATATTAATTCTAAATTTGTTTCCATTTTGTAATAGTAATATGGACTACTTGGCAACTGTTTGTTTAATCTTAGTATTGAAGGTGTAAGTGAAGTGCAACAAAATATTCAATGGAAGGTTAATTTAATAAAAATCACAACATAAATATCCACAAGATTTTTGCTCACCACTCATTTTTTGTGTGTTCATTAAATATAAAGTTGTAATAGCTTAGAGCCAGCAGTAGTTAAGGTTATTTTAAGAACTTATTAGACATCTAATAATGTTATTTTTAAATGAAACAAAAACTAAAGTAGGTAGTATCTACATCTCTTATTCATGTCTTTTTAGAACCCCTATTTTTATTGTCATGTAATTTACATATATTAAGTTCTTATTTACCATGATAATTTTATAATTTTGCTAAATTTATAAATAAATTGTAAAAGAGTATAATCAAATGTCATTCTGGTGTTGCAAAATATACCAAGTGAAAAAATGACAAATAAACAGTTTTTTTTGATTTGGATTTACAAATTTTTTTAATTTGTGAAGGTATATTTTTGTAGGGAATTCCAAAATTGTTATTATTACAAGAGTAGTACTAGATTCTATTTATTATATATATATATAATTCATTTTTTTTTAACTATGTATCAAATGACCTAAGTATGTAATATTTGTTAAATTTATTATTCAGATCAAAAGGCAAAAATATGTTGTTTTTTTACGTTTATATTTTTTATTCATGATAAATATAATATATTAATGGATATATCGCAATAATGATATCTTTGAGTTTCACGATTTTTACACATATTGAATGAAGCTATCTTAACAGGTAGACTGTTTACCTGAGACCACGGACTACTGTAAAGTGTTCGAAATGTATTTCCGAATACTAAAATATTCGCGATTAATCCGAATAAAATAGTGTCATTTTAAATGCATTGGCTTAATTCAATGTATTATCAAATTATAAGTTATATATATCCTATTAAAGTAGGTTTGTTCAAAACATAGACAGTGATATAGGAACTTTTTTCTGAAGGTGTTTTTAACAAAACTAAAACACTCAATGTTAATATTAGTTTCGTTTTCTCCTTACTTATGTCTTTATCTATTTAACCAACAAAAAATACAATATTGGTTATTTTTTATTAAATAAATATATTATTAAAAATTAATGCATGAAGTCTTACCAGAGTAAAAATAGTATCTTTTTGGTGGTCAGGACAATGAACAAGGCTTTTCGAGTGTCCATTTTTAGTTTCAATCAATTGTCAAATTTAAATATTAATTGACAATATAATATATTATGTGTCATAATATATAATATTTGTACACAAATACACATCATGTAGTATTATTATGTTACTATCAATGTATTTTTTAAATTTTATGTCAAAAAAAATAAAAAAAAATAATAGGTCAAATAATATGTAGCTCTTGTAATTTATTTAATATGTTTTATATGTTTATATTATCATGAATACCTTTTTATAGTTATTGAATTTGTATGTAAAGCTAGCAACATTGTAGGTTTAAATTAGTAACTCGATGAAAAGCATTTATTAATCTATTACATTATGAGGATTAAGTAAACAAATAAAAACAATACACATGTTACACAAATACTTCAATTCAAATATAAGATCAATTTACATACTTATAACGTAAAACTTAAATTATCAAAGTTGATTAATTATTATTATAGAGATTACAGTGGTTATTCCCGTTTAAATAATCAAAACATATTTTTATTGTAATCAAAACTATGTCCCCCATATTGTAGCTTAGCTTTAGATGGTTAGAGGTAGCGATCGGAATATTTACTTACTGCTGGACTGTGACTTTGTTGAACGTAAAGCTTATAAATAGCTTGTAATTATGTACATAACAATTTTATTTTTATAAGTTAAGAAGATATGTCTACGAATCACGTTTCGTCGGTTTTATGGCACAACACAACCGTTATTCTTGTAGAATTATTTTGATTTCATGTCTATATGAAAACGGTTTGGTTTTTAACTATAAGCTTCGTAGTAGTGATATTTAAATAATTTCTAACAGATGATTTTAATTGTGTAATAGATAAGCCCAGTCATAGTTTAAATTGTTAATTTTTTTATAATTCCTCAAATGTACACAATACCAGTTTATGTAGCTGCCGAGGTATCAAAAACTGTTTTGATGATCAAATATTAGACATTAAACACATAAAAGAGACAGGATATCAGTATATTTTTATAATAAAGCAGTGAAGTGGTTATATTTAGTACTATTTTTATGACATTATAAAATTAAATAGAAACAATGGTGCAAAACTGTTACTTATACAACAATTTTAAATTTATAATATAGGGAACTATAATATTTAATCTACAAAACAGTTTTGTAGAATAGAGAATTATATGAAAAAATACGGCTGATTTTTATTATCTGTAATGTAGAAGAAATTTATCTGAAATGCATTATTTAGAAATTCTATTAAAATTCTAGTTTCCAATTTCATAAAAATGCCTCGGTGGACCTGTATAGATTATTGTATGTAAATATAAGTGGTTAAATTAAAGAGCTATTCATATTTATATTGTGTTTTATTTTCATTTGTGATTTCACTAAGCTTCACTTAGCTATAAATGCGATTTACCCACGTAAAATTCATTTCATGAATTGTAGTTTTACTTTTAATTATTTGAAACATCAATATTTTTAGTTTACCATCGCCATTTAGAGCAAAGATGAATTGCCAGAGTCGATATTCTCTTTAAGAACAACCATAATGAGGAACATGAAGTTGTAAGTCTGAACAAGCTGTATGCGTTTAACACGTATAAATTTTTCGCAAAACCATTTTCACAACCGATCTTTTTTCGCTCGATGTCTTAATTGTAGAGTGTAAATAAAAAAGTATTATATTTCAATTTTCGTATCTCAAAAAAAAAAAGGTTTTTAAAATGAAGAATTTAACCTAATTGAAAATGTACGTAGGAAATCTTGGTAGAGGATTTTTGTTGTGTTTATTCGACATAATGATATTTGCCAGAGCGGGGAAATAAAATAATTTAAATGAAATTATTCTCTTGAGTGCAGATCGAGCTCCTATCGTCCCGTTGACGCTTAGCGTTCAATCACGATATACTTTTGATTACTTATATATACTATACTTTTTACAATTTCTTTGAAAAAAAAAATTAAATCCTTACTATTATATTTTTTTTTCTTTTTTTTTTATCTTCACGCTGTATCCCGCATATAGCGGGGCAGGCAGAGGGAACCTGAGAACCTAGTGTTAAGATACTCCGTTCTCTTATAACAATTCCGTTCCTTACTTTCCGCCGAATGGAGGCATTGCGTGCTGAGTGGCGGAACTCAACGCCGCGCTTTGCCTTGTTACCAAACCCAGGAAATGAAGATACTAACATTTCCTGGAGTGGGAATCGAACCCACAATCTGTCGCGTTTACAGTCGCACGCTTGTGTCTCTGCGCCACGACAGGCGTTTAATTATAAATTATAAATGTGAATTTACACTACATTATAAATGAGAATGTAAATTTGTTTGTTACGTTTTCACACAAAAATTAATCAACGGATTAACTTTAAATTAAAGTATGTAGTACGGACCGCCATAGATTACGCAAGTGAAGCCTCGGGAAAAGCTAGTAATATATATTTTAATGGTCTATGATAGTCACATAAATCTATGTACAGAATAAATTATTTTCAATCATTTATTCTGTGTGATAACTACAATATACAGGATTAAAAGGTATTCAACAAATATCGATTAAATCCATGCAACAGTTCCGACTTTCGAAAATGTGAATTTACATACAGACTTATCACCAAACAGACAAAGAAAAACTTTTAAAATAATATAGATTTTTATATATAATATATTTTTGTAAACATATTTATTCCACAGAGTTTCTATAGAGTATTGTATAAATATTTTGTAATACAGAAGTACACAGGTAAGAAAATATTATTGTAAATGATTAGTTTTTTTACAGTGTAATTACGTTTCATAAATTGCTAATGAAGGTAAAATATCGTACATTTTGTTGATCTTTATAATAAAAAGTAATTAAATTAATAAAATGCAAAACAATTCAATTTGCTTGTGAAATTTTTGATTTCTAATAGATTCTTGTCTTGCGTGCGATAAATTTACATAAATTATAAAAGAAATTCAGTTGAAATTTAAAAAATAGGACCATTTCAAAATGTTCTAATATTATTTTATCCTTTACTTAATTTTTAATCTATATAGTTACTAAGCATGTCAAAGTGACGTTTAATTGTTATCAACAACAAGTTTATTGTGAAGATGGCGACGTCAGGAGTTGGTTTTCGGTGGTTGGATTTATTAGAAAAAGAATTTGATAAAGCATGTGTCGAACTAGATACTTCTTTATGTAAGTCTCATATATGAACTTGTAGTTAAGTTAATATGTTTAGTTGCACATGTGACAAATTAAGCAGTATTTATACCTACCGAGTAGTTTTACTTCAATAAAAATTTTGTAATCGTGATTATTTAATGTTTACAATAATTAAATTCAAAGTTTTGTGATTATTCTTAATTATTTTGCAAGGAATACTTATATTTTATTTGAATTAATAATATAAATTGACTTTGCCGTGAGAGAATATGCAATATAGGTTTGTAAGGACAACAACCCTTCTGATTCTACTTATATAAATCTTAGCATTGTACTACGTCACAGTAGACGTTATATATTACTTTACAAGGAAAACTTAAAAATAGTTTGCCTTAAAATAATGGTTGCTTATTTATATCTGGTATATTTTACAGACGAAATATTTTTAAGTAAGTTTTATTATATTATTGGATGAAAAATGAATAACATTACTGTTTTCAGCCGAACTAGAAAGCGAAGAACCAGATGTCGTATTCTCGTCCCGACAGAAAATAGCAACTTTAAGCTCCTGTTTTGCTCAGTTGACTCACAAGGCTCTAACTATATTCCAGAACAGTGCAAAACTTGATGTATGTATGAAATTTTAATTTTACTATCATAATTTTACTATCATGTATAAATACAATATGAATTCTATTTGTTTTTTAAGATATTAGTTGTGACATTGTTATTTATATAAAACAAAGTATATTTTTCTTTGTGGTAAATGAGAAACTTAAATGATCTTTTGCTATAATTCGAATTTATGATAAGAATATGCAAATCTAATATGTATAGAAATGACTAAATATATTCCAAATATAAATGAAAGTAAAACATGTATTGCCTGATACTAATTCAAATTTATTGACACATTTTTTTGCAAAATGACAAATACACAAACTTTTTATTGTATTTATAATTGAAAAAATATTATTATTTCTAAATTAATTGTAGGTGAATTAAAATGAAATAACAAGTATTTATTAAAATTATTATTTAATTACACTCTCTTTACATTGGACCACGGTCATAAGGATGTTTGTGCAGATGTCTCCGGTGAGGATTACTTGTAGTACTATCTGTTTTTGCAAACTTTTCTCTATTTGATATATCATTCAATAAGTCTTGATCTTCTTGTGAGAAGTCATTCATATTATTGTCAAAAAAATTGCTATCTTGCTCATCATCCCAGTCATCTTCTTCAGAACTGTGTTCACTTCTGAAAGTCAAATAAAAGATAATGGGAATGGGACAGATGATATAAAACTATATTATGAGAAATATGTATGTGAATTTTAAAATGACACATTTTGCAATATTTTATCTTTATCAATACGATTTTCAATTTAAATGTGAGATCACTTAAATATATGACATTATTATTATAAATTTTCATGAAATAATAATGTAAGATTTATAAAATCCTTTTTAATTTTATGTATGTCTTACTTAATCCCTTTAAGTTTTAATAAGAGACGATCTGCTGCATTTGTGAAATCTGTGTTAGGTAAGGGCTCCTCTGATTCCTCGCTCATATGTCCTTCTAATCGCTGTAGAGCTGCATCAGCTCTATTTGTTAATGCAATGAATTTCTCAGTTAGCTGTTGTAATTCTTTCTCATTGAAATTTGAATGTGACGAATTTTTAAATAAGGTTTCAAGACGTTTGCATGAAACTTCAGGCTGAAAATTTAATAATTATATAAATGTGAATCAAAGCTCGATTACAGAAATATTTTTCAATTCAGTATTTACTTAATTCCTACAATATTGCTTATGGTTTAGCAAAATATTTTTAATACAAACAATGCTACACTACCTCTAGTACTATTACATAAAGTAAAAAACTGACTCACAGAGGATATCCTGGAATACATAAAGGAATGGTAGAATGGAATTTTATATTCTAAATTAAAAACTTCAGAAGATGAGGCTTTAAATTCAGAACATTAAGAGCTTCGAACTGAGAAGCTTAAAATGCAAGTGAATGAAGTTGTGGGTAGCGACTAGTAAATTATAAAATACTTCGATCTTATTTCTTTATGCTATCAATACGATTTTATTTAGTGAAATCTGTTTGCCACATTTCTATAAAATTTAATTATTCAAAGAAAATAAATCTAAAAAAGCATGTCCTTAAGGATTTACTAAAAAAAAAATTTTCTCCCAAATTATATAGGATAATTTGGTTTTCTTTTCATTGCCTTTTTCGCATTTTTTGCATTTGTCGTCCACGTAATTTGTCGAAGGTGTTTTAACACAAAGAAATGGCACATTTTTCACTTAACATGCGAAAACCTGCCGAGGTTTCCCTAAGGGTACACGCGGTCCTACTTTTTTCTTGTTATACTGACCTGGCTCGGCCTGGTGTTAAGTAGTTTTAAGACTTTATTATCATGGTTTCTTATATTTACTTGAATGTTTTGCAACTCGTGAAATGTAGACGCCGTTCTGAAATCAAACCATTCAAGGATAGTTTTAAATATGTAAGCATTTATATACAAAAGACTCAAAAAAAAATAAAAATAAATATGCATACTTATTTATAAGTGAGTCTATCAATTTATCTAGCACGTCGGCTACGTGCGTTGGATCATCGAGTTGCACGCGCTGACAAGAATCGACGAAGCGTTTTTGTACATTCAGAACTTCTTGCATCTGTAATAAATTTTTTAAATGTATATTTCTATGAATGTATATGATTATTATTTTAAATCGTAATTTCATAGTAATTCCGATATATTATTAGTTTAAGACGGCGTCCAGGTTTTAATTTAGGGGAGAACAGAAAAATACTTATCGTTATTAGATTGATCGGAGTTTTTCGTAAGTTGTAGTAGACAGACATTTAAACCTGACAACTATGCTACTATAATTGGCATATTTAATTTGTTATGTAAATATGCTTCACGTTTTGGCATTAACGTGAAGCAATATTCTGGGTATAATTTTCTTTATATAAATACAATTTAATTATGCCTCCAAGTAACTTACACGGGTAGCTTTAATACATTTTGTAATTTAGAGGTTACCTTTGTAATTAATTATAAATGACAAGATCAAATTAAAGTACAAAATATTTCGTACTATAATTAGTTCTTGTCATTCATAATTTATTAAAATTTATTAATATATCAATTATCTATTGCCAATATCGCTATCGTAACTTGTAATACATGTCCGCTATAGCCTTCATATTTCTAAAGCTTACTTGTAAGTATGGTGAGCATGATTATTGTTTCTTAACCTTATTAGCCATGCAAAGCCCTATGCGTACTGCAATATTGTGAGTACTGATAATGCTACTGTAGCTTTCTTGAATATTAAATATTTGAATTGACATTGCTTAAGCTACGAGCACTTTCAAATTTTTAACTATTTACTTAATCACTGCGATTAGATCAAAACCGGCTAAGCCATATCAATTTAATGGTCACAGATCTCGGTTAACTTGAATAAACTTAACGGGATCTCTCATCAAAGCTGTGACAAAATGAATTTGGACATTACATATGTATAGGATATTTAGGCAAACTTACTTTCATATCTATTCTATAAGTGTTGTCCTCGATACGTCTCGAGAACGCCGCTTCCAAGTCTACTGCGGATAGACGTGCTTCCCGTTGTCGTCTCGCGAGCGTGCGTAGACCGTCTGCTAGTTCACGTCGCGTTACGTTTACCAATGACATCCCGTCGCGTACCAAGGACTCCAACAGAAGGCCGCGTCGCCACGTATCGGCATACGCACCACTTACCTAACATGCCAATAAGCTTCAATTACTTTTGTTACCCTATTAATAATGGAATAACTTATTTGTAAAGATTCTTACCTTTTCTAATAAATGAGTATGTGACTCTAAATGATCTGTTAAATTTTGGGACACTTCCATTATTTTAGCTTGACTTTTTTCTATTTTGTTGCTACTTTCCTTTATCGAACTCTGTAATACAAGAAAAATATTAAACGACAATATATAGGACATAATATTATGCTACAATTATTATGTCAATACACACCTGAACACTAGTTTGTAGCATATGAAGTCTGTGTTCCAACCTCTCAGCAGCCAATTGAGCTCTTTCAAGTTTTAAGGATAGAGTAGTTTCTAGATGATCTGAAAGTTTCGAATATCTTATTTCCGTATTCATATAAATGCGATTGTAGATGAATGCTTTTGATTAAACGATGCCCCTATTTTGTTCAATTGCGAATGATAAATAGAGGCAATATTGCGAAAGTTGACATAACACGTATTCTAAAATAGGATATGACACAATAAGGATGTTATGACTCATCGTTGCACATTGAGAAATACGTTTCTTTGGAGTAGGTACAAGCAAATCAAATTTAGGCCGGAACTTCCAATGGGATACTGTATTTGTAACAAGTCAACATGCCAGTAGTGCCAGTTGTGTTTTAACAATAATACTTACTCTTAGGATTTTCATATTATTTTACATAAAATATTCATATATTTTTATTATTACTACTATTTTGTGACGATACCTAATTTTTTTGTATACCTATATAATTTTTATTTAGAGTTCATAATATGAAATTATACAACTAGAGCTATATATTTTTACATGTGCTTATTATCAATATAGATATACCCCTGTATGTGATTTAATGACTATTGTATTTTAATGACGGGAAAAAGATTTTCATCAGTACTTATTTTTGTGTTGTGTGAAAATCAATTAGTCATATATAAAAAAAACACAGTAGGTAATGTTCAACTTCCTGACAGCTATTTAATAATGATGGTGTTGTTGTTTGTACAAGTAATGAAGTATAATGGATACTACATTTTTATTTACCTAGTTTATCCTGAATTACGTCCAATCGACGCGCCTGTTTCGCTTGCACTTCGCTTATGGTATCTAGTATACGTAAACGTTCGTCTATATTACCTAAAATGATTCCTAATTCCTAAAATTAACAAAATATATATATTAGTACAAGATATATTAATTTTATTAAATTTATAATCTTAATTATATTAAAATTTTAAGGAATTTAGATTTTTTAAAATTAAAAGGCACAAGCGTGCGACTGTAAACGCGACAGGTTGTGGGTTCAATTCCCTCTCCAGGAAATGTAAAATTTAGTATTTTCATTTCTTGGGTTTGGTAACAAGGCAAAGCGCGGCGTTGAGTTCCGCCACTCAACACGCAATACCTCAATTCGGCGGAAGGTGGGAAACGGAATTGTTGAAAGGGAATGGAGTGTCTTAACACTAGGTTCTCTGGTTCCCTCTGCCTACCCTGCTATGTGCGGGATACAGCGTGAAGTTAAAAAAAAATATAATTTTTTTTTTCAAAACGATTTTCAAACAAATAATGAATTATAAGATTTTTATACATAATTTACCTTAGGTGTGTAAGAATTAATAGTATAAGATCGCAAACCATGCGATTCAGCAGGCGAGGCGCGCGCCAGCCAAAGGCAAGCGAACGCCGCTACAGCCACACTTAACATCGCCCCGCCTGTAACATATGGCAAGGTTTGCATCTGGCTAGCATTTGGCTAGTGTTAAGATGTTAGTTTTTCCGTGAAAAATACAATCCTCGTTTTCAATAAAGGAAAGGAAGGGAAAAAAATTAAATATAAACATTCCGCTAACTGGGGTTTGAACCCACAAACAACAACCGCAATTCCCACCGGCTTGCGTTAATTATTAAAATACAAGAATGCGACCTAAAAAAAAGGTAACCAGTACAGAAAAGGTAGTAGTAAAATGTGGAGCTCAAATTGTAATTAAGTTTGCAAAAAAAACAGCTTAAAGAAATGTTGGGTAAAGAAAAACAAGCTCTGACACCTAAAACCCCCTAAAAAGAAGGTCATCACCGAAATTCGATAGTAAAATTACTAAATACCTTTACATCCTACCGACTTCCCTAAATATATGTACCGACTTCCCTAAATATATACCGGGTTGTCTAAATTTACCGGCTTGCCTAACTAAAATTTTCACCCCTCACCACTGATAGTCAGGCACTTAAAAGCGATGGTGGAATGACTTTAATATCGAATTTGTTTATTTATTTGTATACAAACAAACGTTATAATGAAAAAAGAGTTAGTACAAATAAAGGTTTTCGTGAAGTCAAAGTTAGGAAATGTAAACTTACTTATTTTATAGATATCGTAGTGAAATTGTGGAAATTCTATCCTCTATCACTTTTTATCTATAAATATATTTTTTTGTATTATATTCATATAAAGTACATATATTGATATCGACCTCGCTTATGTAGATTCATATGATACTTTGAGTTAAAATTTATAAAATTATAAATTATGAATCATAGTAATATTTAAAGAAATGGAAGAGTTATAGAATAAAATGTCAAAATTAAATGTTATCTATTAAAATTAATTTAAATAGTACCATGTACGTATAATATAAATAGGTAATATTGAAAATTATTTTATACTCCAAACTGCCGTGTTTTATTGTCCCTTCGTATACCATACAAGTTACAGTACATATAACCTGAAAAGATTTTGCATACAATGTTCTATGGAGATGTTAATTACTCGAGATAAATCGTTCACTGAAGGGTAAACCTTCCGTAGAGTACTAAAGAATAATCTAGCTAAGCTTGATACAAATCTATACACAGCGGTGAAAAGATTAAAATCTTTTGCCATTTTCATCGATAGTACCGTCATAACATAATTAAAAATATATTTTAGTATTTTATGTGTAACAGCTTAAATTAAAAATGTATATCATTGTAATATATTATTAATATCCAAAAGTTGTTTTATAGTAACATGCATGTAAAGTCGCGGGCAGACAATAATTATGAAGTATTTAATCATTTTTATTATTAGGCCAGGCAGTTAAAGATCACGTAATGAGTTCATTTATCTGAATATTAAAGAAATATAATGCTAAAAATGATAAATTGTTGTGTTTATCATACATGTAGGCATTCGTACAAATGAGATGAAAGTGTAATACTTAGATATTTAAGAAACTCCAAATATTGTTAATTGTTATAATTGTTATTTGCTTATAATATAAGATATAAGATTATACTCATAAATTTAATACCCACCAAAACAAAAGTCCATTATTGTAGTGAACCAGAATACGATTAAATTACTTAAAAGTGAATATTTTTATACTATAACAAGGTAAACCAGTTGTCTCCAGGCGTGTCTTACAAAGCGAAGAGTGCTATTTTTAATGTTATGGTGATTAATTTAACTCAAGTGATCGATGACTGTAAAAATTCACAAGCTGATTTTATTAATACGTTGCGCTCAGCTTAAAGAAATTAAAAAAGTAATTGGTAATTATACATCATTATATAGATTTATATTTTAATAATAAAAGAATAATTAGACCTAAATGATTTTTAGCAAGTTACGTGTCGTGATTTACGAACTTCTAATTGTATCAATGCACTGGCTTTATGGATCTTAGAGCACACTGTGATATATTATTTACAAATATTTGAAATATATATAGTTTTTATAGCTCCATTCCCAAGATCAATAGACGGATCCGGAAGAAAGACACTTGATCGTGACTAGACGCACGGTGCGTTCTATTATTCGAAGCGCGTGTTGACATGAATTGTTTATTCCAACGATCACCGGCAGGTGTGCTCTCTCGTCCTGCTTATATGCATCTATTTATTTGCATTCCGGTGCAGTTCGTGGACCCCGAGTCAGATTATCATTGTCGAACTGCGCCCACACACGACCGAGGTCGACCTTTCATCAGCCCTGACTGCTCCCATGAGATTCATTGCATAATCCCACAACGTCTCGCTATTATAACGTCAATCATGGCTCCTGATTAAAATCTTTTAAAATTTGAAGCTAACAAAAGTGTGTTTTTATTTTAATACAATAACTTTCAAATATTATGAATCATTATGGACGTTGGATTTTTTTTTGCAAACTACACAACGAAAATTTTTTTTAACACTTATCTTTTAAGTACTTTAATATCAATTAATACTTACGTATTTATTTTTTGTTACTTGTGAAAAAGCTTATATATGTAGAAGTATCTCTTCTCTATATATATTAATATAAGTACATGAGACGTTGTTACATTTCTTGTTGAAATGTTTGTTGTGATTTTTTCCTGTTCTTAATTGTACTTAGATTCATAAAGATCAAAATGTGGAATAAGTATGATATCATTTTTCTACAATACGATAATATTTTGCCAGGTTGAAATAATAATAATTATAACCATAATAAATTCAGAAAGGGAAAGGAATATATAATTTTGGAGTACGATGACCTTATCGTGCTTAAAACTTGCAACGCAAGTATACGTACAGAATTACAAGGACAAACTTAGGGTATATGGTGTATCTGAAAAGAAAAACAAGTCAATGTAATAATACTGTCATTAAGTTTGCAACTAGAGGAAAATGCTGCTTCAATTCATATCTACCCATTCGTGATGTACAGTTGATTTGCAGAAACGCAATTTACAGTGGCGGCTTGTCAAAGTTCAGTAGAACTGGAGTTGAGCCAATACGGTTAGATTGCACTTCCAGGTGCAATATAGCTTTCCTATGATCGTTATTAGTGTACTAGTTAGTGGTCTAATAAAACTAATTGCTTGGGTTTGTTAACCTTTGATGTTCATATTATTTGCAACCCACTGTAACACGTTATTTTCTTCATTATCGGAAAATATTCAGAAAACAACCAACATTGAAACAATAATTCTAAATGGTCTACGATCTTTTATAGAAATATTTATTTGTTTTCACGAAAGTCGTTGCCCTTACCGTCCTTCCCTTGTCCTATTGTATGCAGGAGCTTCCTGGTGAGATCACGTTTATTTCTAAGCCTCTATATTTGCTGTAGCATTTCTTTGTCTATATATTCGTGACGGGTCTAACAAATCGTTTTATAAGGAACATGATAAAAGAATCAATTTATTTTTTGCCATATCATGCACTTTCCGGTTTGAAAACGGAAGGTAACACAATTACCTTTTTTATACATTAACGGATTATTGACGGATGACATGTGTTTTAAGAAAGACAAAGGTCTCTTGAAAGTTAAATATATTGTAGTTGCTTTTGAACTTGTTAAAATATTTAAGCTTTTACTATATGTTATATGATTATATGTATATTAAGAAGTATGACCTAGTTACTATTTTAAATGAGTATCTGCTAATTTATGTTACAAGTGTGTTCCAATTTTTAAAGGGACAGTATTACCAGTAAATAAATATCTGATATTCGTAATGAGCGAATTAAATTTCAAAGTTTAGTTAAGTCAGCAAAGGTGGCAGGCAGTTCGTACGCATCGTGGAATGTCGTTGGGTGACTGATAAATAATGTGCTTTAGGTTGCCAATGAAAACGTGATTTGCTATAATAAATTGCATTTGACAATATATTCACTTGTAGAAAGTTAAGTAAGTCACATCAAAGTTACCATAAGTGGACGTAGTAGTCTTGAAGTTGCGTGCAAATGTTTTAACCCATGTTATAATTAAAAATTTCCGATGAATCTATCTGTCATCTTCAAAGGCTAAGTGTAAGCCTTTGTTGGTATCCGAAAATAATCAGCACTATTTCAAAATGTTGTGTTCCACGTAATGTGTACATAGTGTTCAGTCTCGCAATACCTGCAGCGTGTTTACTATAAACATGTTGGTATATCTATATATACAAAGATATATAGCTAAGAATTCTCCCAGATCGCCTTATCTGCTTGTCTTAGGTCGTGTCACTGTTCGTCCTCCTTTTGAAATTTCTAGTCAATAGGTGAATCACCTTTAGTTTAGAGTTTTTAAGAGTTGGACTTTTAAATTGTATTTTGTTTCATATTTGGAAGGGTTTTTTACTCTATACAAAAGTAAATAATATTTTTTTCTTTAAATTCAGCTGTTTAAAGTTCGCGAAAGTAGGTTATATGGCGCGACAGACTGCGCGGCGGCGAGAGCCGGTCGCCAATTGACCAGCAGCACTAACTAAAGATAGATTCACCTTTAGATACATTATATATATAATGTGAATTGACTGCTCCAGTATTTTTTTTATTATACCCTTTTAGAAAGACATATAAATCGTACTAAATCTTATCCTAAAAGTGTATATAACATTAACTACTCACATTTATATTTTACTAGCTTTCCGCCCGCGGCTTCGCCCGCGTGAAATTCGGTTATATCGTGCGATATGATAAGGAGTATCCTATAGTCTTACCCAAGGTCTAGACTATTTGTCAAAATTGGTTAAGTGGTTTATGTGTCAAAGTTGTAAGCAGTTAAACAATCTTACATGATTTTATGTTTGACAAATAGGAACTTCCGTACAAATTTTCATCCCCTATTTCAACCCCCTCTATCATTTTTTTCGCGATAAAAAGTATCCTATGTCCTTTCCCAAGTTCAGTTCTATCTTTATACCGAATTTCATAAAAATTGGTTTAGTGGATTAGGCGTGAAAGCGTAACAGACAGACAGACAGACAGACAGACAGTTACTTTCGAATTTATAATATTAGTAAGGATTAGTATATGAAAATTTTACTATAGGTTACGACCATTGTTATAACTAAAATTAGTCGGCTTAACAATACAGGCATGCTTTATATCTGTGAAACATTAAAAACAAAAACTTACTAATGGACAAAAGACATAAACCTTTTCTTTTACATAAAGAGATATGATTCATGGGTTATTCATATGCATACCTTTACATAAATATAAGGACGAGCATTTAAAACAATTAATTTATGTAAGCTGCTACCACACGGTCCGTTTATTATTATGATGTTAAATTGTTAACATAGTACTCGACCTCGTTACTTCTTATCAATTTGATAAAATTGTGAAAGTTGCAATAAACAGTTTTTAATCATAACTAATACAAAAAATACGGGAAACGCAAATTTCCAGATGCCATGATAATATGCCTTCAGCCATAACTTTCCTATAAAAATTAATATTTGTTAATTCACAAAAACAGATCATTAAATATTTTTGAATTCACGGTATTCTTTTTCGAAATCGATTTTATTTGAATCAGCTGGTATGCATAATGTTAAAAAAATTGGTGATTAAGGGAGGTTAATAGAATAACTACACAAAAGCTTTATGGTTAAATCTTTACTTATAATGCCAATGATTGTCAATGTCTAATTATAAGTATAGTCTAGAAAATTCCGTGAATTGTGCACCACAATGAAGACAAATAGTCTATCATTAGAGCGATGCTTAAAATATATTCTTAGTTGCGTGTCTATCGTGTAGCTACTATTTTTTCTAAAAGTAAATGCAGTTTTTTCTTCAAACTGTTTATTACCTAACACATGCTTTTGTGTTTGATTAAATACCTGGTGGAAAGTGGTATCTTTACTTTTAATTTAACACGAATATGTGTAGGTATATTGCGTGTGTTGCCTGTAGGCGATACCAAATTGATTCTAAATATAATCGTACAGTATCAAGAATCTTTACGATGAACTTTTAAAGTAATGATTCCTTTAGAACGCGTCGTCGTATTCAAAGTCAAAGTCAAATAATTTTATTCAAAATAAGAAGTTACAAGCTTCATTTTTTGAACGTCAAATATTTTACCACCGATTCACTAAATTTTAATGCCTCAGACCTGAAGAACCGGCGCAAAACTCAGCGGGACTATTTTTTTTTTTTTTTTATATTGATTAATATCACGCATGAGTTGATTGAGAAAATTAACGTCTCAGGCTTACAAATTCGTAAAGAAATATAACGTTATTGAATTTGAACGAAAGTTCATGCAAATGCAAAAAAAACGTTACCTTTAATGATACTTACACATTTTTTTAGTAACCAAAAAATTATGAAACCCTTTACATATTAATTCTCAATTGCCTTTGTACCGTGATCGCTCAGGCATAATAAGTAATATTCTAATAGCCTTGATCCACGTATGATTAAAAAATATGTTAAGCTTTAACTGCATACAATCTTTTTTTATCTCCAACGTATCTGGCATGATATGTATCTTATATGTAAGAACAATGTATTTTCAAAACAAACACGCCGTAGGCTCATTTTGTTTAATAATCAAACAGTCGGACATCAACACTATCCCTTGCAACCTCTTACTGTTGATTGTGCAATCCCAGAACTGCATATATAAACTACTCCAATCTAATATCAACTATTCACTTCTAAGAATAATATATGTGTGCGACAATAAACACCGCTATCTCACTAATATTTCGTATTCAAAATATTTGTTTTCTACAGCATTTAAAATTAATTAACATTACCTAATATAGATAGATAGATAGAAAAACTTTATTGCACACTTGAAATCATACATAAAGAAAAATTTTAAATAATACAACAAATGCACAAAGGCGAAAAATAATATCAAGAAATTTGACCATTTTTATAATTATACTATAATTTTTATAGTATAACATCTAATAAGGTAGGGTAATGATGGAGTGATATATTTTATCATCATCAACAAACTGTTTGTATAGTGATGTTGCGTACTGTAAAATATTATCCTCAAATATTTAATCATATTCAGTATCTCTGATGTCATTGTAGACACAAACTAAAAAAAATTGTGGAAACAACTGATTCATAGCTATCACACTCACGAAGTTCAATGTCTCTTCGTAAATGATTGTATAAGTAATATTTTTTTAACGAAATACTATAAAAGATAATATGAAAACGAACAATGTAGCCTAAAATTTAAATGGTCAACGACAGCCTATAAGAAGCTAAGAAGCTTTGCTGTTTGGAATGCAGTGTATGTTCCATTCGGACTCATTTCAAGCTACGCATTCTTTTTGGAATTAGAAGTAAACCTAGCATGTATTATGATAACGCATGACGATGAAAAAAGTTAATTCTTAAAAAAAATATTAAATTTAATAATAGCTTGACGTACATAGAAATTATCTTCTAGTGATATTTGAAATATTATATACATTTATGGCCCTGTGATTAAAAAAAGATCTAATGTATTGCGGTCGAATTAGTCAAAAGTGTCAATATTGACTAATTTGACTCATGATTTTAAAAATATAAAAGCTTGGAAACAAGTGTAATTAAATTATAATTGCTTTTTTTATTTGTAAATAATTTTGAAAGATTCCACTTTTTTAATTCTTAATAATAAAAGAATACACAAAATCGCATGAACAATATGCATATTAGGGGAAACAATGTTAAAACATTTGTCATATAAAAAGGAGGACGAACTTCTTCGAATACATTGTTAGAATGTATTGCGTTGACCGAACGTGTGCCTTTTTCGTAACTTAAACAGTTGGAAGGGAGAATTGTACAGACTGATAGCATATTTTGCAGTTGAAAATTTTGTCAAGTATTAAATTAAAGTTTTGTCCATTGTTTATGTTTGTGTCTATATTTTTTTGGTTTACAAAAATAACTAAACTAGCTAAATTGTATTAATATATGTAAATCCTTCAAGAGTAAGAAAATTTGTTACACTCTACAGCTATTATAATTATACTAATCGACATGAAACGAGTCACAGAATTTTTATTAGACGTGATCAAAAAAATATTAATGAAATTCACAATTAAATAGTACAGATATTTTGATCTTTTTATACTTGTAGATATATTTTCATTCTACAGTAACAGTAGTGGTGTGTACCACATCTCTAATAAACAATACGAGATACGTGAATCCTGCCAAATCGTTCGAAGGATAATATATTATAATATTTTTTTTTTATATAATATATTCTATTATTTTTATATTATATCATTACATTCTAGTTCAGAGTAATGATCGATTACTTTAGTGTAACCATAAATTTATGTATTACTTTAATTAACTGAGTACTAGCATCTAAAAGATTACGGTTTGAGCGACCTCGATTTATGAAGATGAATTTGGCAACTTTCAATATCATTTAGTAAAGACATTTATCACTCTATTTATCATGTATTTCACACATTTAAAGCTGAATAACTAGGCCAATACATGACGTATTGGGATAATTTTTTTTAGAAAATAATTTATAATTCTTTTCAACGTGAGTAGAAACACTCGAGTTACTAAATATTATGTCTGATACTTTCTCTCTTCTCGAAAGTTATATGCAAAGGTTAAGAAAACTGTGCCTTCTTTACAAAAAATGTATACAATAACATTTCGTTTTGTATTTATTCTAAACTATAGTTCAAACAATACACTTATTACTAACCGGTTTTTATATGTCTTAAAATTGATGACGAATCTGAATTTTGTATTAGGTGAAAGAATAAGTCCCCATATGTATGTTTAAACAAATAGCTAGATTTTGTATAATAAAAAATAGTATCAGTGTCTTCTTGGGAGACATGTCGGGAGCAGTGTTTGTGGTAAGCAAATACAACACGCTTGTGGCACGCGGGAACTACCACTTGTTGCTTGTTTGCTAACGTTGACGTGCATACCTCCCAATTTATTTATACCCTGTCCTTTATGATACGTAATACTGAAATGAAGGTATTAATTTATTTTGTGGTCGTGAAAATTACAAGGATTCTGTTCCATTAAATCTATAATAATCTCGAATTCCCATAATCAAAAAAAGTTCAAATTTTAAGAATTTATTTATCATTACAGTTAAAAACAGTCAACTTAAATTCGGCATCATACGCCAACAAGTTATGTATTTTCTGGAGGAATGTTATTAAAATTGTTTAAACTCAATTCTCGACATATGAAAAGCGTTTTCTGTTACGACCTAACATTGGATATGGAATGTAAATCGTTTATGGGAAGTAAAGCTTACACTGCTACAAGTCCCGGTAGTTGATTGATTATGAGAATAAGCTGCGGTCACCTTAGACGTTTTACTGCAGTTCCTTCTAACGATTGGGATACATTAAAATAAACATGAGGAAATTCAATCAATTTGCAAGTAGCATGGTGTTTGTTTAAGTAGTTATTATTGTTAGTTATACTTAAAATGTACGTACACGCACATATTCGCGACCTTACTCAATCCACTTCAAGGCTTTCTCATCCACATTGTTTGGCGTTTACAAAGAAGGAACCATAAAATAAGAAATTATAATAAGAAATTCATCTCTTTTAAAATGACTTTACCGGTGATATGTATAAAAGTTGTTTTTAAAAAATAAATTGATACAAATATCTTATACAAAGCTACGTTTGTTTATTTTAGCATTACTGCTAATTCTTTATGAATAGATATTGTATATTTTTGACGACTAGATATCTTGACACATTATGTATGTATGATATGTTAAGAATTAACATATATACACAAGATAAAAATAAAGTTCATTTGCCATACATATTTTATACTATTTGATTTAAAATGCATTTATTACGAAATCATCTTAAAATCTTTGTTATTTCTCATTCATTGGTTATGTGCAAAATTTAAATTTCCTCGTGTTTATTAGATTGATTATTATAATAGTTATTTTTAAATTATATTTTTTTATAAACAACGCTTATTTTTCTACAAATTCACAATTAGCGGTATTACATTGAGAATGATACGGAATTTTCCAACTTAATTTGGACAACAGCCTTAGGATTGGTATAGTAATGTTTTCCTATAAATATACTATTTGTTATGATATGATTAAACATTTTCCTGTTTTAAAAACGGACATCATAATATATATGTGCATAAATTATATTACTTATTTAAAAAAAAGGTACTTTGATTCAAATCAACAATTAAATAGGATTTTTTATGTACACATAATACCATTTTTATATATTATTTTTAAATTATGCACCAAAAGAAGATGTATTTTACTGACCTAGGGATAATCCCAAGTTACGTAGATGTAGTGGCTTCTATGAATTGACTTTCACTCTCACTAAACACATGTCTTTAATGATATCACTGGATTGGGATGCTATTGCATTTTACTACTTTACGTTACAAACGTACGCGAGGTCTTGTCAATTATTGCAAAACGCGAATCGACAGGTGCGACCGCCGCAGCATCCACAACGGCTCTGACGCCGCGAATAGCGCTATGACCACGCCCCGTGCGTGCGCGCACCTCCCCGCCCGCCCCAGCGCTGAAGCCTCCTAAATTGTAATTTCAGCTGTTTCCTCACGTTTTTTTATTTTTAATTGGTTGTACCAAGTGTTTAATTAATTAAATATATTTTCCCCGAAAGCTTTCTTATATTACTTATTTAAGTAGTAATAGTTACAATGTAATGTAATAAATTTGTATCTTTTATTTATATTTTTAATTTTATATCTTAAAGTTTAATCATGTTTTTTTTTTAATTATTTAGACATATAAAATTATAAACTATTATTATATATCAGTTATTTAGTAATTTTTATCCAAATTTAGTAATTTTAATATTTATCAAAATCTTTATGTCATTAAATTACATAATTAAATATATATATATATATATATATATATATATATATATATATATATATATATATATATATATATATATCATTAGATAATCCTTACATATATATTTTTACATTTTATCACGTTTCATTAAAATAAATGATTAAATATTTGTCTTTGATAAGGCAAGATGTACTTATTATCGTTAAAGATGTGAGCACGTTAATTAACTAAAATAATAATCCGGCGTGTTTAATTAAACTATCAAAGGGCATATCACATGAAACGAGGTTACCTGGAAGTATGGCGACCATAAAGCAAAGTGCGGTGCGCTGAATCTGGGATGTGAAGCGCGTGAAGAAAGTCTACCGTCCACAGCAGCTCATAAATTGTATATTGGTTACTACTAAATGAGTCCCTTGATTAGATGCTAATTGAGAAACGAAGAAATCTTTGTGTTACAGCTCTCTTTGCAGTGAAACGCTGTCTCATACTGTACTCATGCACTGTTGGAATTATGCACGGCTTCTCCCTTTCGCGGTGTTCATGTTGTATTTATTAACCATACAAATTATTATCCATCATTTCAATCAAACTATGATTTATGTTGTAACTTTTTCAGTTATATAAATTGACTTTCTATTATTTGTCGACTGCTTATCGTGAATGTAAGTAGACACTAGACTCAAAAGTGCCATCATCAAGAGTCAACAATGTTTTCTGCGATGTCTTCTGTAATTGCGCGTATAAGAATAACATGCAAAATTGTATTTTGCATAATTGTTCTACTGTTCATTTTCACTTTCACTTTGCTTAATCCATTTTTAGAACTTACCTCGGGGAGTACGTTGTCATTACAAGGTTTGTCCGAATTAACATTAAGCTCTTACAAACTTAACTATTGAGAATCTATTTTGGCAGCTTAAATTATATAAAATATATTAAAAACAAAAGCAATTTTACTAATTAAGTTTATATATAATGCTTCATTCTTATGGTTGTGTTTGCAATGCACCATAACTAAAACATGTATGGCTTACAAGCAAGTATATTTTTTTTTATTAGGACCATATCTTTCAATCATGATGAATTAAGAACCGACACAGAGCTTGTAAATCATGGTAGTACGCTCACACGGTGGCGGCTTTAGCTTAATCGCTTTATTTAATAAGTACTTGATATTATGCTTGAAATATATAAAATAACTACCATTTGTTTTTATTTACAGTAATTGTATTCGAATTTAATTTTTACTAAGGATTTTTTTGTCAGCTGGCACTTCTTTCGAACTCGAAAAGATAAATAACAGCCGTAAGTAAACTTTTTTTTTTTCATAAACTTAATTTCATACACTAAACAAATGAAGCATTAATTGGTATATATATTTAATAACTTACTTAAAGCTTCTCACTATTTTCACGTCTACGATTTTTATTATATGCATGGTTTTTACTTCTATCACAATACTTCCAGAAAACCTATCCCTTGAAATATTGTTTTCTATATTCTATAGGTTGATAATTTAAATTTTAAGTGATTACAGTAAGGGGGTACGGAAATATTTAAAGGAAGCAGTAAGTATGTAACATACTTGTATGGAAAAAAGTCTTTAGTTTTTTTCCTTATATGGCTTTCACTTATAAATAATAAAAAAAATAATCAGTAATATTAACACTTAGAGATATCGATTTTGTCCTTTGCTAACTTTTTAATATAAGTATAAATACATATAATCGGAACAAAAGGAACCAGGAATGTTACATGATTCTTACTCTTATATTTTCAATCTGAGCCGCGTGCCTGGACGCATGCAAGCGTAACGAGCCAATTAAATTTTAGGGGCAAGCGGGATATTGGCCTCTCGCTGTCGAACTAACATTAATCCCGTGATATACTATCGGCTCACGAACTCACTTGACGAAGTATTGTCTAGTGGTCACGGGTGACCATTCTCTATAAATCAATTTATTTTAAATGCTGGTAGCACAGCTTCTATGTCCGAACGGTAACACACGCCTGATAGAATTTTATCGCGATTTTCTGAAGGACCGCTTGTGGTTTCGCATATCGAATTCTAGAAAGCCATTGCTCTACTCTAACTAGAGTATAACATGATACGGAAATAATAATAAATACACTTGATATTTTTGGCCTTTTCCATTTTTACTTGGCTCTTATAGTTCTATTATTCGTTCAAAAATCATTATATCAACTTTTTCTTTTGTATGTAAAAAAATAAATAAATCATGTTTTGCATTTATATGACAAATAGCTTTTAACATAACAAAATAAATTAAATTAATATAACTCTAAAAGGAATTTTAAGTATGAAGTTCCTTTTACTTGTAATTCTAGATTATCTACCTATTGGACAACTACTGGCATTACTCACGAATTTATTTACCCACCTTATCAAAGGTTTGCTATGCATTATCAGTATCGACAATTTGCAAATCTTTTGCTATCACATTTTGTTCGTTAATGTAATGGCTTTGCATTGCGACATTATAAGGACAGTATTCCTGATCTGTTTCAATACTTTCGCTACTATATTAGCATAATTGTAAACCACGTATGATTGTGATGTAAAATATTATTTAATACCGAGACTTATTTACAAACACTTTTTTGCCAAAATACTTAGTATGAATTATTAGTATGAAAGCTGGTGGATGAAGCACGTATTGATCAGTAAGGTCGCAACTTTCTTGTGTAGAAAAAAATATTAATTATTTACACTTACAAAATGACTATTTAGTGTTAATTGTTTTATTCTACTATTCTAATAGTAATTTCAGTTCACAGCACACAAGGAAAAGCTCTAATGACGGCCTCACAAGGCTCTATTCTTAGAAGCAACGGACAAGGTTAGG
The DNA here is from genome assembly GCA_033558755.1 of Philaethria dido. Taxonomy (NCBI): domain Eukaryota; kingdom Metazoa; phylum Arthropoda; class Insecta; order Lepidoptera; family Nymphalidae; genus Philaethria; species Philaethria dido. The sequence continues at coordinate 83,209 of JAKGSA010000386.1, forward strand.
ATGATTTCAAGGCTTGAAAAAGAGGTAGGATATCGTCAAGCCTTGAAAAAGAGCTCGTTATCAGTTGTTAAGAACTTTGAACCATCGCTGGTATTTAGTAGTGGTATAAGGTGGTGTATTAAGTTACGTGATATCCTCTTGTTCTATTACTTGCTTAGAGTAGCATTTACTGTGACATTATGACTCATATTTTAAATGTTATTACGCATTAAGGATGCGCTTTCGTGGCGCATTGGCAAAGCTGTAAACGTGATTTGTTGTTTGTTCCTTTTCAATTCCTTCTTCGTGGAATGTTATCATTTCTCCATTAATTATTACAATTATTTTGAATTTTCCTCTTTGGTAAAAGAAAGTGCGGTGGTGAGTCCGGCCACTTCAACCGACAACGTCTTAAATTCGGGCGGAAAGTGGAGAGTGTCTTATAACTGGAATTCTTTGGCCATACTGCTATGCGTAAAATTGGAAAAAAAGTACGAGAATATTCTAATGAATACTGCGCTGCTTTTAATACTTCACTTTGACGTTACAAAGTTTCATTTAGAAGGTTATGAACTCAGATGTGTAATTATGTTTATGGCACATAAAATATTAATAAACTTTGTAAAATCGGCATACAATGTTTATGTTAATTTTTTTTCTTGTAATATTTTTGTTTATAGCTAACTTTTACCCGCCGATGGCAGACCTAAAGTAAAATTATGTCATACAAATAGAAGGAAATTATTAACTGTAGTGTGGGAGCTTTACGACACTCAATACATACATATTCTTAAAAGCAAGCAAATTAAACCATTATCTTTTTAATGTATTTAAAATGTAAACAAATAACCTTCTTAAGTATGCGTTAACATGACTATGCAATTAAGTTGAACGCGGAAAATTATTTATTAGGAAATCTATTGATATTAAATGATACAGAATAATTAAATCGATACTACGTGGGTGTTGTATAGGTACAAATCAAGTTTGTTATGCGCTTAAAGAATCTGTTTAGATGTAAGCCGGCCAAGGTTTAGCCGTGCGTATACATACGTAACCGGTATCGTTTGCGAAGATGAGTTCGGTCAGGCCGTCACATTTGCATCGCAATCGTGTGATGATAGAGCAGCGCGACAGGTTTTATTCGCAGATGAGCTACACGCGAGTCTCGCTATTCATATTCTTGGAATAACACAAACTAGTCACATTTGATTATATGCGTATTTCCAACTCGTATCGTATACTTAATTGATTCGTGGTGGATAGTAATTTACCACAATTCTTATATTTCCTTTTATATATTTATGCTAGTGTACAGACAGATGTATCATAATGAAGTTAAACAAGCTCGTTTATTTCTACAATTGCTATGACATGATCGATGACAGCCTAGATAACGTTATTATGCGAAATTTTACTATCACCAGAAGTAATATGTTTGTAGCGCAACGTTACGTTCATAAATTATCGTGACATGCAGTAAATCAATCGTTCTCCCTCTCGGACAATGCTCGTAGAAAAAGAGAAACACGAGCTTTCCGTCGGCCCTGCATGCGTGCGCGCATCCGCACTACTATCACTTTGATTGACGTGTTTGTTCTACTTAATTGCTTCTGTAATGAGATTCACTGTTTTATGGAGCTTTTTATTACGATCTATTCTCTTTCTAATTAATGGATACGTAGATGATGTTTTAAATGTTACAATCAACATAAACATGAATTTTCTTTTTGTCGACACTTAGTAGATGTATTCCGAAAATATATGGTAATATAATATACTAGCTTTCCGCCTGCGGCTTCACACGCGAGAAATTCGGCTATATCGCGCGATATGATAAGGAGTATCCAATAGTCTTTCCCAAGGTCTAGACTATTTGTCAAAATTAGTTAAGTGGTTTATGTGGTGAAGTTGTAAACAGTGAAACAATCTTACATGATTTTATGTTTGACAATAAGGAACTTCCATACAAACTTTCATCCCCTATTTCAACCCCCTCTATCATTTTTTTCGCGATAAAAAGTATCCTATGTCCTTTCCCAGGTTTAATTCTATCTTCATACCGAATTTCATCAAAATCGGTTCAGTGGTTTAGACGTGAAAGCGTAACAGACAGACAGACAGAGTTACTTTCGCATTTATAATATTAGTAAGGATTAATATTACAAGTTTTACATATCATGCTATTTTTATTAGAATGATGTATTGACATTGAACTTACAGTTATTTTGGTTCTCTTATATTAATTATCTTTCATATAATTTCGATATTAAGAAGTTGATAAATAGGCGTAATATTTATTATGCATCACGCATGAATAACAATCATATTGTAGAACTTTCTCAAAATGGTTATATTGTGATTTATAGCGTACTTCAAAAAGTTATTCATATTTAAATAGATGCAATAATTTGATCGCGGGTCACGTTGAACATGAGTTTGTTAATCATTTGCATTTTTCTGGTCATATAAAAAACTATTTGTCCAAGTATTTCTTACAATTTTAAATCGTGATTAAAAAATAGTTATTAATAGATTTTTATGTTATAAATTAATAAATTTAGTACATACCTGCTTAGGTGTGATACTTGGATAATGTATGTCATGTCATAATTTTACTGCTTTGGAAAAACTTATAAAGTTATAAGCAGCGATTTGATGAGTTTAGTGAACAAAATTAGTCGTGTCCTTTGTTAAAACTATTTCACGTATTCAAAAATCATTTTACGTCGTATTTCATATAAAACTTTCATTTTTAATTGTTATTCAATACTGCGTAATAGTACCCTTTATGTCCTCGAAAACTATATCTTGTGATCTCAACTCATTGGAGAATATTCTAGACGACAGGAAGACGCGCGGTCCACTTTGTGACCCATTCAACCGAAGACATCCTCGTCCATAGTGACCGCAAACAGTAAGACAATACAAAACCTGTTTGTATGCTATAGATACTATAATTTTGTCTATGTATGGCAGCAAATAAAATATTAGCAGCACGTACGATACGTTTCGATAAAAATATTTGGTTGTACGCAATAATATTAACAAGTTAATTGTAAAAGAAGTAGTTTTGATTGACTAATTGGCCGGGTTTAGTTCGTTTTATTTGCTAAATTTTACTGTTCACTGGAACGCCCACAAACTTCTCTATATGTTTACTACGGGAAATGATTTCTACATTTATTACCATTCGTGTGGATTACTAAAATTAGCAACCATAATTAAAAGTCGTAAAATAAATTGAGCTTCTTCTTATGCACTTAATAATGATCCCCTAGTGTATATATTAAAGCTAATTTTCTAAAGGAAAGCTCGAATACTAATAACAAAATGCATAAAATATGAAGAAAATTATACATACTTTGCCAATCACAAAATATATTATTAAAAAATGACAATCTGGTAATTGTCATTTTTAAAGATAATTTTGTATAAGAAATAGAGGTAAAGATAATTAATTTCATATAAGAATTAAAATTCATTTACATTAGACAATAATATGTTTCATAGAGTAAGAACATTACAACAAGGATGTGCATTACGCGGACAAATAAAATGTAGGGTACGTATTTTTAATATTATTAAATTTGTACGGATTTAGTGGGACTAGAAATGCCACTTAATTTAGTATAATTACTAGAGTTCCCGATGACGCGTTGTCTATCAATGTATATGTCACTTTATATAAGCATGCATGTCACACCATGGTATGTGTTTTAACATTTATTTCATTAATTTAATTTAAAAAAAATATATTTTTATGTATTATTTTAAAAGGATATCATTGTGCACTCTTTCGCTATATAAACTATAAGTGTACCAAGTTTCATTCTCCTCCGTCCACATAATTTTGCGTAAAAAGGGATCCAAAGTTTTTCCTTCACGTAAATATATATAGATTTCTTGTAATTTTTAAAAATTATATTTATGGTTTAGATATATTTATTTATTTACATGTGACATATAAATATATTACTGTTACTTACAAAGATATTATACCAAAGTTTTGATGATGACTAAGTTGTAGGTACTATTCTTTCCTATTTAAAGTAAAGGTCTATTTTACATTCTATGTCATATTTATAAGAAAAAAAATAAAAGTTTTAAATTATATAATATTAAAATAAAAGGTCCTGAAAATTTATACATAAAATACTTACCTTGCATCAACCTCCACGTCTTATTTATGTCATTGCGGAATTTTATTTCTTAAAGCGTAGTCACTTGTTTATTTTTGTTATAAATTATAAAATTTCTTTTAAGATAAAACTTTCGTTTAGTTATATTATAAATCCAAGGAATTTTGAATGAATTTGGCTTATTGAAAATAAACGTAGAAAAAAATTTCAAGGGATAATTGGGGCGTTATAATTTTTCAGTTGATCAACATTGACACTTGCATTTGTAAAATTTTTACATATATTTCTTCTATATATAAAATATCTGATCCCTATTACCTCTGTGTTCTATTAATCATTCGTGAAATAAAAAAGATAAACAAAATCACGATACATTTGTGATGTGTTTATTGAGAATTTGTAATATAATACAGGACGTTTATAAGAATGCATTACTTTTGCATGTCGTCATGTTCTGGTGTCTGGAGGTTACGTACATTACATACATATACACAATTCTAAGAACCGTTTGTGATTGTAGACGACAAGACGTCCACACGTGCATATTGCATCGTTGATTGCCAGGTACGACCGCGACGATAATGACACGCAGGAACGGATGACAAACTTTCTCAACCACACTTCTCACACTGACAAAATCTAATGTCCTTTTCAAAGAAATCCCTTAAACTGGACACAATATTGTGTCCGTGTTTACATATTTATAAGATTTACAAAACTTATCAATGACAAAATTCTGTTTTTAAGGATAGTATGCAAAGTTAAGCATCTTATGTTATGGTCTTGATACATTATCTCGTACTACAATACGTGTGATAAAATTATTACTCTTATTGAAGAATGCGTTCCCCTGTTGTTTGATTCGATTCTTTAGGCAAAAAATGAGCTAGGCCACTAGTCGCTGGTGTATGTAATGGATCAAAGTGTTATATTTTTGAAAAAGCATAGCACTACGACACTGTAGAAGTGTAGACCAATCTATTTGTAATAGTAATCTTATTATACAGAAGATGTCTAATTAGAGGACATGCAACTTATCAATGGGATAATGATTATAAAATACTTCACCACACATTGTATGTCAAAATGTTTTAACTAAATTAGTCATATTTTTATTCAGCATTAGAACTGAAATATTCTCATATCAACCCTAAAATAGCTTACTTAAAGGTAAATTTAAACAATAAAAGCTGAACGCTTGGAATTACTCCAACACACGGTAGCGGGAGAGCGTCTCCCAGTTTGTTACTGAGAGTATTCATTAACTATGTTCAGTATTGCGAGTTCATTATTGTACTGTCTTGTCATTTGTTTCGCTGCATGCCGTTTAAATCACGGCATTGTTAGACAACATACATAACATGTACTTTCTTTAACTAATTGTTAAACTGTACGTCATACCGTAGCCTAAGAAATCTTAAATATACACTTATACGTTCTCATTTAAAAACAAAGCATATGCATCCGGTCACCAGTTGAAGCGGCTCTCTTTAATATATAATGTAACTCAGATAAGACAGTGTTAAGCAAATGAGCACCCGCTGAGATCAGAACCTTTCTGAGATAAAATCCGTTAGTTAGTTGGGTGGTTCTGTTCCTCAAACGCCTTTCTATTGTTTATCGTCTTCGGGCTTTAGAGATTATTTTAAATTGTTTTTTTTTGTTAACTTATAATAATATAAAATTTAATTTAATATTACAAGTAGATATTATTGTTTTTTTTTTAATATTTCTCTTAAGTAAAATAATAGAGAAATTAACGTAGCGTCAAATAACTTCGTCGTTAAATTAAAGGTACTTTTTTACTTATAACTTTGTAAATAAATTTGATGCCCTTAAGTTAGTATACTGCGATCTTTTTTATTTACTTTAAAGTACAACCATATAAATAAATTACTTTGCCATCATGTATACAAAAGGAAGCTCGTAAAACCATAAAGTAGACAAAAATTCATGCAAGCAATTAACCTCACTGCCCTTAAAATGTTTAAGAACAGTTAGCGTAAAGAGGAATGTTTGCATACTGAGTGACATCAGGTGAAAAGCAGCAGGACAATCGTGTCTCGTCGTGACAGACTGCAAACGTTTTATGTAAATGAAAACCGTGTGGTATTGTGTTCTGAGGTTCTAATAATGTAATGTTGAGGTACATTTGCTTCTGATATTTCTATTGTTATTAAAAGCTTTGATTCATTACTATTTGGTGATCTAATTTGTCTACGTAACTTTAGATTTAGACTGAACAATTTTTTATCCAAGTCTTTTTATATTTAGATTATTCATGAAATCGTTAAAACAACTAAGAGCCAGTTTTTAGATTATTCTGGCTTCTTAGTATTCAAATAAATTCTATGCTGTAGTTGTTACGTTAGCTACGCTTTAAATGTTTTCAAAATACATATGTTACTTATAGGAATGCTTTTCCTCGTTAATACTTTTTCATGATTGTTGCATACATTTATTGTATCTAGCTGTGTGGTCACATATAGATGCGATATTAGATTAGGTAACTACGACACTAAAGTGCTTGAGGATGCTTGATAAATAAGAGTCAAATTTCATTTTATACGAAAACAGTGTCGACATAACTCGGCGAGATTTATTGTTACTTAGCGCCATGAATAAAAAAGTGGTTTATTCATGTGGCTAACCGCGCGACGGCACGTGCGCAACTTTGTCTAATCGTAATGTATCTAAGATGTGTGTACTGATATCGAACTGTTATGAATCAATCTTAGCTATGTTTGATTTTATCTGGGATCAGTCACCACATGCGATGAATGAAGTAACGGTATTTTAAGAAGTACTAATCTTTGATCACTTATCAATATATTTTTGATTAATTTTTTGTCGTTGTTAATTGTTTTATAACAAATTATGAACCTACTTATAATGACATAGCGTTTTTAATATCAAATATTTATACATACAAAGGTATAAAATATAAGACAAAAATATATTATAAACTTTCGCGATGTCAACGATCTTACGTGTTTGCGATTATGTATGATTTGCTATTAACTTTTTAACAGGTATACCAGTTTTTTTACTTTTATCTCCGAAAATTTTATCATTTTGGTGGTAATAAAATGATTACTGGTTATAGGATGTTAATTTCAGGCTATGAACACAAAATATTTTTCTTTTTCTATTCAGGCATTAAATAAGACATTCTATAAATACCCTTATGGGCTGTTGACGAGATTTGTATTATGTTAACAAAACTTGCCGGTAGTTATAAATTGAGTTGTCTGATATTATTTCTTTGGTGGTTTTCCCTGCAGTAAAAAACTATTGATCTTATTAGAACGCCTGTCGTGGCGCAGAGGCACAAACGTCTGACTGTAAACGCGACAGGTTGTGGGTTCGATTCCCACTGCAGGAAATGAAAAATGGAAAACAAGGGAAAGCACGGAGATGAGTTCCGCCACTCAGCACACAATGCCTCAATTCGGCGGAAAGTGGGGAACGGAGTGTCTTAACACTAGGTTCCCTCTGCCTACCCTGCTATATGCGGGAATACAGCGTGAAGCTAAAAAAAATCTTGTTAGAGAATATTTTAAAAAGACAATTAAATAATAGACTACTTTAGTAATAGGTTTCCGATCATTAGGACCAGAAATATTAGAGAAAATCTGATTATTGTCTGACTGAACCTTAAGTCCTTGAATGTCCGAGCCGAAACGATATGAATGTTGATTTTCGATACACTTATTAAAACACTGTTATAAAGGTATAGACAAAAAAAACTAAAATATACGATTATTTACTCTATAATGACCATATAGAGATAGTTCATTTTATAAATAGACCGTTATATATCGTAATTTTTTATTATTTCACTTGTTGAAAAGCGTTGCTATTATTGTAATATTCACAATTGACCGTTAAAACACACGCCCACTAAAAGCGAAGACGATAATGATCTTGAGATCAGCGTAGGACGTATTTATTGAATATGAATGTTATACAAAGGCTATTATATGAATGCCTTGCATAATTTATTATGCTTGTGCAAAGATCTGCATTTAAAAGCTTTGGAAACCAACTTTATAATATTCTAAAGGGTAATTTAGATATTTACAATGTTATAAAAACCAATTAAAATTCGAAAATAACTGTATTTAAACCGGTGTCTCTTAAATAACATGGCTCTAATATATTTTTATTATGTGTTCGCAATATGTATGTATAACATGGGAATTTGAGTAGCCATGCTTGAGTTTCATTTCAGAGTATCCATGCACATAGAGCAAAGCTTAGTAGAATGAACTAGTATTTAACTAGGTAAACACTAGAAATAGCTTGTGATAGCATTGACAATACGCCCGATAAGACACGAAGCAGCTCTCTTATTGGTAACTAACTATCCTTGTGTACTAACCAGCTATTTTCTTTATTACATTTTTTACACAGATTATTTGTTTTTATTTCGTAAGCGGAACAATTTTTAATTATTTCAGATACAAAATGTAATAACAGTAATAAATTGAGATTAAGTATGCTTAATTGTATTGCCTTTATAACAACGATATCGATTTGCTTCCGCAGCTTAACATTGCAAGAGTTCTTATATAAGAAGTAGGTACCCATATACATAAATAATAGCAGTACCTACTTGATTGAATGCATCTGTACTTAATTTGAAATAAAAGTGAAACTTAGTTAGATAATATGTTTCACAATAAACGTGTTAATGATGAGATAATAAACGAACTTAAAGTGTTTTTGCCATCACTTGAGACCGATGACGAGCAATACCCAGTAGACGTCAATATTATTACTATGCCCGCAGGGCTTTCTGTTTGTTTGACAGATGAAATAATAATAAATCACGCCTTGATTAAGGGATATAAATTAATGGATATAATATGGTATAAAGAGCTTTAATAGACACTTGTGCTTTGTATTAATTGTAAGGATTTTATATTTACATCTTAGCTTTTTGTGTACATCAAATGATGAGAAAGCATTTTATGAAATTGTACATTATACGTCTATAGCGCCATCTGCTCCAGTTGTATAGGATTTAGGACGCCACAGATTGTAAAAGATAAAAAACACTGAAATGTGCTCACTCTACTCTTTTGAAATTTAACACACCCTATTTTTGCAATTTGGTGTTACTTGAATCTCCGAGTTTCATGTTTCTTACTTTTTTTAGGCGGAGCTTGTAGATATCAGAGCTGAATTAATACAACTTCGGGCGGCAGGTAAGATTTAATCTATAGGATCATTTTATTGTTCTTAAACAATAGTGTATTTTGTAATAAGATATCTATAATGTTTACTTAAAGCTTTTTTGAAGCATAAAGATTAAAATACATCAATCAATATCGAATTTTAACTAGTAGTTATACTCATGTAGACTTTTTTACAATATTACAGGCCAGAAGTGTGGCGAAATCACGGCGAATGTATCACAATCGGCAAGGGCGCGAGCGGAAGCGGCACAACTTGCACGGGAAAATGCTGCTTTAAGAGAAACAGTGCTTGCTTTACATTCCGAACTTTTTGGAGCTAGGTAGTAATTATATATTTAAATGTGACGTGAAAAGTGACGCATAGGTTTAGCCTGACTGTAAAAGCGATGGTAGTCGGTTCACTCCTAATTCGAATTATCTTAATTACTCCTTGTTTGAGATAAGTCGGGGTGTAGGATTCTACTATTCTACACGAAATGCTCAAGAATGGTTCGAAGGAGTATCTTAGCACTAGGCTTAGTTGTTATCTTTAGATACGTGAAGAAATCGCACGAACTAGTGTTATAACATACTCGTGAATTTTATATAGCCACCGTAACGCAGTTGAACAGAGGCTTACTATGAAGGCCATGGTTGTGGGTTAATTCCCACTCTAGTAAGACAAAACGCAATGCTGTCTTCTGCCACTTAACAGGCATACACTGTAATTCAAGGAAAGCTAAGAATGGAGTGTCTTGATTCCCTCTGCTTAGCCTGCTATGCGGGATAAAGTGTGACACTAAAAATATAAACAGAAAAAAATAATAATAAAACACCTTACAGGTTAGCTACTAAGTACTTGGACAAGGAATTAGCGGGACGGATACAGCAGTTGCAGTTACTCGGTAGTGACATGCGTGCTGAGTTAAGAGATTCATTGTGGGCTCAGGTATTTATAGTGTTTTCCCTAAATGGTTTTTTCGAAAAAAATTTTTTTTTTACGTTATCATGTTCTGTTAAGAGAACCTATTCTGTCATTGACATGACGTTATTCTCTTTTAGCATATACATGTACAAACTTAATATATTATTTATTCAAAATGGCTGTTTCAAATATTTTTGAATGGTCAATTTACATGGACAATGTCTATTGCTCTGCTGAGATGTGCCGAAGTCAGAAATTTATGGAAATTTTAAAATAAATATTTAAATTATATTATAGAGGCAATCGTTTAACTGTGGTTACAGTTAACGCGTTTGCGTTTTTGTATGTTAGTTGTGGGTTCGATTCCTATTTAGGAAATGATTATATTTAAATTATTTTTATTTTTTCGCTCGGGGAATACGCTTTATTTAATACGCTTTGTTTTTTATTATTTACTATATATTATTTTAGACTTACTTTTTCTGAATATGCTGTTATAAGGGTCAAAATGAAAAGCTATTTAAAAAATAAATTGTAGGTGGAAGCAGAAATTCTCCTCCAACGTCACAAGACGCTTGTCCGCGTGTGTCGTGGTTTAGCGCCGCGAGCACCGCGCCCGCCCGCCTCACACGCGCCGCCCGCGCCGCGCACTGTGCGCGTGCGGCGCTCGCCTCACCTAGGTCTTGGTATCTCTGTTACGGTATGGAATGTTCTATTTTCGTTTATATTCTAAGTTAAAGCTGTGTTGATTTTTGTGTTACATCTCAATGTATACAGTTGTTAATGAATCAATAATTTTTAATTATTGAAACTTTCATCCGATTAAGTTTCGACATTTTCTGTGGTTTTCTTCTGTAACTGTCGATAAAATTAAAAAATAAATATTTATTACTCATGTCACTTGTAAGTTAAAAAAAGGGCTGTTTGTAAACAGCGCTTTTTTTGTACTTTCGATTCAACAGGCTTCTAAAAACAAATAAATATAATTTCATTAAATTACACTAAATGTGTCTCAGAGTTCCTATTCAGTGGTCAGTTGTTCCTATTGTAACTTAAAAGATTTCAATTTAGGTAGATAAATAGATAATATTAGAAATGATTTTAATTAATTAAATCATTGTTTATGATGATTGATGGTTGTTGATGATTTGTTCTTTTAAGTATCATAAAGTTTATTTTTATATATGTAGATTAATAATAATATTAAAAAACGTAAAAAATATTAAAAACCATTCGTGGGACAATAGGACAGTGTCTGTGAAAACGGGGTAATGATTATATCTAAATTATTTTCATTTCTTTGGTCTGGTAAGACAAAGCGCGGTGTTGGTTTCCGCCACTTAACACGCAATGCATTTATTTCTAATGGAAAGAAGGGAACCGAGTGTCTTGACACTGTATTTTCTGTCTACATGAGATAAAGGTGAAGTAAAAAAAAATAAAATATATATTGGGCCGCCATTTATCGCGCAATGTCTTGAATTCGGACGGAAAGAAGAGAACGGAGTATTTTAACATTATGTTTTCTGTCTTTCTCGCTATATGAGATATAGATAGAGTAAAAAGAAATAAAAAAAATATATATTTGTTATATATAGGGTGGTCGCGAACACGGCGTGCCCATACTAATATCGGAGTTGGAGGCGGGCGGGCCCGCCGCGCTCACCGGCGACCTCTATGTAGGCGACGCTATACTCGCTATCAACGATCTGGATCTCACTCAGGTATTGTATTATGTCTCGTTTACTTACTTTTGACTTTAATGGATGTCTTTAGTACTAAAAGTCATAATAATACTATCATCTTAATAGTTTGTGATTGATGAGATTAATGATATTACAGAAAAAAGTTTATTCTTTTCTTTATGAAAGTATTTTGCTAACAATTAAGTATTATAAAAAGTAAACATTTTAACTACCTTTCCAAGTAAATTAACATTTTTAGAAAACGTATAAAAATTTGAACGCAGCGGGACTCGAACCCACGCCTCTTGTTGTCGCTTGTTACAACTTATTTATGTTGTAGAGAGATTATTACAAATTTCTGCTCCCCAAAGATAATTTCAAAGAACAATCATATGGCAAGAGAGAATGTTATTTATTAATCAAAGAGAATCAAATTTTATACGTTTTCTAAATGTCTTTCGTTTCCTAAGTGTGTGATTAACACTAAAACTTCAAAAATAAATTAACATTGTTAAAAAATAGTAAGGTGCCGGACGTTTGATACCTTATCTATCATCTTACCACCAACTCACTAAAGTGTAAACAGAGACTATAAATGTTTTTTCTTTAATTTTAAACGGATTACTAATTAACTTTTTTATTTTGGCTTTTTTTTACCTTCACGACTATTTTTTATTACAGGCATGCCACAAAGAAGCAGTTCAAGCGTTACAGAGCGTGAAAGGAGATTGCGCCCTTTGTGTTCAATTCATCGCTACAGATGATGATGATAGACTTTCTGAAGATAATTACAGGTTTCAACTCAATTTATAATTATATAATTATCTCTTAGTATATTAAGCGAGTAATCTTTGCCCTGTAGGAAAATGATACATTTTCAAGTAAACTTCAGTAGGAAATTATTATTTTTTTATTTTTTTTAATTGTGTTTGAACCAACAGCTATCGTGAAAAGATAATGGGAATAAAGTAACTTTAAAGTAAATTTTCTCTATGTGTAATATATAAATATAAATATTCGAGAGAGGCTTGTTGATAAAGACAACTAACCCTTAAAACAATGACTTCATGGGATAAAATAAAGTTGTAGAAAAGCATCTGTTAGCGCATAATTTGTAGCATTTGTTGTAATAATTACATGGAAATAAACTAAAAAAGGGTCAAACAAAATTATATAATCATTACATTAGTTTTTATGACGTCTAAATAGAACTGGAAAACGGGCGAAATTATAATAATCTCAAATTTTCAGGTTTCCTCTGTATCCTGAAGACGGTGAAGGTTTCGAAGAACATAACGCGTCCGGCGCTACGCCCACCGCGCCTCGCACTCCTGAATATAACCATAAGTGAGTTTTTATATTAAATTCTACTAATATTAAACAATAGTTAGAAGATAGATTAATGTTTGTTGCTATTTCACACAATAATTACCGAACGGATCTATATGAAATTTAGAGTATTATGATTTCTACATCAAAATAACTCTTCTTGATTTATAATAAATATTGTTGCTATCTTTTCATAGTACGATATTGGGTTCCAATATAATAAAATACTTTTTTTATTAACAGTGACGGTTCAGCAAGTGAATGTGATGAAGAAAATTCGTATGTACGCGAACCCGTATATGATCCGCATCGCGCCTGCCTTCACGATAACATACGGGACGCAGTGCCTTTGTATGAACCTGAGCAGAGAGCTTACGTCTCTCGGGACGAAGGACGATACGATCGTGCCAACGAAAATGGACCTTACGACAAGTCGTATGGACTGAAAAATGAAAACGGTCCTTATGATAAATCGTATGGACTGAAGAATGAAAACGGTCCTTATGATAAACCGTATGGACTTAAGAATGAAAACGGCCCTTATGAGAAAACGTATGGTACGAGGGATGAAAACGGTCCTTTTGAGAAAACATATGGTACAAGGGATGAAAACGGTCCTTACGATAAGTCGTATGAGTTGAAACCTAAGGATGAAAACGGTCCTTACGTCCAGGAGCGAGCAGTGGGCAGTGCCGGCGGCGGCAGCGTTACACATTACGCTGATTATAATAATATCAATAACTTGTCTATACTCGATATGGATGATGATTCTATTAAGATAGAAGCTCGACTTGAGGTAACGATTATTTAAATTTTTTTCGTACAAAAATTTGATATCTGCACGCTTTCTCTCGCATAGCACTGTAGGTAGACCGAAACCCAGTGTTAAGACATTCTTTTGCTTTCGGCATAAATTTGAGACATTGCGTGTTGAGTGGAAATGAATATAATTAAATTATAATACCTTGGGTTAAATAAGTAAATTTAAACAGATGTCGGGCGCTGCGTCCGGCGCGCTGTCGGGCTCCACGTCAGCGCGCTCCACGCCCGTGCACACACGCAACTCGCTCAAGAAGAAACGCAAGCCACAGGTACTTTATACAATAATTCTTTCATATGAGTACAAAAGATCTCGAAGTTGTTACTAAACGTATATATACAATACTTATTATATACGATATTGTCATATCGAGCTGATCAATTTATAATTTTTTTCACCAGTACTTAGCGTTTTAGAAAATTGAGTAAAAGTCGGTAAATTACATAATAAATACAACAAAATTCCTTAAATGAAATTGTGTTTCATTACACAACAGGTATGAAACTGATTTACTCTAAAAGATCGCTTGCATTTATTAATTTATCCTTATCGGGGTATTACTTTGGAATATTTAAAAAATAAATTATAAATATAATGAATGTGAAAATATAATATGTATTTATTTATAGGACTGGAGAACCAAAGGCGCGTACTGCGCTGTATCCGACGCGCAATCTTCTGACGCTGAGCCGCTGCGCTCGCCGCGCTGCGACCCGCGTACGTACTCCAATTAAAAGACACTTTGTTATATTGACGAATGTAGTATTTACGAAGTTGTCATTTATATATTTCTTAAATCTTTGTTTTCATGTTAAATAGTAAGTCTGTTTTGGCTCAGAGGCACAACCGTGTAACTGTAAACGCGACATGTTGTGGGTTCGATTCCCACTCCCGCAAATGTAAATATTAAATAATATTTAGCATTTTCGGCAAAACGGCACGTCTTGTTTATTTTAGCTACTTTCATAGTATTATGTCCTATGGCATTATACTGTGGGGTAATGCAGCCGCTATTAATTCGATCTTTGTCCTGCAGAAGCGAGCTATTCGTGCAATCTATAACTTAGGCCCTAAAGATTCCTTAAGACAAAAATTTAAGGAAATTAATATTTTAACAGTTGCCTCTCAGTACATCTTTGAAAATGTACTGTATGTTAAGAAAAATATTAATAATTTTAACAAAGTTGGCGATGCACATAATATAAATACAAGAAATAGGCTTAAACTTGCAGCGCCTGTAACTCGATTGCATCGAGTCCGCAATTCTTTTATGGGACAATGTGTATACTTTTACAATAGGATCCCAGAAAACGTCCGAGAACTTTCCATTTTACAATTTAAAAAAATTGTAAAAAGACGTTTGTGTGTTAAAGGTTATTACCTAATTAGTGATTTTATAAATGATAACACACCTTGGGAATGAAATGCTCGCTCCAGTCTGTTGCAAAGGTATCATTGCCAATAATAAAGAATTGTAAACCATTGTCGAATATAAATAAAAAAAAAAAAATAGTCCCGCTGAGTTTCTTGCGCCGGTTCTTCTCAGGTCTGAGGCATTAAATTTAGTGAACCGGTGGTAAATTATTTGACGTTCAAAAAATGAAGCTTGTAACTTCTTATTTTAAATAAAATTATTTGACTTTGACTTTTCATTTCCTCGCTCTGGTAACAATATCTGGTATCCTCTGCACGCAATGCCTCAATACGGCGGAAAGTGGAAAACGGAAATGTTAAAAGAGAATGGAGTGATCTTAACACTAGGTTCTTTGGTTCTCTCTGCGCCCTGCCATGTGCGGGATCCAGCGTGAAGCTAAAAAAAATGTTAAATAGTACCCATTGGACTCTTGACAGTTCCTTATAAGTTTTTAACCAAAATGTTCAAAAACCTTATATAAAATAATATTTGCAGCGACCAACGACACAAAGGAGACTCCACCATCTGGTTACCTCCCAATCTCAATTCCCTCGCCGGCGCACGAGACGTCATGCGCGTTGACAGCTCCCGTCACCGCCGCCGTGACGTCTGCCGTCACGACTGCCGTCACGTCTGCCGTCACGGCAAATATGACGTCATCTGCGTCCGTGACCAAACTGCCGGCGCCCGACCTCGAAGCGCGCGAAGTTGTCGCGCCGTCGCCGCTCGATGTGCTCCTCAAGAGTAAACCTAATGGCGACAGTCGTTCGAGAAAAGAGACTAAAGGCTTTCGGTAAATGTTTTTTTTTTATTTATAAGTGAAAATCACAAATAATTTTAATGTTAGGTTTATATATTTTATATAGCGTTAATATAACATGGGATGTTGATAGAATTTTTTAAAAGTTTTTATCCTGATTAAACTAGAAAAAGAATATTCTTATCTCAATTTATATTACTTATGTCGTTCCGTATTCAGAGAAATAACACCTACTTCATCTATTTTTTTAATATTGAATTATAATTACTGATTAAACTGAATCTATTTATCGTACAGGATAGGTTCGGCGCGTCGCGTGACGGAGCCGGCGCGCAACGGCGACGCGGACCGCGAGCGACGGCCGGCGCCGCGCCTGCTGCCGGGCCGCGGCGACCCGGACTTCGGCACTCCCGTCTGAGTCGCCTCGCTTCGCCTCGCCTTGCCGAGCCTCGACTCGGCTCGCTTCGCCTCGACTCGACTCGACTCGATTCACTTCGCTTCCCTTCCTTTGCTCGGTTCGCACTAGTACCGCTAGCTAGTTATGCTTGTACTCTAGTATACAATGTACTTATATTTTATAATAACGGCCTAATAAGCCGTCATATTCAACTACATTTGTTTCAACATTTTTTCATTGTCACATAAGATATTGTCATATATTAATTCTTTTTAATCCTTATATTGGTCATGGTGCGTTTAAAAGTCTTACAATAGGCATAGTACTCGGTAGAACGGGATGATTTCCCTTGTGTTGAATTAAATAATAATATTAGATCGACATATTTAAATGTCACAATATATTTTTAATTAATCTTGTCCGATGTTGAATAAAAGATCAGAATGTGTTTGTTGATATTTGCAGGTGTGATGTGACTGTTATAATAATTGGTATTACATTGTAGGATCTTTGAAGTCGTATAATCGCTTTGATATTAATTATTCCCTATGGCGATTGTCGCGATATTCTCACTATATAATTATTTGTAAGCATTCCAAAGTTAAAATGTTTGAAGGTACATCTTAAAACAAAAAGCAAATCTTTAAATTCTATTCAAGATTGCTTTGTTTATAATAAATGCAAAACATATTTACCGACAAAATAAATATAAGATAAAATTATCATTGCCGTGGTTATCTGTAGAAACATTTAGGAAATTTGCTACACCTGTTTACATATCGTTGGAGCCAGTAAAATAAATAAATTTATAAATGTAAAGTAAATTGATATATAACACGTAAACCTACCAACATTCTTTTTTCTAAAACGTTATGTATATATTAAACGATGAGGAATTAAATACGCTAGTCGACATTCCTCAACATCCTTTCTTCAATAAAGAATTTCGTCGAATGAGGCTGCTAAAAATTCCATAAAATTTAGAAACAATAAATGAATATTATATAGATAAAAAATTTTTCACAGACTTCAAAAACGTTGACATTAATTGTAAATTTAACTAGAATTATTTTAATTAATATCTAAAATACTGAGAAAGAAATTTCATCGCAAACTTAAGTTTGGTTAATGACGTAAATTATTGCTTTTGTGCTAAGAAATTTATGGTCATTATGTAGAACAATTGAATTAAAATCGAGATTGCACTTTTTGCATTTGCTGCGAGTGAAAAATAGGCAAAAATTGTAGACTAGGAAAAGTAGTGCAACAAAATAAGATATAATAATATCAGAATAACTTATTGGCTTACAATTACGCACAAAATTTATTGAGTGATTTAGTTTTAAATTATAAAATTAGCTGAAAAAAATTCCAGCCACATGTTCCATATTAAAAAGCCACTAATTTGGCCAGTCGCAAGCATAAGCTATAAACGTCTTTACTGAAATTTTGGCTGTCTCTAATTGAGACGCGTTTTCCATTCTCTTTGATCTCTAATGACATACCTAATTTTTTTTTTCTATATAATTATATGTATTTTTAATTATCTTAGTTTTAATTATATAAATTCCACCATTCTGAGATATTAATGTGTAGCAAAGAGGAATAGAACACGTGGTCGCGTTATCCAAAAGGGGGCAGGTTGAAATTATTATTATTATTATTATGGCTTGTGATCTAGAATTTAAAGATATAATAGAAAATTTAATTATTCTTTTTTTTTTTATATATTTTATTTTTGTTAACTTTTTAGATATCGTATATTGTATTCTTTTTTTATATTTCTGACATATATATTAAATTTTATTTTAGTAAATTTATTTTATAATCTTATAAATTCTTAATTATATTCTATTATTTTATTTTTTGTGACATATTGACAATTTTTGAACCACATTTAAAAAAAAAACTCACGTAATGTTATTTTATGATAGAGAATTTTGAATTAAATAAAAAAGTAAAAAATTTAAAAATGACTTCTTGTGTTAATTTTGGATTTTGTTAAATAAACATCTTAACCGTACATTGTAGTAAGCAGTTTCTTTATATAGAGTAAATCATCACAAGTTTATAAAAAAATTTAGTGACATTTACAAAGAACAATAAATAGTCTTATAACATCGAACCAGACATCTCACGTTACGGCAAATTAGTCGACGGACGAAGAATAGAAGTACCGAATTTTTCAACTCCCACGCACTAAACTATCACCAGTTGACAACTGAATATTACGTAACACTTTTAATATATCGGCACTTTTATATATTTGGAATCTATTATTATAATTTTTATTTTTGTGTTTTCTTTCAAATATGCCGAACCTCTAAAAATGTCTGTGAATTAGTCTATATTGGTCACTGAATACTTTCGAAATTCTTGGCGCTTGAATCGAAAACAATGTTGAATCGTTCGACAGTAAAATAAATTGTTGGTCATATTGATGTCATTTTATTAGATTGATCATTTTTTTTAAACAACCATAATTGTTTTAAACACAAATAGGCAATAAAATTATTTTTTATATTTATTATATATTTTTTTTAAATATCAGTTACCTGTTCGACTATTCACATCGTATGATATCTAATAAGGTTATTCTAATAATGCAATTTATTTAGTAATTGTTGTAAATAATAATATATAATGGGGTGCAAATATAGCCAACAGCTGTTTGGATTTACGCCAATACACATAACGTAACTCGCGTTAGTAAATATATGCGACACGACAACAACATTGTTTATAACCAGTGATCAAATTTTTAATTACATATATATTCGTCAAATTATCAAATATCATTGTTTTTCATTAATTATTGTTTTTAATTTAAATATATTATTTGATGTAGGTTTGTGCTAAATTGGAAATGTGGAGTGATCTCTATTTAATATATGTAATTATAATTAAATCGGTGAAATCATTAGTAATCATCGTGAAATAATTTTATAAGGTTTAAAATTAATGTATGTATTTGCGCCTTTATGTAAAAAATGAAGTTTTACATATTGTTTTATTTACAAATATATTAATTAAAAATGTAGAAATTATCATACAATATTATTCAATTAAATAATTAAAAACAAATGAAACATTCTGTTAGTAATACACTTTTTAAAGTAATAAAATTTGTAAATTAATTATTTTGTGTGTACCTGTTATGTGTATAATTTAAAACCATACATGTAAAATATTGCGCCATTAAGTTATAAAATATGAGATATTAATGATATTTGAGAGCCTTCTCAACAGTAGTACTTATATGCATTAATCATCATGAGAATGTTAGGTACAAGAAATATTGTGCGCGTTAAGCCTTGCTTCTTTAGATATAAGTTGCAATGAGCAATATATATCGTTTACAAGACAATACGCATTTGTATAACATCAAATGAAGTAAATTTGTATGAGTATGAGTAATCTTTTATTTACGCTCTTACCTATCCCGAAAAATAGTAATATTTTCCAAATTCTATCCTAAAGTAATTTAGTATAGCATTGTCTTTGAAATAAAAAAAATTAAAAACGTATAATTTCATTCCTGGGGTGGATGAAAAATTATAGGGATAAATCCTGATTTCATTTTATTTATTTTACATTTTCTATTTAATTTTTTATATAAATACAGTTTTCTTAGAGAAATTTGTTAGACTCGACATTTTATGTACAGTTTTTGTTAATAAAGAAGCCTTAAAATTTAAAAGCACATACTATTAGTAAATGGTAGCAATTATTATAACTTTAAGTGACTAATGGCAACATTTTACTGTCAGTTTGACAACTTTGGTAATTATTATTACAACAGATTGTCTAATGACCAAGCCTATCTATATCTTTCTCAGTTAAGATTTGGTTGAAAATAAATTTATTTTGAATAACACGCTGCTTACAGGACTCTTACAGACATGGTTGTAAAAGTGTATATAAGTGGTATTTCGGGGAACAAAGAGGCAAGTATAATATTAGAAAATTCCTGGGACAACCGGGTGCTTTTCTTGACTTTTTTCAGTGCTGATTCATAGTTCGGTTTGTTTTTAACTTTTTCTCGTGTACTTTTAAGGTAAAAAAACGACAACAGCGTGTTTTAATGATACTTGATTCGAAAAATATAAAATATGAAACAATCGACATAACGGAACCTGGTAGAGAAGATGACAAAGATTTCATGCAAAATAATTCAAAATCGAATGGAGGCACTGTAAGTGATCCCAATCCTCGAACTCCTCTACCTCCTCAAGTGTTCAACGACGAAGAGTATTGCGGGGTAAGTGTTATTGTTTTATTTTCATAAAATATTAGTTTTTACTATATGTTTGGGAAAGTAAAATTATATATTATTGATAAATTCAAACAATAACGTTAATTATTAATACTTTTTAATGAGTGAATTAAAGTTTATTTTACTTGAATTTATGACTCATTACAGGACTATGATCAGTTTGATTTAGCCAATGAAGTAGATACACTGGAACAATTTCTGAAAGTAGAAGTTCCTGCTGAAGAAACTCAAATAAACAATAAGGTAAATTTTAATAAAATAAAACTAATAGTATTTCTTTATTATTTAACATGTATATTTATTAAATGTTATAATTTAATATTTCAGAGTAATGCTATCAATGGAGTCCTTCAAAATAATGAGGAAGAAAAAGAGTCAAAAGAAAATTCACAAGAAGGAGATTCAGCTGAAGTAGCAGATAAATCTAAAGAGACAAATGAAATTTCTGCTGACAATAGCCATGCAAAAGAAAATTCTCCAGAGATTGAACCATTAGTAGAAAAAGAAACATCACCTACAAGAAACTCATCCCTTGAAAAAGAGGAAGCATCTGCTGAAGATGATCAGAAACCTAATGAGACTGATATTGAATCTAAACAAATCTCAGAAAATGAAGCCATCTCTGAAGATGCAGTTGAGAATGGTGCTGTCAGGTCTCACGATCAGTCAGAAGAGAAAAACCAAGATGACCAACAAATTGCAGAGAATCCCTCAGAAGCACTCATTCAAAGTGAACAGTTATCTTCTACGGAATAATCTGCAATCATTTCACGGGCTCATGTTATCAGCTCAAATCATTTACTTAGCACTAAGCAAGCACCATCCATCAACATTGCATTATTTATATTGCATCTATCATATTTTTGGCATACCCTTAAGTCATTGTATATAATACAAATTCAGTGAACTCCCTTATGATTCATATTACCTTGAGACATATATACTATAATAATCTATTGTTTAATGGATTTTGTGTCAGCCTTGTTGATAGCAAAGTTTGAACGAGTTGCCTTGTGACTAGGTGTAGTTAGTAGAAATACTGTTATAATTATAAATTAACTCATGAAGATATAGCTTTAGAAATTAAAGCCATATGAATTGTTCGAAAATAAAATAATAATTGTTAAATTTGTGGTGAGCAATTCACTTTAATGCTACGTTTACTAGTCACCCATTATGTCATCCTCACACTGTACAGGAGGGGAGCTCATTGCTATTATTTGTTGGTTTATAATGTTACATCTCATTGTAGTTATTGCTATCAAGTGGCCTATTTAAAATTTTATGAGATTAATCTAATTATCATTCTCTAACTAAGAGTTTATTAACGTTGTCAGTTAGGCATGTATTATTTCAAAGTATTAATTTGTATTTTTTTTCATAAATATTTATATACCTAAATGAAATAACTATTTACTTTGGAGTGCTCATTTGCTTAAGAAACTCAAATGTAACTTACTTTACATGACATTATTGTTAAGATATGTAAGACTTTGTAGTCTAAGGTGCTGATTTTATATTTCTTTTTATACATGGATGAGCATTCTATGAAATTACTCCTTTGTTAATTTTTATTATTTTACATCCTTTGATGTCGTCACGTATATTATTTTAAAGACATTTTTTACTAATATTTTTCACATCAATTATATAAATGCTACATAATTAAGATCTTTTATTTTTAACATATTATAAAAGTATGTAAATATAAATCTTGAGTTTCATATTTTATCCTACCTGTGATGTAAGAAACTACGCATACAAAACATATTTAAAAAAAAAACAGAGAAATTAGATCAGACTTAATACTACTTTTTACTTTTACGATTTTCTATAAATATAGAGAATTAATATTTGTATACATAAATATATTTTTAATTTGCGCCTCACAGTCACAGGTCACTAGGCTAAAATGGTAAGCCCTATGCCCTCACTCCTTAATCTAAAGATTACAATGAAACATTCATTACTAAGCGACCCGTATCAACTTTCGGCAGTTAAATATTTATTTATTTTTTATGGAAAAATTATATTTCTTATGTGACCTAAGATCAAATTAAAAAAATGTTTATAATATTTTAAAATGTTATTAACGTCTAATAAATATAGTTGAGCGATGCAGTTTTTAGAATAAATTTTAAAGTTCTTCTATCTTCTTCACCTTGGCATTTATTCCGGGCTAAACAGGTCTGCCTTCTCAGTTAATTTACTCCACTTTGCACGATCTTCTACATCACAAGTGGTAAGACCATTGGCTCTCACGTCCTGCTTCACGACATCCAGCCATCGCTTTCTTGGGCGTCCGGGGGGTCTAACTTCAGGAACAGATATATTAAGGCATATTCTTCCGACATTGTGTTCGGGATGGTGCGCAACGTGGCCGTACCATCTCAAACGACGCTCCTGCAGCTTATCCGCTGCGTCACGGACCCGAAGACTACCTCGAATGAAAGTGTTACGTATGCGGTCGGTCCGCGTAACGCCACACATCCATCTCAGCATCTTCATTTCCGTGACGTGAAGCTCCTGAGTGTGCCGAGACAGCGCCGGCCAACATTCGCTATCGTATAAAAGAACAGGTCGGATTATGCACTTGTATATCTGTCTTGAGTTTGTTAGTCCTTGAGTTTGGGCGGTATTCTGCGGTTGCAGACCACACCAGTGACCTCACGCCATTTCGCCCAAGCAGCGCTTATTATATTTAAAGTTCTTCTATAATATTTCAAAATGTTGCCGTTTCTTAGTCCCAATATTTCCTGTGGACAAGAGATGTTAACTCGAATTGAAGGGTGAGCAGAGTTGCTTTTGGGCTTCAAGAGTATTTTTTTTCCGAGTAGTTCGATTGCTTTACAATGCAATATCTACATACATCACACGTACTTTAAATAGGGATTTTTAAAAAAGATGTTTAAAAAATTGTGCTATGTAAGACAACAGTTCTCTTTAGCATCTAAATTTATGTTTCTACTCTCAATAGCGTGTGAGATGTTGTCATAACGGACTTTCACAAACAAATAAAAATTTCATACAAAAATTCGTAACGTGACAAGATTTGAACCTAATTTAAGAGTTAGATATTGCCAAAGCATAGGCATTTTAGCCTCTTGCGTCATATATTTGTATTAAAAAAAACTGATACTTCTTATTGTTTTTGTCAACAAAAACTTTAATGGTTTTATTTCCATAATTATTAAGGGAAAGAGAAAAGTTGTAATCATATTGAAATAGAATATTTGTATTTATTTGGTTTCGCTGGAATGGGTTCAAATTTCATTACATTTTTGGTACAGAATTCAAATATGCAATTTTAAACCTGTTTGTGATTAAAAATATAACATTGTGGTAAGCACAACAATATAGTTCTTACAATTATTTTATTTATATGCAAAGAATATAATCACCTAGATTACTATGACTACAGTATTATAATATCAATCTTTAACTAGTTTTTTTTAAGAAATCAGATGTAATCTTGCATCTACATCGCCGCATGCATTTTTAAGCACTGCGTAAATGCTTATCATTTTTTTTTATTATGAAACAAGTTTTATCATAAAATAAAGGGAAACTATACAATAAAATAAGCACCATCATAGTGTGAAGACATTTTTAACTATTTTTATATATTAGTATAATACTGACAATACAATAAATTTTAATTTTCTATAAGCACCTTTACATTAAAAGAAAGTGCAATCAATATCAGCTCGCTAATTAACGAATTTGTATATCAATGCTGAATTCAATAATATTTGCTTGGTAATATAATTATTCATGATATATTATGAACATATCAGATTCGAACGCTAAATTAGTTATTACCTAAATATTATATGAACAGTGTAGCTGTAATTTATTTATTATAAATAGATAAAAATATTTCAATAATTTAAACTAGATATAAATTAGTCATATTTACTAACTGGGAAGTTGTTATAATAGATTTGTCTTAAAAAAAGAAATAAAAAACAAAAACATGGAGTCATTAAACATACTATAATATTCAGCGCAATCATCTTGAGCAAATTAATCTTTGTAATTTTCTACATAACTATAACTTAGTATAAATATGGAATAACATTATATATAAAACCTAAAATGGAAATGTAGGGTAGTTGTCTAGACCTCTATGCAGCTAAGTGTATGAGAGTGAGATAGCTCATATATTTTTTTTCATGACTGGAGAAGGCGGGTTGCTAAATTCTTTGAAGAGCGAATCGCTTGCCAATTCTGCGAGGTTTCTACGGCGTATTTCAGCATCAGGTAACTCTTCCAGAAGACCTGCTTGTACATTCTTATCAAGAGTCACGAGTCGTTGACGGGAGCTTTTATATTCTTCAATAAGACTGAGATTTCGTTTAATGCCATCTACTAGCCTCACCACTGAGTACTCCCCCATCGCGGCCCCCTCTTGCAATTTGCTGCCCGCGATCTTAGCCATAGATGATTTTTTTACGTCGACCACGAATTGAATCAGCCAGAGCTTTAAATTCGTCACGATTTCCATAGGCCCCTCGTACTCGTTAGGCACTATGCCGTCTACTTCGGATTCGAAGAAAGATAACAGAGGGAACCAAATTCGCGTCCTGCAAAATGATTTCATTTAAATTGATTAAAAATATTGAGGCTAATATTAATATATAATGAGTGAAGAAATAATACGTTTCATTATTTGAATATATTATACTTTATATTAAACTCAATGATACATTAAAAACTAGTTGTAGAAAATGTTATCTTTATTAGGTAGAGATATTATTTGGCCGTCCATATAAGGAATATAATTAAAATAGCCTTCTATAAATAAACACTACGCAATACATAACTATCAAAAGTGCCGATTACGTTTAATTTATGTATTTTTACATAATGGAGTTTTGTTTTATTATCAGTAAATTAACGGAAAAAATGGTTATTTTGTATTTTCTTGTTGGTTTTTGAGTTTACTTTATTACACTAAGTATTTAATATTAATATACTTTTTAGTTTTTGAAGCACTAGCCCTTCCAATTTGAAATCTTCATACAAAATTAGGAAAATGCAGCTGCGATATTTTAGGCAGGAGTTGTTAAGATGGGAAACACTAAGATTCTTGATTAATCCCAACTCGATAAAAAAAATTAATTATTTTTTTTCGGCCACCTACTAATTTTTGATCGTGAAGTGAAGTGTCTTAACACGCTCACTCTGCCTACCTATTGTACGTGTGTCAAAATAAAAAAATAATAACAACAAATATACCCCATTTCGGCAGAAAGTACGGAACTGTTAGCAGAAAGGAGTGTTAACACTAGATTCTCAGGTTTCCTCTGCCTACCCTGCTACGTGAAGCATAAAAAAGTATAATAGATATTACACGTCATGTTACTCACCGGGACGAATCATTTTGCATCAAAGCTTGATTGTTGGACAGCGTGTGGTAATATAGGAAAAGACGCGACGTTATGTAAAATGCAATAAAAACGTCGATAGAGTAGTGCTCGTGAGCGGCCAGAATGAAAAATATGCCGAACATGTTCATCACCCACGTCAGTATGTGCAGGAGGTACAGGCTGCGTGAGGTGTCTGAAATAAAATATATAATATATGAAAATATTTGAATAATACTTAATATAACGCCTGTCGTGACGCAAAATCACAAGCGAGCGAATGCTTAATGCGACAGGTTGTGGGTTCGATTCCCACTCCAGGAAATGAACATTTTATATAATTTTTAGTATTTTCATTTTCTGGGTTTGGTAACAAGGCAAAGCGCTGCGCTGAGTTCTGCCACTCAGCACGCAATGGCTCAATCCGGCGGAAAGTGGGAACCGGAAATGTTGAAAGAAAAGGGAGCGCCTTAACACTAGGTTCTCAATTTCCCTCTGCCTACCCTGCTATGTGCGGGATACAGCGTGAAACTAAAAAAAATAGTTTATAATAATTTGTGGCCATCGTGGCGCAGTGGTATACAACTGCATCTGACTGTATACGTGAGTGATTGTGGGTTCGATTTCCATTCAGGGGAATGATTATATTTAAATTAGTTTCATTTCTCTGCTCTGGTAAGTCAAAGCACTGCGTTAAGATCTGCCAATTAATACGCTATAATTAATCGCTATATTAATTTCGGGCGGAAAGCGGCAAACGAAGTGAAGAATTCTGATTTCTCTGTTATGCGGGATAAAGCATGAAGCTGTGAAAAAATATACCTAATAGCGTACAGACTGCTTGGTGTTTGGTTACTTTTAAAATAATAAAATTTAACGATTAATCATATTATGTTTACTTTGAAAGACGAATAATAATTTATTTAATGAACAAACGGTCCACGCACTCATATAAAAAGTGTTTTCAATGTTCAATAATGAATGTCAGTAAATTTTTAGAAACTGGAAACTTCTAAAGGAAAATCAAGTTAGTATGAAAAATATTAATAAAATACGTATGGTTTGAAACATTTAACGACAAGTTTCAATAATTCGATAAGCCAGAAATTTATTTTACTTCCAGGTCCTGAAAACCGCTTATAGGTCGTATTCCGCTTAGAATAACAAAATAATTTATAATAATCAATAAATTTTCCGGCTTTCAATTTTAATAGGTCATATATATTTTTGAGTAGCTTATACAAAATCAAGTCCAATTTATTTCCACGTGTTTTGGCTGCACTACTATGTTTTTGGCATGCGCTTTACTACAATAAAATACGTACAGGAATTAAAAGAAAAACGATAAAACAAATTTGATCTTTGTTATAATTAGTGCAATAATTTTTTTTTTTTATTGATAACGGACGGCAAACGAGCAGAAGGACCACCTGATGGTAAGTGGTTACCTTCGCCCATAGACATCTACAACGCCAGAGATGTTGTAGATGCGTTGCCAACCTAGAGGATACTGATGGAAGGGGGGACAATGTAGTAGTCCACTATTAGAACCACCACATTTTGGGGAAAGGATGGGTGGGAAAGGGGAAAATCTGGCTTACATGCCATCGAACCGGAACACATCATTAGATATTTGGCGGTTCGTCTTTGACATGATAGTGGTCGCGAGCCAGTCGGAGGACGAACCTCCTACCACCTAACAAGTGCAATAATAGTACTAAGTAGTAGCATAGGCAAGTTAAAAAATGCTGGTTTACGAAAACCTATTCCATAAAACTTATATAAAAATGCTTTCTTTCATTTGAAAAAAACTATCGTCTATATTATCATACAAAATCCATTGCAATTCATAAATAAGTATGAACAAACTTGTTCAAAACATCAAATATTAATATGATGCTAATTAATTCTTAAATTTATCCTTTAATGTTTGGTAACTTTATTATTTCTTTAATATTTTTTTGTGTATGGCCAGATAGTATATTAAAATTTTTTTTTAGAGACCAATTATCCAACTTAGTATGTACGTAATGAGTATACATAATAAACAAATGAACTTTGTACGCGAATGATAATTCATAATAATTTGTTTTCATACATAAACATATTGCTCTCAACAATATTAACAATCCTGTTTTTTAGAAATTCTTTTAATTTCTTAAAAATTCTATCGTACCTATTGTTACATGTAGCTTGCATCGTAAAGGTAATCATCGTATAGACACGCCTGTCAGTTAAGTATCGACGTAACTTTAATGGTTAAAAATATTTTTTCTTATCACGTCCTTGATTTGATAAGAATAACTTGTCGCGTAAATTCATAAAACGTTACGAACTATAGAATACGTTTCAAGGTAATGAATGATTAATCTCTCAGATATCTACTAATAAGTATAAAAACAAAAAATAAAAATATTATTTTATTTATAAGAATAACAAAACTGATAACAATGCAAATTTTTTATCAAATCTGCGTTGTATTATTGGAAATATTATTAGAAATTAAATATCGCGGGCAATAAGAATTCTTGTATAATTTAATATGGTTCTACTGGCATGGTCAGGGAATATCTATGGAAATATTGTACAAACGTTTACGTTGTTTAATTTTTTTTTCCTTTTTAACTAATAGGTAGGCTTCTACTTGTTATAAAATAATATGCCCTTCCTGATACGTAACATATTATAATCGATATAATATCTTAAGCAAACAAATAACAAAATATGCTGGAGTATGCACATACCGCTCAGAAGTGCAACTTTGCTTCCGATATGAGATTAAATGACGCATGTGAATGTTATCAATAAACATAGCAATAAATTGAGAGGCTTGTAAAATATATACGCTACAAAAATAATCTTAATGGCACAGTTTCAATAGGAACAAAATGTTACATTCTACGTCACAGATGCTGTGTGATCGAATTAGTGTAACTGTAAACAAATCGCAAGACATCTGTACAATGCAATAAAAATGTCTTTGAATATGTTATCGAAATACAAAAAAAAAGCAATCACTTCCAGACCTGATAAGATTTCATCTATAATAGCGTAATCGCTGCTTGTTACTGAATGATTTATGTCATAGCGCTTTATACGCAAATGTTAACCTTTCGATCAACTTGTCGTCAATATGATAACGACATTGCTGTAAAATGCATAAGGAATTTAGATTCCAGATAATAATCTATTTACGTATTATATTTCATCCTTTCTCGTAATAGGTCGCCTGTAACCTTCACTTAAGAATGATGTAAATGGAAATATAAAATTTATACTTTTTTTTTTATACCACGACGGTGGCAACAAGGCACACGGCCCATCTGATGGTAAGTGGTTACCGTGGACGCTTGCAACACCAGGGGCATCACTTACGCGTTGCCGACCCTTCAAAAACCTATTTATTCCCCTTATACTTAAATGTTAATGGCATATTTATACTTAAAAAATATAAATATAGTATGTATATTTTATTTTATAATCTTCGAGCCATTGTAGATATATGATGTAATGTAGTTTTGGAATTTTCGTTCTCTTTTTGCCTTTCTCCGTATAGGTATGTAATAAAAGAGTGTCAAGTCACTCCGTACTTTCCTCCCGTAATCGAGATATTGCATTTTAAGTGGCGGAATTCTATTCAACTCAATAGTGCGGCAGGAAAATGAAAATGACAACTACATATTATTCAATCGCACGAGCACGAATTCAGCCCACAACCAATCGCATTTTAAGAAAGACACTGACCCACTACGCCACAAAGCATTTACTTTTAACCATAAGTAGTTATAGCTTATTTATATCTTTAAAAATATTTGGTTTATTTTGCTTTTTTTATCATTCATATATTATTAAGGATGGATGACGATTTTATAATAGAAATAACAGATTTCTACACGTTCTTCAATTAACATTACGTGCGTGCACAATACGTACAATGTATGTATGGCTGCTTACTCGCATTGCATTGGCAAAACTATGTTATGTGTATTAGATAATTTATAATTCAATCCAAACGAATAATTGCTGACAAAATGTAATAAAAACGCCTATCGTCATTTTGAGTACTATTTAATATTTAAGTACTTACTAGTTGCATACCTACGCGAATGTTTAAAATGCAAGTTCATGTTATGGATATAGAGTTGACATTTTTTTTAATTTAAGGTGATAACACGTTGCAATATTGTCAACAATAACAATATTGTCGTGATGACACTTTTTTAGTCACAATAATTTTCTACAAATCATTTTTTATTAAACGTTTCTTAGAGGAATGTACACGCCATGCCTCAATCTGGCGGAAAGTGGGGAACGGAAATGTTGAAGGAGAACAGAGTGTCTTAACACTTGGCTAGTTAGGTAGGCTAAATAAATAATAATAGAGGAAATAATTCCTTTCCATACTGTTAATTAGAAATACATACATACATAAATAGATTCACGCTGTATCTCGCATATAGCAGGGTATCTTAACCTAGTGTTAAGACACTCCGTTTCCCACTTTCCGCCGAATTCAGGCATTGCGTGCTGAGTGGCTGAACTCAACGCCGCGCTTGGCCTTGTTACCAAACCCAGGAAATGAAAAATTCCATTCCCTGGAGTGCGAATCGAACCCACAACCTGTCGCGTTTATAGTCGCACGCTTGTTCCTTTGCGCCACGACAGACGTCAATTAAAAATTATTTATGTATACGGTATACCTATAATATGCGACATATTTTATTACCCGATTTAAGCAAAATCGACTTAAGTGGTTATGACTCCGAATAAGTTCAGGGTAATAGTACCGTATTTTATATTACGTATGATCATTAGGTACGTATCATCGGTTAGGTACTGAACCATATCCACACACAATGAAACTGTTCTTTGAACCTCTTATCATATTTACCTATTGTATTGTGACTCATACAGTACCACCAATTACAAAGCGTTGCATATAATCTATTTTTGTGTAACTATATCCATTCACAACCGAACATCTTCATCTGTTCTCCATACAAGGTGACATTGGTGAAGTGATTTGCATCAATATGTTAAAGAACTTAATTGAACAAAGCTTTGGAAAACTTTCATTGTCTTTGTTTACCAATTGTTTTTTTGCAGCTTTATGCTTTTGTTAGAGAAAACATAGCGTTAAGACAGTTTGTCTTCAGCTTTTTGCCCTAATTCGATACTTTTCGTGTCAGTGGTAAACTCAACGCCGTGCTTTATCGTACCAGAAAATAAACCAAGAAAATAAAAATAATTTAAATATAATCACACGAGTGAGAATCAAACCCGCAACCAAACGCGTTTAAAGTCAAATACTGTCCCACTGCGCCACAATGCTCTCATATTTTTTTTTAAGTTATGCATAATAATATATAATTATTAGTCCATAATTTATTAAGTTAAAGTAGATTAAGAAAAATTTATGGACCGTTATTTAATTAATAAAAAAGTAGATAGTTATAATATGCTTACGTAAATATTGAAATATATTGCATCAAGTAATTTATTCTGTTTGTCATACTTGTGGAAACCAAGGAATTACAACGGCGAAGGAAATAGGTATTTTGCATGAATATGTTGATCCTTATTGTAAACAAATGATTTATGCAATCGTTTAGGATGACTTAGATATTTTATAACTAACTATAAGACTATTTACAAAGGTAATTATTTCAATTTAATTATGTCAAGTATATCCTTACTAATATTATAAATTCGAAAGTAACTCTGTCTGTCTGTCTGTTACGCTTTCACGCCTAATCCACTGAACCGATTTTGATGAAATTTGGTATAAAGATAGAACTGAACTTGGGAAAGGACATAGGATACTTTTTATCGCGAAAAAATGACAGAGGGGTTTGAAATAGGGGATGAAAGTTTGTATGGAAGTTCGTTATTGTCAAACATAAAATCATGTAAGACTGTTTAACTGTTTACAATTTTGACACATAAACCACTTAACCAATTTTGACAAATAGTCTAGACCTTGGGAAAGACTATAGGATACTCCTTATCATATCGCGCGATATAACCGAATTTAACGCGGGCGAAGCCGCGGGCGGAAAGCTAGTAAATAATATTTTGAAATTAATTATTCCAATGTGAGTAAATTTAAAATAAACATTAAGTTAGAAAACATTATTTCATAATCTTATTATAAAATCACTAATTGTATTTTATTATTATCAATAATAAGACACGGATGATTTTCACGTATTATCCGCATGATGCGGAAGATATGTCAAAAAAATATATATATAAAGGTATAATATATACGTAAAGGTACTGATATTTTAAGTTTTTGTAATATTCAAAAGGTAGGCAGGCTTTGACGATAAAAGTAATTGAAAGGGTTTTTTTTTTCATAAAATAAATTCTTTCAATCTAGAACCCGTCAATCATCAATCAATGTCATTTAATGGAATTTACAGAAGCCTTTAAATTAAATGTAAAAATATACCTACTGTTCATTGTCCTTGCACCGGATAGTCCAAAATTAATAGCTTTTCCCACTCATTAGTCATTACTCATGTGACAGGCCTTATACATAATATGTTATTAATGATTTAGATTATTGATATTAATATTTTCAATTCACAGCAAACATAAACATATGAAGTTCGTCAATATTTGCCCCGTTTGAATCATTAAATAGTACCCGAAATGTGTCAGTAGTTTATAAGGGTTATCTAATTGGGTTCTTTTTCGTAACGATTTGCGGTCAGAGAACAGACAATTGAATTTAATTTATGCAAGCACTTAACTTCAAATATAAAAGAAACGTGAATAATATAAATGTCAGAAACTGTTATATAAACAAACATTTTTACATATAAAATGATAATAAGTACTTACATTCCGTGATGAAAAAGTTCAGCAATGTTAATGCAACAGTGTGTCCGGAAAACATGTAATCACCACATGTGCGGACCCCTCGCACAGACATGCCCGCACCACTCCATATATCGTAAGCCTGACGCAGTCTGCGACCCCACACGGTCAGGTCGTCGGCCGGTGGGTAAAACCGCGGCTCACACTTCAAATGTGACCCCGGCACTGACAATGATGTTATCAACATTGTGAAGCAGCGCAATAGGAATACCGTTCCAGCCAATGCAAAGAATCTTCGCAGAATTATGAATCTGGTAAATGATATTTATTTTTAGATTACCATTCAATCTAATTAGTTATATCAAGTTTTTCATTTATATAATTAAGAATTAATTATATAAATATAATAATCATGTTTTGTGTGCAACTCATATTGATTGAAATCAAATTTCCATTTACATATTCTTGAGGAAAACTTGTAAATGCATTTTGTTCAGTAATACACAATCAATACAACATAAATATCCCAAGTAAATAATAAAAGTAACTGATTTATATTGAACAAAAGACAATAATGACTTCCAAAACACAAAGAAAGAAAAAAACAAAGAATATAAACAAAAGAATGGATCATTTTGTAATCACTCACTCAATTATGATAAGCATTCATATGTAAATATTTACATTTCAATCAATACTAAATAAACTAGAATGTTTTTATAGCATTTTAAAGGTATTAGTTATTTATAAAGGTAAATTTAACTTGCCTATGTTTATGGAAGAATAGCACTACAAGCCATATACCCATGAGAAAGGAGCCTGTTATTTCACACATGTCAAAGGCCCAGGGAATATGGGGCACATTGTCAAGGAAGAGATCAGGCAGTGGTGGATATTTTTTCATATCGGGAACTTTATCATGAACAATAACCATGACAACGGCAGTAACCCAAGTTACCAGAAATACATATCCTAAGAAAAAATATATGTGTAATTAACACAATAATTTCATACAAAAAAATATTTACATATAATTATGTATTTTAGTTGATTGCATGAATAATTACTGTTATTTGTACCATAAAATTTTAAATTACCTAAAGCTATAGCAGTTTTCCAAACTTCAGGTTTAAGTTTTGAAGCCTTTACATCTGTACTAAAAGTTGATGGGCATTCTGAATTTCTTTCATATAGTTCATTTTGCAATTGATTATGAAGATTATAACTCAAATGTGATAAATTGGTACCAACAAAATTAATATTAGTAGCAGGATTATTTAATGTTTGATCTTCACATAAACCAAGTTCAAACATTGCATTTCGATTGTTTCTTTGTAACTTTTTCACTAATAAAATAAATCTTTTCCTTTCTCCTAATTTTAGCTGATCGAAAGGATAATCGTAAAAGTCCCGGTCCACAAAAGACAGTAGACACTGTCCATCTATGTCTTGAGATTTGCAAATATCTATTATGAAGCTGGATATCTTCTCTTTATGTAATGTTTCTAAAACGTCTTTGTTGCTCCACTTAATAATATCTACATCCATTTTCTTGATTATGACTGCACGCACTATTTATGAAAGTAAATGTACAAATAAATAATATTGTTAATACTATAGTTCAAATACATATCATAGGGCGATGATGTCTTTGGTTTATATAAACATATTGTTGAATTTACTGTCACTTTTAATTTCTCATAACTCCGATCTGCGCGAAACTCAGATTAATAATATGATCCGATATTCATGTACAGTACATAATGTCAACGTGACAGCACACCAATGTTTTGATTTTTGTATTGACATTGACACTGTCGATGTGACAGATGATTAATATTGTCGCAGATTCGCATCAATAATTTTAGTCTAGAGCTAGACTTATTGATTAAAACGTATCGATGGCAATGAAGTTTGTGCTCAACTGGCACGTACAAATCACCATAGACTTAAGAACTGTACTGACAGCAATGACATACAGATTCGTCATGCATAAATATAATTTACTTAAATATTGATATATTAAATTATGAGGACACGATTTTTTGTTGCATAACATTATTTTTTTTTAAATCAGCATCTACGAACATTCTTTCGACCCAGTCAGAAATAGCAAGGCCAGTGTCGAATATAACTAACAAAATAGAAATTACTAGCGACATTACGACTATTATTGACGAAAAAAATTGACATCACGTTTATTAACATATTTAACGTTTAATTTCAATTTAAAAAAACATTAATTATTCATATTTTTTTGCGATACTACCCTTGAGATTATTAGTAATTTCAGATGAAAGGATACCTGAAATTATTTTAGATGGTACTAAATTCTGTTACATCCTATTTTCTTAACAGCTCATTGAGTTGATAGACTCTATTTCAATTTAAATAATGGGTGAAAATAAAACAACATTTTGAAATCAAATGAAAATTAGCATAATATAATTAAAGAGAAAAAAATCATCAATAATCACAATATGTTATCATTATAACAATATCAATTTCAAAATTATGAGTATAGCTGAAATATAACACTTTAAGAATTACAATTAACTGAATACAATTCTTCATGAATTCACAATTCACTTTAAGTAAATCATTAAGGCTTGTACATATAACAATAACATTATAATTAATTATTTTCAATGGTGATGAAAACTATTTTCTACAACTAATGATTTTCAACAACATAATTCTTAAAAACATAAATGGAATATTACGGATTAGTATTAGTTGTAATTAAATTTAACAATTAAAATAAAGCGTTGCTGCCAATTAAATATAATTAATATTAAATAATATAATATAGTATGGCTGAAAAAATTAATTGAAACATGTAAAATTTCCACAATTTTAGTGGGTAGCTTGAAAATTTTCTCATTTCACTTATAGTGGAACTTCATTTGCACTAAGTACTTGACGTTAACTTGCGCCACATCGTACACGATAAATCTGAGGTACTTTATTAAAGAAATATATTTATACTCTCCATAATTGCACATATAAATAATTAGAAATAATATTTGATAGTTAATTGTATTATGATAAAGATTATGCATATATTACAAAATTCTTTTCTTTGGATTCGCGCATGTCTTGCATGTCGTGGGATAGACAGACGATCTTATTGCTAATAACACGTAATATAATTTATTCTCCACTTTCCACCTATACTTATATGTAGATATGGATAGCGAAGTCCATCACTATATTTAGCACCACGAAAATATTTTACTACACACCTCATTACAGCTTTCTAAAAGTAAAAAATCAAGTGAAGCTATGACAATGACAATAAATAATATTTAATATTTAGCTTTACGCTTCCTTAGCGGATAGTCAGAATAAGCTCAGCACCAAATGACACTGACAGTGTCGTACTTATTTCATCTGTATTATCGACATCTTGACCATCACTTATCAAAAATATAATTTTTAAATCGTTCAAAAACATATATTTTAAAAGGATACTCGTTATATAGCAGGTACGCGTTTTCATCGACGGTGACGGGTTTCCCGAGCGGTATGGTGACGTCACCGAGTTTGCGCGCCTGCGCCGGGTCGGGCTGCGTGCGTCCTTTACCCCACACCGAGTGCTTACCCGATGGCAACTTCTCTACGAACTCAGCTTTTACGCATTCCTTCCTATATACATATACAAATGTTATATTTAAATAGCTAAACTTATGCTATTGAGTCCTTATAAATCCTGTGACTAACTTGATTTCACTACCAGAAATATATATAATATATTTTTTTTACTTCACCAAAAAACCTAGTGTTGAGACAGTCCGTTTTCTTTAATATTTCCGTTCCCCGATTTTCACCGAATTAAGGCATTGCGTGCTGAATGGCGTAACTCAACGACGCACTTGCCTTGTTACCAGAGGGAGGAAATGAAAATACTAAATAGTATTTAAAATTTTACTTCCTGGAGTGGGGATCGAATTCATAACCTATCGCGTTTACAGTCGCACGCTTGTGCCTCTGCACCGCGATAGGCTTCAGGCCTGTTTATTCATTACTTAAATAAAAAAAAAAAAAAAAATACTAACATATTTCCCAGTGCGACATCGCTGAGCAGTAGCATGCCGATATGTTTCCTCCTATCTGTACAGCAGTAGTTAGCAGACTTAGACACCATGTCAGCGAAGTAGATTCCTTTACCGAACATATAACCAGTAACTGGTGCTTCAGGGGGCGCGATACGAAGACCTGTTACGTATTTTAAAATATTAATTATAATTAGAAGTAAAAAATATTCAGCTTGTCATATAAATATTTTAGAGCATAGGAAGAACTAAATTTTTCATATTGAAATTTTTAAATAGCTTTTACAAGTACATACTTTTTGTATCCACAATCATTATCTAGACATCAGTGGCGAGGCGTCCATACGACACGGTTCCCACCGGCTTACCTAACTTTTTAAAACACAAGTATGAGACCTAAACAAAAGGTCTTTAGGAAAATTTGGAGCTTAAATGGTAATTGAGTTAGCAAAAAAACAAGGTCAAGAAAAGTGGAGAGCTAAAAATAAAGGTCAGGGCCAAAATTCGATAGTGAAATTACTAAATAAATTTGAAACCGGTATAGGATGCCGGTATACCGGCTTCTCTAAAATTTACAAGCTTCCCTAAATATATGTACCAACTTCCCTAAATATACACTGGCTTCTCTAAATTTGCCGGCTTGTCTAACTAAAATTTTTACTCTTCGCCACTGATGATGAAACATATTAATACAGTTACACTACATAATATTTGTATACAAATTTTACAAATATTGTAAAAGAATTTATTTTATTAATTTTATATTTAGTTGAACAATAAAACATTTTTCAAAATATGTCACCTTGTGAAAGTATTCCCGCGAAGTTGGTGGTTCTTGAACCGTGCCATAACAATCTCCGGTTGTGAAGTTTCTTGAATGGCTTGAAACGCTTCTCTTCGCCTTCACGAACAACTTTGAATACCTGAATTTCATGTAAAATAATATTAAAATATATTATTTTAGAGAACAAATCTCATATTATCATACGATATTATTTTGTTCCCAAGAGTCGCGGGTTCGAGTCCCACCGCGTTCAATTTTTAAATACGTTTTCTAAAAACATCTTTCGTTTCCTAAATATGTGATTAACACTTTAAGCTATCAAAGAATCATGAAAATTGGTTCAGTGAGTAAAAAGATATAGTCAAACTGAGAAACTTTTTTATTTGAAGTCGATAAAAAAAGAACTTGCCTCGTCCACTTCCAGGTTGTAGAAGTTGTGCGTGGCGGCGTGCGTGTTGCGCGTGTACTCGACCACCATTTGGAACTCGTCCGAGTCCTTCTCCAACGGCACGATCTCCGCCTTGAGCTTGCGGTAGTGCGCCTCTATTGGTGACACGTTGTCGGTCTCTTCTAAACAATGTATTTTATATTTATTTATTTAGTTCTCAAGAACAACTGCATTAACAATTTATTTATCTTCTCTGTAAATTAACGAGGAGAGAAAATAGACCCTAGTATTAAGTCATTGTGTTGGAAGGCGAAATTTAAACCATAATTTGTCTTACCAGTATCAAAAAGTCAGGCAAATCACACACATTCTGGCAAAACTTATTTTAATAACATAAAAACATACAACATGAACATACAGATACAGAAAATACTAAAATAATAAAGAGATAAAGAATTGAAGAAACAGATATTATACTAAATTATTAAAGCATTATATATATTTTTTATTTACCTGTCTTAAGCAAACTGTAGGCAATTTCTATCTCCAGTAAATTATCCAACATTTCAGTTTTTGTTTTGATTGTTTCTATACTATCAAGAAGTGGAGGGTTATCAGTACCAAAGCTGTGTGGCACTAATGTGTAAAACCTAAAAATAAAAATAATTTGAATACACATTAAAAAATCGAAAAGGAGGCCAGTCGTGACGCAGAGGCACGAGCGTGCGAATGTAAACCAAACAGGTTGATTCTAACTCCAGTAGGGCAAGCACGAAAACTTACGACAAACTATTTGCATCGTTAACGAAAGAATTTGTATGGGAATTAAATAAACCCCCCTACCGTGCGTAAAAGGAATTAAAATTTTCCCATACAAAATGCTTTCGATAACGATATCCAATACCTTGTCGCAAGTTCCTACAGGAAATGAAAATATTAAATATTGATAATAATTAATATTTAATATTTTTATTTTTTGAAATTGATTTGAATGAGTGTCTAAGTAGTGTTAACTAGGTTCTCGAGTTTCCTCTGTCTACCCTGCTGTGAGGGATACTGCGTGAAGTTAAAAATGAATAAAAAAAGGTCTGGGAAAAAGGTGTTTCACGCTTTTTCCCAGATGTTAGGGTAGGCATAGTAGGCGTAGAATAAAATGTTTCATTCTCACTTTTCCCGCAAATTCGTGTCGTTACGTCTTTAGTGACGGAACTCAACGTGCTATATCTAAGTAAGAAATTAATATATTATAATATAAACATAATAATTTCTCAAGTAGGA
This sequence comes from Philaethria dido, assembly GCA_033558755.1. NCBI lineage: Eukaryota > Metazoa > Arthropoda > Insecta > Lepidoptera > Nymphalidae > Philaethria > Philaethria dido. Next base: position 122,818 of record JAKGSA010000386.1, read on the forward strand.
ATCGAATCCATAGCCATTTTATATTGCATTATGGTCTCACATATTTAACTTATTTATAACATAATAATAGAATAAAATATTTCATTTTACACATCTAATTTCTATATTTGAAAATGTTGTTTTTAACATATTAAATAAGATAATAAAAAATAAACCTGTTAGTGGCATCAATAATTCTGTTTTCACTGCTTGAGTTACTTTCCAACAAGTTCAGTAACTCTGAGAGTACACTGTACCCAGCTTTAATTTGTTTCTTAGATAGTTTTCCAAGAGGCATTTTTTCAGTATCAAGCTAAAATAGACATAATAATTGTTATAAGAAATATATATTAAATACTTTAAAGACACAGTATTTATAAGAGACCATCAATATATTTGAAAGATAGAAAATGGTTGCGTAATTGGTAAAACTATTAAAGTTTATTTATATTTTACTTTTATAAATATCAACGATCTACAATATATTTAACTTATTTTTTTTTTTTAAAAATACAATAGATATATGTCGATTGCTTATCTCATACTTTTCTAAAAATAAGTAGATAATATGTGGAATATTCTCATGATTTCTAAAGAAAATAATGTTAATTACCTCCATTTTCTAGTGATAAGAAATCAAATTAATAAAATGACTTAAAATCTACTGAAATCAGTTATTTCGATGGATTCGATTATCTGGTCCTGAATTATAAAGCTACGCGATTATCCGTACACCGGATAGATGTAAAGGAAGTAGCGTGACATTTTATAGACTTAGAAAAAAGCTTGTGTGTATAGACTTAGAAAGTGGGGACGGAACTGTTGAAAGAGAATGGAGTGTCTTAACACTAGGTTCTCTGGTTCCGTCTGCCTACCCCGCTATATGCGGGATACAGCGTGAAGTTAAAGAAAAAAAAAAGCTTGGAAACATACTGATTTTATCCATATCAGTTCTTTTTAAAAAAATTAAAACTTTTTCGTAGTATTTACAAATATTTTTTTCTTCGCACATTCGATTACTTGGATAATTGATTATCCAAATAACTAACGTTTACAATTAAAGGTTAAAGGTTATTTATCTCATAAAAATTACTATTCACTTACATGAGAAAAACAATATTTTATAATTCATTGGGTACGTTACACTAAAGAAGTAAATTCATTTTGTTAACAATTAAAATGTAGTGTAGATATTTAACTTACTTTGTTTTCGACTAAGGGAAACTACAAATTTCTACTGTACCTCAAATTCCATAAGAGTTTTCTTCATACTGTCGATATCAAATATCTTCTGTATAAGTTTCTGTACAGGCATGGGCAGTGAGCATTTCGTGTCAGTCTCTATCTTGGCTATTACTTCCTCACCATAGTCCATGTCTATCGGGTAGTAACATTCTGGCATCTGACATATACAACAATTCAGTATATTTTTTTAATATTATCGCAAATATTACTTTATATGGAGAACACATATTTATAATGATTAATATAAAGTATAAGTAAGTAAGGCCTGTCGTGGGGCAGAGGCACAAGCATGCAACAGTAAACGCAACTGCCGTGGATTCGATTCTCACTCCAAGATAAAAAAAAATAAGTATTTTATTTTGTCGCTCTTGTAACAAAGCAAAGCGCGGCGTTGAATTCCGCCACTCAGCACGCAACGCCTCAATTCGGCAGAAAACCGCGGGTACGTAAATTTCAAAAGAGAACAGAGTGCCTCAACACTAGGTTCTCTGGTTCCTTCTGCCTACCCTGCTATATGCGGGATACAGGTGAAGCTAAAAAAAATAATATAAAGTAAAGCCATCAGATATCGTGGCATAGTTGGATAGTGTCTCACCGAGCCACCGTGATACACACGTTTGATATTCACTCGACTAAATATTTATATTAAAATTATTTTCATTTCTCTAGTCTAGAAAAGCATAACACCTTTGGCTTCAGATTTTCTCCGTATAGAATTCATAAAGATAAAACCAAAAGTATACCATCAATGCGTAATTATTACCTTAACAAAATTGTGACGTTCACTCCACGGATTTTGTGTCCTCTCCATATAAAGTTTTACGAACATGTCAACAGCTTTATCAAGACTACTACATTCTTCCACTTTACTACCGCCTATAGGTGTACCAATTCTTCCCCAAGAACGGAACAGCCAGAATCTAAATAAATATGTTTATTAATATTATTAGGTTCTCAGGTTCCCTCTGCCTAACCCTGCTATATGCGGGATACAGCGTGAAGTTAAAAATATATATATATATATATTAGTCCATTTCACCTTTACATTGTTTTGCGGCTAAAAATCTCTACTAATATTGTAATGTGAATGTAAGTTTATTTGTTTCGCTTTCATACCAAAACTACTAAGCCGATTATCATGAAACTTTGTAGACGTATTCTTAGAGATATATTTAAAAGGCATAGGATATTTTTTATTAAAAAAAGTTAAAAAAAATGGCAGACTTTGTTGTTGACAGACATTGTTTATCAAAAAATTTGAAAATGCTTCAAAACCTTATAATTAACACATACGCACTATGCACTATAGTATATAGAATGGACTGCTATTGCCCATGTGAGCAAAGCCACGGGTAACAACTAGTAATACATATTTTTAAGGTGTACAATTTAATGACATAAAAAAATTCCAGGTATTATAAATCAATACACTGACTGACCCGATCCTAACTTATAAAAGTTTGTTTGACTTTATTTTAAAGACTCACTTATTTTGAGTATCGGCGCGCAGCACCTGTAGCTTGTAGAAAGAATTCTTCCCAGCGACGACGTCGGTCTTGCCGAGCACTACTGTATACTTGCTGCCGTGCGAGTCTTGAAACACGTGAGCGATATTCTGAAGATTAGAGTCGGGGTCGACAGCTGTACCACCTTTACAAAAATTGTAGAAAATCTCAATCATCTTATACCTTTAAATGAGTAATTCTTCTTTGTATATATATTAACAATCTTAGTAACAGCTCCAACGATTTTCTTGAAATATGTATCTAGGGGGTTTCGGGGGCGATAAATCGATCTAGCTAAGTTTTATTTTTAGAAAATGACATCGGCGTTGAGTTCCGTCATTCAGCACGCAATTTCTCAATTCGGCGGAAAGTGAGGAACGGAAATGATAAAAGAAAATGAAGTGTCTTAGCTCTAGGTTCTTAGGTTCCCTCTGCCTACCCTGCTATGTGTGGGATAATGTGAAGCTATAAAAATAAACATTCTCCCGATTGGAAATTGTATGTTTACAGTCAGTCAGATTCTGTCCCACTTCGCCATGACAGCCTCTAAGAATGGTTCAATGATTTATTTATATTGAGGATAAGCGTTTTGTTTTTCACTTTTCATTCATCGATTTTAGGATACATATTGTGTTTTGAATATCAGAGCGCGGCGTTACGCGATTTGTCTTACCATACCGGAAAAGTTGAATTTGTGAAAAGAATCTATTGCGGACATTTCATTAATTGATATACACCTTACTGTAAAGCACTGCATCACTTAATAATTAATATAATATATATAGAAGTACAAATAAGTCCGTTCCGTTTTATTGTAGATGGCGCGGCACGGAGTTTCGGTTAGCTTTCGCAGATAATAACCGGCCAAAAAAATAGTTTGGACATTCAAGAACACCATAACCTATTAATATTACTGATTTTATATTGGTAAAATATAATTTTTATAAGTTGAAAATGTCAAAATTTGAGCCAAGTAAGCGTCATTTGCGGGAAATATTACTTTACTTCTTTAATTTAAAGAAATCTGCTGCTGGGGCGCATAAATTGCTCGTAGAAGCATATGGTGAGGGTGTTTTGAGTGAGAGAACGTGTCGAGAGTGGTTTCAAAAGTTTAAAAATGGTGATTTCGACGTAGAAGACATAGACCGCAGTGGAAGGCCAAAAATCTACGAGAATGCAGAATTGGAGGAATTATTGGAGGAAGATTCATCTCAAACACAGAAAGAACTTGCTCTAACATTAGAAGTCACTCAGCAAGCAGTTTCACATCGTTTAAAATCATTAGGAATGATTCATAAACAAGGAAATTGGGTTCCGTACGAATTAAAGCCGAGGGATATTGAACGGCGACTATGCTTAAGTGAAATGCTGCTAGCTAGACATAATAAAAAAGGGTTTTTTACATCGTATCATAACTGGTGATGATCCAAGAAGAAGAAAATCATGGGGATTACCTGGTCACGCGTCAACATCAACAGCAAAACCGAATATTCACGGAAAAACACTTATGCTGTGTATTTGGTGGGATCAGCTAGATGTAGTGTATTATGAGTTGCTTAATCCGAACGAAACAATTACTGGAGTCCTCTATCGAACACAATTGATGAGACTGAGCCGAGCTCTAAAAGAAAAACGCCCTCAATACTACTCAACACGAAAAAATTATTCTTCTGCATGACAATGCTCGTCCACATGTTGCAGCTCCCATGAAAAAGTACTTGGAAACACTTGATTGGGAAGTGTTACCCCACCCGCCGTATTCACCAGACATTGCACCGTCCAATTATCACCTGTTCCGGTCCATGGCACATGATCTGACGGCGCAGCGGTTCACATCTTATGAGGATACCAAAAATTGGGTTGATTCGTGGATAGTCTCAAAAGACAAGGAGTTCTTCACACGTGGGATTCGAATGCTGCCTGAAAGATGGGAAAAAGTGGTTGCAAGTGATGGGCAATATTTTAAATAAATTTATATTACCGTTCCTCTATAATAAATATTTAATTTGCGTTAAAAATCGGCGGCAACTTATTTGTACTCCTAATATTATTTAAAAAAAGAAAGAAAAGATTATAATTATAAATGTACAATAATAAAAAATAATGAATTACCTTTAATTTTTAATTTTGTTGTGGTTGATTTAGATTTTGCATACATACTTCCAGATTTTTGTATGGATTTTCCATCCATGACATCTTGGGGAATACGTACAGATGGCTATTTTACAAAAAATATTAAATATATTGTAATGAAAAATAACTATAAAATATTAAACAAATAAGTGATACTTACATCTGCTCCCCAATCGGCAATATTATTTTCTTTTATAAGTTCAAGTGTCTTTGCAATGCTTCCAGTCTTGGGATCAATCAAATCAAAAAATGATTCCTCTACAACCTGAATTGAAATATAGCTAGTAGTACATATTTTTCATTAGTATCGAATATTATTATTAATGACAGTGAAGTCTAATTAAAAGTGTGTCGAGTAAAAAGACCATTTTTAGTAGGTATATCATGATATTATTACATCAATTTACATTTTAATTGCAAATATTATACAAGTCTAAAAATAATTGTACATATGAATTATTCCAAGTCATCTTGATACCTCAATAAAACCTTCTTGTATCTGTTGCATCTTAATGTTCAGTTTCTCCACTTCCTGCTTAGTTGAGACAACAGCAGCTAGTGTGTCTGTCAGTTGGTTCACTACGAGACCGCCCAGTTTCAAAATTCTATGTTTTATATCCTCCTTGGATGACTTAAATTTACCATATATAAAGAATTGAAGATTCTTCAGTGGTGGTACAGGCAAAGACACCTGGGAGCTGGAATTTGTTTACATTTTATATTACTGATACCGATTTTTAATCATATCAATTTATTTTGTAAAGTAGGCCAAGAAAATTAAGTGTTAAAGTGTTCATTTTACACTTTTTGTTTACAATGCTATTGTCTTTTATTATTCAATTTTAAGTTTAATAATATAGAATAGGGCTTTTGAAAATAAAACCCATCTTGTGAAGCACTATTCTATAATATCAAACTTAAAATTGAAGGTAGCCATGTCCTTTTTAATTGAAATATGCGATTATCGGTGTTCACCTTGCTACTTGCAACATACAAGGAATAGGGAATTAAAATATATTTCTTTTATGTAAACATCACGAGAGCAATGATCGAACTCATAGCCATCTAATAAGACACTCTTAAAATTCCATTTTTATGTTACTTAAACGCTTTGTTGCCTTAAACTATTTGATTTATATGATTTTCATATAGAAAATCTGTCTGGCTCACATACTACTATACTTATATATTACTAACCTTTCAGGTTCTTCCTTCTTTACAACAACAATGGTAGGTGGTGGTTCACTCTCAAATATGCGATCACTACACTTTGATTTAAAACCTTTGAATGGCTTAACATCTTTAAACTGTTTGGGAATGTTCATTGGAAGTCGCTTTGGAGTTTTTACTGTGTACCTACATTTTGACCATTCACTTATGTTACCTGACAAGAAGGAAAAACTTTTTATAAAATATAATATACTAATTACTATAAATGTCAAAACATTAAAATTCAACAGAATCGTATCGTAAATAATAATTTACGATCATTCTCGTATATTTTTTAACATGTTTCATGAATATGTTAAAAAATATACTATAGCTTGTATAAAGCATGCAAGTAAAAAGTCAACTCTTAGGGAATGCATAGACAATAAAGTCTATGAGTCTTTGAGGCTTTATAAAATTGTAATTAAATATATAAATATTGAACAAAAGGTACCAACCATATGTCCATAGTGTCCTTTAAAATAATAATAAAAAAAGTTAGTTGCAATATGTGCTAAAATGTGCTAAAAATTTTAGGCATTGTTACACACAATGTTAGTAAGTAAAAGTAAAATAATTTATTAGCTTCACTCTGTATTCCACACTTAGCAGGGTAGGCAGGGAAGCAGAAAACCTAGAATTAAAACACTCCATTCTCTTTTAAAACTTATATTCCCCACTTTTCCCCAAAATGAGGCATATTAAAATAAACAACATAAATTTCATACCAGTGCACTTATAATAAAACGTATCCAATTCGAGCTGGCCTTTGCACTCTGGACATGGCTCTGGTACACCAAATGTCATTATATCAGCTAAAAGATCCAAAGACTGTAACAAAAAGAAGGTAGTTTATATATTAATACAACAAGAAAAACTTTCGACCCATTTCTACAGCAATTATTCGGATACCAGAGTTAGAAATATATATGGGAATTACATTAAATAAAATAAGTGATCCACGTTACCAGCGCAGTTCTGTTTTTTAATTATGGCGCTTCAAACGTGCCAACTGACACTACCACATCTGATATGTCATGTATAATTTAATAAAATTATTAATATAATAGATTATTATTTATTTTCCTTTCTCTGTACAGTAAGGTGAAGGATAGCCTCCACTTAACTTGTGACAACTGTGTTTACAATTATATGTGTAAGCAATATTTTGAAAAGTATGAAATTTTTAATAGCAAGCTTTATCCATCTCACTCTTTTCATACCGGAATTGATAAATTTAAAGAATAATAATTTACCTCATCACGAGTCCCAGCATTCAGTGCATTTGCATCAAGCACAGTATATATATCTTGTTTAGATAAATCTCTGAGAGCATTTCTGTATTTGTGGAATGATTTATTTTGTTTTTCAATTTTTTTCCCTAACTCTTTTTCAGCTTTAATTTCTTTCTCATCTTTTGGTTCTAACTTTAACTTTTTTACTTCCACTTCATCAGGTTTTGATGCCCTAAGTTATAAATAAAATTAAACATAGAAAAAGTTAATGTTTCCTTATATTAAGTGTTTAAAATGACAAAAGTATTTAAAATTCGATATATAAATATTATTATACTTTTTTATAATAAATTTAAGTTGTACATACTTTATAGCATCTTTAACTATTGTCTGATCTTCCTTTTTGAGGCTCTCAAATCCAGGCAGTTCGTCACCACCAGCTAAAAATAAATATTCATTTTTCTTTTCAGCAAAACAATTGACATGGTGCCACTTGGGATGATCTCCATACTTAGGGTCATATTCTACTTTAGATACTCTTACTTCTCCCTGGAATATCAAGACGTTAGGCATATGTATCAAAATATGTAAAAAAAATTCAAATTAATATAGTATGTAATTGAACCAAGAATAAAATGTAATCAAAACATTACGAAGAACTAATTACAAATTTGTAATCTAAAAATAAGTTCTTAAATTTTCTTAACAATACATCAGTTTCAGATATACAATTAAAATATTTGTAAAAAATCAAATTACCTTACAAATTTTAATATCACAGTGTTTACATGTAGCTCTGCTAGATTTAGAATATTCTATAGAATAATTTGAAAGTGCTGCCTTATCAGAATTTTCTCTTTTGGTACCTTTGCCTTTCTTTCCCTTTTCAGCTGGCATTACAATGTTAGATGAACCACCTGAAACATTTATATTGTATAATTTTATCCAACTATTATCATATTTCGTTAATTTCTGTAATTTGTTTTTTTTTTGCACTTACCTAGTTTGCTTTTAATTCTAGTCTGATCGTCATGTTTCAGTTTATTGAAATTTGCAATTTCGGCAATACTTCCTGGACATTTTTTCTTAAAAAAACAATCTTCATGGTGCCAATTTGGTTGTTTTCCATCATGGAATGCTGACTGTAAAATAATGACTTTTAAAGAACTTTTAAAGAACCTTCAGAGCCATGTTCCTCTGATCTCTTCTACACAAATAGGATAAAATTATGTTAAAGGAATAATATGCAACAATATTTTTTTAATATAAGACTTATATAATTTAAAACAATAATTAGAGATGTATCTAAAAAATTATAGTAATAAAGATAAATTGATATTTTTATTAATACTTGACAACTTAATGATTAAAGTAGAAAAATCTTAACTTAAAATTTCATATTAAAAACTATTTAAACACTCCTTATAAATTACAATAGTCTATTATCATCTATTAATACATTTTTCAATATTTCTTCTATAAATATTTTCTCATATTACAACTCCTTGTCCAAATAAAAGCCTGACATGAATATAACAATTTTACTCTTATAACAATTTATGTAAAGAACTTCCCATATAAATAAAATTTAGGCATCATTTTTGAAACTGTCAGGTAAAACATTTTTATTTGGTGTTTAAAAAAATTCTTCAAAATTAAGTTCACTTAACCCTATCATGCTATTTCAAATTAGGGAGCTAACATCATTGAGTCAAAAGATTTTATGCAAAGCAATAATATATAAGTAAATGAAACAATTGTGGCATTACACTATTTATTTATCATTATAAAGCCCCTGTTTTCAATTCAACCCTACTGATTCTAAATTATAAATAACATGTGTTTTGATGTTTGGTTGGAATTAATATTGAATTTCATATTCATTTATAATGCATTTGAAACTAATTCATCCACTAATATTGTCTTTTTATATGTATTATGTATATTTGTTGCCTGTTTTGTTCTATTCAGTTTGTTTCTACTAATAAAATGTTTGCAAAAAAATTTTTAATAATAAAAACTTTTTTTAAATATAAATATTAATTTACTTATTTCTTTAGCTTTTTATTTTGTTTGTAGCTAAAATACTAGATGAATAGATTTATAGATTAATGATCAAGCAAATTGTCTTAGTAACATCAGTAATTCTCTTTAATATCCTACATTATTCAACTAAGACATAATTTGTTACTTTGGAATTATACATTGCCTGTGTCTTTTTTTAGTGTGCATATTTTTCCTTATACATCTCTACTCCTATTTAGATCGTGATGTAATACAAATCAAATTTCTAGTACTTTTTAGCGCGACATTTAATTGTATTGTTCTTAATTTTTGTTAAAAGATTATTAATAAATGATTATACGGCGTCCTGGCGTTTTAGTTATATATTAATAGACATTTTAACAACTACATCACATAATCTTAACTTTGCTAATATAACGATATTTTTAAATAAATTATCGACATTAATATAATATTTTGTAAAACTTTAATACTTACATGCCAGCAATACTTTTATTATTATTACAATATAAATTGTGAAAACTTACCTGTACCATAATAGCTACTCGTAATTCGCCTTGATCAATTTTATTTTTACATGCCTTACATGACGCCCTCCCAGTTTTAGCATATTCCATTTGATAAGGTAAATCAGTCATATTTATTGCTATTTACAAAACCAAATTATTCATTTGAAACTTGTTTCAACATGAACCGACAACAGTTGAACACGCGAATCAAAGCGGCTTATGTTGTCTAATGTCAAGTAAACAAAACGGTGTTGCCATTTACAAAATTATTAACAGATCAATATAATATCGATGTCTGGCTTTCTTCAAACTCACAAATGGATGTTAGTTTTGCTACGTATAAAAATATATCTTATTACCTAAACAAAGTGTTTTGAATTAAATAATATTATTTTTTCCATTAATTTAATAGCAATTATTTAAAGTATTCGAGGATTAAAAACATCGATAGCTATCAAATATCGATGTAGATTGTATAGATGCAAGACTCAACTGTCATCGGTCAGTGGTCACTCTTAAAGTCACTACGTAAAACTATCGTTATCCCGGTTTTTGTAAATCATCTTAATATTATTTTACTTACTTCACGGCCGTATATTTTTATATTATTAACAGTAGACGATGAGCAATAGAAAGGAGAATTTACAAAAATCCTTCGGAATTACAGAGTATCCTTGGAGTTCAGGTAGGTATACAAAGGTAGAGATATCTATCTTCATAATTTAAGACAGCTTAGCATAGCTTTTATTATATAAAAACTCAAAAGTTTTTCTTTTTAAATGTCTAATAATTTGAAATCTTATTCATACACACATTCTATCATCACACATCATTTGAAAATTTCTTTATTTATTATCAAGTAAACTTTGAATTTCCATAGTACCCTCCATTTTGTGAAAAGATTATCGAATTCTTAGAACTTAAATTAGTACTGGTCAGTTATTATATATTAAGAGATATATATCTTAGTATGTCTGTTACTTTTATAGATTGTCAGATAAATTACAGTTGAAGAAAGCCTAAATATGATAACGTCGCGCTTTTATTCCCTATAATTTAACATTTTGATTGGGATATTCTTTTGTGAATAATGTTAATATAGCTGTTTCAAGTGTTGACAGAAAAGCTGAATAATTATTTTATGTAGATCACCTATGTAAATGATAGCTAACTTTCTTTTCTGATGTGTAAGATTGTTAATGGTAAAATGATCTTAGTGTATGACCAAAAACACATTGCTTAGGATGTGACCACTGAAGTCCACCAGACTCTTACTTTTTTAACTATCATTCAAGTCCAGACCCACTAAAATGAGGGCCATCTTCCAAGCTACCTTTTCATACATTATACCTATGTAGGAATAAGCAGTTTATATATATTTAACTGACCACATATTGTGAAATTCAGGAGCCTATTGTAATGAAACACTTTACATATCAAATTTTATTTTTAGATGATGAAGATAATCCACTGACTAATCAAGAGCAGGTGCCTGCAAGCAGAAGATATCTTGACAATGAGACTCCTAATATATCTGGTCCTAGTGGTAAATATTTTAGAATAATAGAAATACAGTGTGAGCATTTTTTGTCATTATAGAGTGTTATCGTTATATGGAGGGAACAAAAAAAACAACCAAATTAACAAGAATTTTTAATGTCTTAGATAAAATATGCTTATAAATTAACATTTATACATATAGTCTGATAACTGTGTCTGACGTTTTTTGCTATGCCAGTACTTGTTTTGTATTATTTTATTATCTATTCATATATATGTGGTGGAATCGTCTTGATTAAATAACAAAAATTTTTCTACCAACTTAGAGGCATCTAGGGCTTGTTGAATTGTTGTGATTCGGCTTCGTCCACTTGATCAATTTGTTCTTGATTATCGGGTGTTTCCTTACTTTTTGACACTAAATCAACAATTTGTTCATCTGTAAGTTTACCGGTTGTGGCTACATCCTCATCTATATTTTCGTACGATTGTAGATCTTCGTTAAAATTGTTTGGTATGTTGAACTGGCTTATCCATTCACTCAGTGGTAGATTGTTTTCACTATCAAATTGATTCGTTTCTATTGTCTGGCTACTACATCATCCAGCATTTCGAAAAGAATGTTGGATAGTGGCTGCTGTTACCTCTTGCCAGGCTTTTGATAAAAAGTTCACTGCTTGTAACATGTGATCAAGACCTTGACCTTGTAGCAACAGTGGATTGGCTTAGTTCAAGTGGCTTTTTATTCGCACGTATCACACAAACTTTTTCGTCAATACTAATCGCTTTCCTTTTACTGGCCATGTTAACAGTTTCAAAGTAGGTTTACGACTGATAATACGATAGGTACCCAGTACGATACGATAGGTAGGTATGCTTGGATGAAGACCATCACTTCCGTAACAATAATACCCATAATAAATACGTATTGACTGTCTAAAAATATGAACACATTTCTTCGTAATAGAGAATGGCTGTATCCCTATAAAGAGTGTATCTATATGTGGGTTTTAACGCAAACCAACCAAGTTGTGCTCACTTCTACTTAATAGGTTAGTTTATCGTTATAAAGGATAACGTTACACTGTATTATATATTATTGATGCTGTCATATATATACTTCTTTCTATATTAATAGGATATAAAATAAAACAGAGAGTCTTAACACTAGGTGGTACTCAGGTTCTCTCTGCCTACCCTGCTATACGGGGGGTACAGTGTGAAGTTAACCAGATGCTAGCAAGAAATCTGGTTACAATATAAAATGCCCATAAATATATTACATGAAGATTTATTTTTCAGTTTCCTTTCTATTGCTTTTATAATACAAATATTATCATAGGTGCAGAAACATCTTCATCTGCTATTTCACCAACAAGAAGAAATCCAACACAACTGGAACGGAATTTGTACTGGTCTTTACAGAATGATCCAAACATAATAAATGTACCAGTGCCTCCCTCACGGTAAATATCTTTATTACTCTTAGCAATTAGCTACAAATACTATTTTCTGTTACTGTCAACAACCCCTTCATATATTCTGAGGGATTCTGAGGGATCTTGCACATTTGCTATAACTCACTTTCAACTTTACCCAATTAACACTGTGTTTTTTTATCTCAGTCTATTTATTCTTGCTTCATATAGCTTTGTAACATTCATCCAGTTCTCATCTTATCCTCAATATCCAAGAAACATTTATGCATTTATTCATTTTTTCTATGAAAGTATAGTTTATATGTGTGCCATTCTGCCTATCCTACTCAGAAATATTACAAGATTGCATTTTACTGTGTTTCTCTGCTACAATGCATGCATTATGCACTACCATAAATGTTACTATGTTGATATACAATGACAACTCATTAAGACATAATAGGAATGTTTTACTTTTCACTTAAATTGTGATATATTAATATTCTAGGTAATAAAACATATTTTATATATAATCAAATATTCATCTTAGTTTCTATTATTTACAGATCTAATGATTCTGAAATACAGTTAGCATTCACTAGCCTGCCTCCAAATTTAGAGGAAATATTTTGGTCAGCATGTGAGTATTTTCATTTAATAATTTTCAAAGATATATTAAAAATATTAAGCTTATTTAGATTTAAAACCATATTATTCAGTGGCTGCTCAAACCCATCCTTGACGATAATCCATTCCACCACATTGTAAAGTGATAATGGAGCAATTTTAGGCTTTATCTCAACAGTTATGAAACATATGCCATATATTTGATTTTTAAAAATAAAATATATATATATATATATATATATATATATATATATATATTACTATGGCATCTGAGTCTGGCACTTGGCAGTATCTCCATCAACAATTGTAAAGAAAAATATTCTATTTGTGTATTTAGATTTTTGTTCATCAAAATAAATTATAATAATAAACAAATGCTTTTTTTGTGTTAATTTTGAAAGTAAGTAAGACCTCAAAAGCTCTCAAATGGCTTATAGCTTTTACTACTATTCTTCATACAAATTCTGCTGGTCCATTTATATATTTGTTATGGAATATATAAATATATTTTTAGCTGGTGAAGAGAATCCACAGGGTAATCAAGATGCGACGCCGGGAGGCAGACAACGATATGTTAGTACTGACACTCCTCATGCCAGTGGTAAATAATATGAAATTATATAAATTTGCCATCAGAAATGTCTATGTATGTTTTCTTTGTAATGATGTATCATATATATAAGTATAAAGGAAAAATATGTAACTAGGCAAGTGCAATACTATTAATGCAAATTTGTGATACAGAAGATGGTTGTAGAAAATATATTTTAAGTTTGCATTTTTATTAAATTTCATTTTGAGTTAAAAGTCGTGTTTTTTAAAACGATATAAACTCGTATATCGAAAATATTGTAATTTCTCGGCTCTGGTAAGACAAAGCGCTACGTTAAGTTCCGACACTCATCAAACAACGTTTCGACGCCGGAGAACGGAGTGTCCTGACATTAGGTACTCATGTCTACCGTGATGTGTGTGCGGGATAAATGTGAAGCTATAAAAATATATATATTTATTCTTTATTGAACTTTTAAGCCTTCATAATGTTTTAACATATAAGAAAGAAAAACATAAAGTTTGGTACACAAAGACTGGACTTATCTATCTCTATAAGATATCACTACCAGTCAACCCATGGAAGTGGATGAGTGCATAACAGCGGCATTATCATTCTTCTGGTAAAAGTTCATGATTAGTCAGTTCTACAGTCAAACAGCATTGGTTCCTATTTTATTGCTTTCTTATTTTTTATAACTATAGTAGCAGGTACATCTTCATCTGCCGTTTCTCCGACAAGAAGAAATCCAGCATTGTTTTCAGAACGAACGTACTGGTCTGAGAACAATCTAATAGTCAGGCCAATACGTACACGGTGTAAGTAATATATTGGGTTATTTATTTAACTTAAAATTATAGTCTATACTCTAGTTAATATATAAACACCATATCAATATTACACTCTCAATAGTTATTCATTTCAAAGGAGCTTATTTCACTGAGTAATATTGAGTTCTTGCTCACTTATTTCTATTGCTTTTGAAATTTTAGTCAGTCAGTTTTAAAAAAAGAAGAATATACAGCAATAAATTTACTTGTAATCGATGAAATCACTTTGTAGATCCCGCATTACGCGCCGGAAAATCACCATTATCGACTAATGCAAGCAATTAACAGAATGACGCGCAATTTCTGTCGGTATCCACGTGTTACGCCGACACAGCGCGGTAAGATTTGTTATACATATGGTATATATATTTTACATAAGTATAATTTTACGAATTGATTTCTGAGATAGCAAAATTGGAGACTATTGCAAATTAGATATGTTAATGCAAACAGTAAGTAACTAATAGAAACACAATAATGTTTCAAGTCCGATCACTAATATGGCTTACCATAACTAGCTATCGAACTCACTGCTATTGCGTGTTGGGATACTTTCCTCTACGACATTACTCTATGATGGCTCCCTAAACTTAAAAAAATAGTTAATTTTTCGTTTCATACTTTTTTTTTGTGTAGCAGTGATCAGAGAAAACTCAGTGTCAAGACACTCCATTCTCTTTTCACATTTCCGTTCTTCACTTTTCGTCGAATTGAGGCATTGTGTGCTGAGTGGTAAAGCTCAACGCACCGCATTGTCTTGTTAAAGGAGAGAGAAATGAAAATACTAAATATTATTTAATATGTTCATTTCCTGCAATGGGAATCGAACCCACAACCTGTCGCGTTTACAGTCGCACGCTTATGCCTCTGCGCCACAACCGGCCTAATAACATATTCATATAGTCAAATATTAAAAAATATTTTTTGACTTTATAGGTAGTGCCTCTCGTAATGTGATGTTCAATCCAGCGATGCAAACGAATGTGGCTGCGGCGCTGGGAACACATATAAGAAGACGGCCCGCACACAGAGTTCCTCTGCCTTGCTTCAGAAGCAGTAGTATGTATCGGTAGTTATTCTTTATTTTAAAAGTTCACTTATGATAAAGTTAGCAGAGTAGAATAGACTATAGTTTTAAGAAAAAACACTCTTCACTTTCACTTTAGTTTTGAGTATATTGCGTGTTAGCCAATGATAGCAAAAATAATTTATATAAATTCTTTCTAGTCAAAATCGAATCTATAACCATTTCGTGTACGGTTGTGTGGTCAACATGTCAACTTTGCCATAATACAAGTTTTAAAACGAAAAAAAATTCCATTATAATAATACCTCTTCTCTGCTGTGTAAATCTACCGAAATTATCTGTTATAAATATCTTAAATCTTAACAGATAAATATTTGTTTTAATATTGGTTCTGATAATATTCACTAGTTTGTACGTTTTAAAGTCCTGCCGATACATAGATAGCGATCAACCTGAATTTTAATAGAAAAAATCGAAATAAGTGAATGCCTTTGAAACTTCAAAAATGCATATTATTTAATTTTGAAAAATATTAAATGTATTAGTCTATATGAATATTTGAATTGCATAGTTATCCCACCCGTAATGGACCAGGAGAGCGGATCGTCGGCGGCGCGCACCTCACACGCCCAACCACAAAATACTGAACGAGAAAACTCCGACGATGGTTGGTTTTTATTAATAGATTAAGAGCCCATGAACCGCCAGACTTATCTCATAGTATAAAACCTGAAAATTTCTCTGTGAGTGTATTTGACAGAGGTTAGAACGATCAGCGAGTATGGAATTTGGTGTGTGATTGCTTCAGGAGATAATAGATAGTAAAGGTTCATAAATTAGTACCTCAATTAACAAGAAGACGTTACCTCCGCAGCCAAACACTCTTTGATGGCCTCTTATAGGTTCCCAAGCAATATATGTAAAGTTCAGCTTTTATAATGTAACAATCTTTTTATGATTTTTTGTAAAGTTTAAGGGTGTCTGGCATGGGGTTGCAACCACACAAAGTGTCTGGCAATGGGTGACGTGATTTCTAATATTATTACGAAGAAAATATAAAAAAATTGAGAATGTGAGATAATTGAGGTACTGTTTTATGCACCTTTACCATTTATCTATTATCTCCTGAAGCAACCACACCCCAAGTTCCATACTTGCTGATCGTTCTTACCTCTGTCAGATACACTCACAGAGAAATTTTCAGCTTTTTTACTATGAGGTAACACAAGAGTCTGGCGTTTTAAACAATATTAGAATTGAAAATGTTCAAGTACACATTTCTTGCTTGTTTATTTGACTTGTTTGTTACGTAATTTTGTCTTTAACGATTTCATTAGTAATATTTTTTGTTACTAATTTATCCTCATTTAACAAGGTACCTAGCTCAAAAGTAAAGGGTCCCATTATTAGATACTAGAATAAAATAAATCTTAAATTATAGTTAATATTTCTTTATTTTCCTTCTTTTAGATTCAGATCGACCTGTGCGGCCAATCGTCATTGAAGATAATGATGCTAATAATGATGAACATATTGAAGAAACCAATGATGAAAATCCAGAAACTCAAGAACAAGAAAATATGGATGGTAAATGTTATCTGTTCTTTATTTTTTTTGTTTGCTTAAATTTTAATTTTATAAAGATACCTGAAAAATTGACTACGATAATTGCCAGCTTTAAATTTATATTTAAAGCAAGACTGCTCTTTGATATTTATTATAAAATCAATTTAACACACAGTTTCTAAATCTATTAAAGCAATTTACAACAGGATAATATTCATAAGAATGTGCTCAAATTGGACATATTTAAAAAAAAAAAAACGTAGTATGTGTCAAAAAATTACAGGCTAATTTGTTAGAATGTATGGAGTTAGATACCACCAATTTGTAAAATAATAACAATATCTATTTGTAAATATTTTTCTTTATTGTTAAAAATTATTAATATGCTTGACAGTTACAATGTCATATATATATATATATATATATACAATTTTTTTTAACTTCACGCTGTATCCCGCATATAGCGGGGTAGTCAGAGGGAACAAGAGAATCTAGTGTTAAGACACTCCATTCTCTTCCAACATTTCCGTTCCCCACTTTCCGCCAAATTGAGGCATTGCGTGTTAAGTGGTGGAACTCAACGCCGCGCTTTGTCTTGTTACCAAACCCAAGAAATGAAAATACTAAATTTTACATTTCCTGGAGTGGGAATCGAACCCACAACCTGTCGCGTTTACAATCGCACGCTTGTGCCTCTGCGCCACGACAGGCGTTATATAAAAAAAATATATGTTAATATACATAAATAATTAACAGTGGATACATCAGACAATGTGCCATTAGAAGGTGACGCTGGCGACGAAAATCGCGAGGCAGACGATAATGACAATGATAATGATGTGGAACAACCTGAAACGGAAGAAGTACCTGAGGTATGTCTTTGATGATATTATTTAATCATTAAATTTGTTAAACAATCATTGAATTATTATAAAAAAAAATACTGGTTATTTAAAGATTTTTTTTTATTTATAATAGTTAGTTAGGTTTTTTATTACCCTCAAATAAAATAATGTTTTTGCCTTATAGTCAATTAATAAAATTTATATACGTTTTAAAGTATTTCTCATTGGTTGAAAATATATCAAAGGTTGGTAAGTAGATACGTCCATGCAAACGAAGTTGCGGCGTCAATGTTTTTGTAAAGATGATAATTAAATTCTGAGGCCCGTCGTGGCGCAGAGGCACAAGCGTGTGACTGTAAACGCGACAGGTTGGGGGTTCGATTCTCACTCCAAGAAATGAAAATATTAAATATTTATTATAGTATTTTCGTTTTCTCACTCTAATAACAAGGCAAAGCGCGGTGTTGAGTTCCACCACTTAGCACGAAAAGCCTCAATTCGGCGGAAAGTGGGGAAAGGAAATATTAAGAGAACGAGAGTGTTTTAACCTAGGTTCTCAGGTTCCCACTGCCTACCCTGCTATGTGTGGGATTACAGCGTGAATTTAAAAAGAAAAAAAAAATAGTTTATTTTTCTATTATGCTTAACAGGAATCAACTGCTCAAAATTCTACGTATTCCATAGCACAAACATCACAGATAGTTAAGAGAAGACGCGAAAGTAAGTTATTGAAAATATTATTTGTATATGTTTATAATGGATACTGAATATTTATTTATTCATATGATATTTTACAGCTCGTGAAAACGTTGAACCTGAGACAGTCAAAGATTTCAATCATGTGAGTTACTTTTTTTTTAATTATATTTTTTTATTTATAATTTTATTTATTATACGCTATATGGAAATACAAAAGATATAATTATTAATGTCGCATGTGTTGCAAATTCAATTCTAGAAAGTGCTTATTTTGGCTGCTTTATGTGTTTTTCAAGAATATTTTTATTTTTTTAAACCAATTTGTGTGAGCAGAGAAATGAAAATAATATCATTCTCTCCTTTAGGCGCAACTCATCGTGTTTACAATCAGGCGTTATTCTACAGCGCTACAGTGGTTTCTATTTTGGTGTTACAATTCCAAAAGTACCACAAATAAAAAAAAAATATTTTTTTTGTTGCCAATGATACTGTATTATTTTTATATTTTAAAAAAGGTACAATTTTTAAATAAAGTACACAAAGAACGCAATCGTTTCTTTCGCATAGAATTTTTTTTACAGCAGTGGTAATAAAAATAATAAAAGCCCATAGCTTATGGAATTTTTAGCATTGCTGTAAAAAAGTGTAATTTTTGCTTGTGGTGCATTTAAATCGAAGTATCTATATAGCACGAATGATATTTCAGTGTCTACTGGGGCTGTTGGAGTGCCCGGTGTGCCTGGAGTGGATGGAGCCGCCGATGTGGCAGTGCCGGCGCGGACACCTCGTGTGCGGGCGGTGCCGCGCGCGCCTCGCCGCCTGCCCCGTCTGCCGCACCGCCTTCTCCTCCGTGCGCAACCGCGCTATGGAGGCCGTGAGTCACTCATTATAAATACCTATAATAACGCTTTTAACTTGTGGATATTATTATACTTGTAAAAGCCCTCATAACGACCGCCGGAACGGTAAGATACTGCTCTCCTGTCTTACTAGAAATACAATAATACCCTGTGTATTTTGAAGCATTATAAAAATTGAGGTCAGTCGTGGCGCAAGAGGTGCAAGTGTGCGACCTGACGGTCGTGATAACGTGATACGTCAGGGGTTCGACTCCCGTATTTTCATTTCCTCGCTTCGTTAATAAGGAAAACAGCAGATTAGACGTCCGCCATTCGACACGTAATCCCTTAGTTCGGTGGGAAATGACGAATGGAAATATTAAGAGAATGGAGTATCTTAACCCGCCGATTCTCAAGTTCCTTGTACCTAACTCGCCGTTTGCGGAATACAGCATAAGTTAAAAAAAAATATAATCAATAAAAATTGTCTCATTATAATCTACTACGTATTTATGTATTAGACATGGGCGTTTTCGTTTTTTTAGTTGTAACGGATACATATCGGATATGAAGTTTTCATATCCGATATCATATTCGTTTCCAGATATCGAGCTTGTGTTGCGATAGTTTTTTTTATAATTTAGTTTTCGTTACAATTTACTTTTCACATCTCATCGTCGAGTCGTCGTTACGTTTTGTGGGTAGTTGTTTGATATCGGATATGATAATTAAGATATCGATATGATATGATATAAGAGTCAAAACCGTGTTTAGTGACGTTTTGATATATCGGTCTCACCCCTATAATGTATAATCCACAATTACCGTATGCGCGAGTAGGTGGCGGAGCTGCTGCGCTACCCGTGCCGGCACGAGTGCGGGCGCCACACGCAGCTGCGGCGGCGCGCGGCGCACGAGGCGAGCTGCTCGGCGCGCCGCTACCGCTGCCCCGCGCCGCCCTGCGCCGAGCGCCCCGACCGCGCCGCGCTGCCGCTGCCCGACCTCGCCGCGCACTGCCAGGTCACCCCTCCGACCGGACACATTTCTAGATGCTTCCTTATTTTTTTAACACGTTCACCGCCGATAACATTTTGGTAAAATATCCAAAGAATGTTTAAATGATTTTAGGTTTAATTTACGATAATTAGTGGGAAAACTATTATTTACTATATACTTGTATTGACATATATTTTTAGTTGTGGTTTATTGTGGTTTTTGATGTGTCTGTCGCCGGTGGTCGACGCGGCGCAATAGTAAAATATTACAGATAACGCCGCGTCGGTCGACGCTGGGTGACACGGGGGTCAACGTGTTAAAATCCATTCGACTATTCTTATATTTTCTTTTACTTACTTTTGTAAACATATTTTATATCGATGGTCGACGACGCATTTTAATATTAATTGTTTTTTTTTTGTGAACCCACCGCTATGCCTTGTCTAAATAGAGAATATCTATGCAATAATAAAACAGTAAAAAATCTTGTATTGTATTATTATTGTTAGACAACGTGCCGACTAAACTACTGGCCACAAAAAGCTGAAATTTGGAACGTAAACTCCCTCGGGAGTGTAGAAAGCGCTAAAAGAGAAATTTTTCAAACTCGTTTGAAAATAAAAAAAAACTGGTTTTTTGGATTTAGGATCCACAGTGTACAACTAGTATGTAACAAAATTAAATTTAATTTAATAAAAAAATCGGATTAAATTCTTACGTTTACTTAGTAATATAACTATAATCAATAATAATATCAATGAATGAAATAGAGTAACACAATCCACAGACGGAACATCTATCGATGCTGAAGCTGGGCCACAAGCACAAGTTCTCGTTGCGAGTGAACACGAAGCGCCGCGACAGCTGGTTCGCGATGGTGGCGCGCGACCTGTTCCACTTGCGCGTCGACATCGACATGCGCGCGTGGGGCGTCGTCGTCTACGTCGCGTACATCGGACCCAGGTGTAATGCTAATCATTTTGTTTATGAGGTCAGTTGGTGTTCTACTTTTTGCGTACCTAATTTTTATTTGTATGGTTATTGTCTTTGATTGTTATGAGTTGACTGAGACACGGTTTTGTATTAAGTGAGGATAGAATGGTATATGACAACGAAAATTTTTTTAATGATATCCTTTTTATAATTTTTTTTATAATTTATTTTTTTTTAATTTTAATGTTTGTTTTTTATATAATTTAATGCTTTATACATATAATGTACAAACAACACGAGGACTAAAATAGCCCTAAATGTATTCAAACACTATGAACTGCAAACGCCTTGTAAATGCAAATGTAATTTTATTGTTCTTGCTGATTTCTTTTTCCTGTATGGAAATAAAAAATGGAGAATAACAAGCGAATATCATATTGTGCATAATTAATGTATACCATGAATTATAGAAATCTAACATAATATTTGCCCGACAGGTGACCGTAACGGGAGAACACAACAACAGAAAGCTAGTGTACACGCGAGCCACACACAGCGACCTGGAAAGCACCTCCCTCAACGTGAGCCGCCAGGACTGCTTCCACCTGCACTTGGACCAGGCCAACAACTTCCTCAGACTGAAAAGAAACAACTACAGTTCCCGTGAGCTCGACAAGTTCTTAGACTTCGTAGTGGAAATTAATAAACGTGAAGAGCCTATACAGAGTGTAATGGACGAACCGGATTCTTGATTAGAGTGTGTGGTGTACGTTAGCGAGGGCCGCATTGTCAGATATGAGACGCACGGCATTCCTGACGCGCCCGAAACGCAGTGAGAGACTTATATACTAAAACATTTTTATATTTATATCTATTTATATTTATGGCGTGGATCGCCGCTGTATTGGATAATGTTGGTTTGGGTATTGCTTTGGCGAATTTTTCATATTGTGCGTAATATTTTCAATATGTAAGTGAAATTGTCGTATATTTTAATCAATATGATATATTATGTATTATTTATGTTCTCTCTTCGTATATTTAAGACTATATTTTTTTACTCATTCTCTAATTATATACTTCTATTAGAGTAGATTGTAGATCTTTTTTATAAACTTTTTTATACTCAAAGCATGATTAATATTTAAATGTGTATATGTCCCTATAATCATGGTAAAGTATTAAAAGCCTTCACTTTTTAATATTTCTATATGTCATCAATTTTAGTGTGCTAAGTCAGTTAACGAAGTATATACGTATATATAAGTAACATAATATTTTTATATTATATCTATTATAACATGCGGTTAAATGTGATTATATTTAATTAGTATGTAATGTATTTCTAACCTTGATTATTATTATTATTACTATTATAAATATAATTGTGCGTATACCCTTGATAAAACATAAAAGTATAACTTATATTCAGTATAGTCACTTCGTAATTTTATTCCCTTTCAAGTGGTATTGCATATTGGGTGGTGGAACTCAAAATCCTAAGATAGTATTTTTGTATATAAGTATACCCTTGTGTTAGTATTAAATCCCTAGTTATTGCATATATATTCACGTCGCTTCTTTACTGCGTCACAATGACGTCAATCGGTATGATAATATGCAGTACGTACGAGGGGCGAGGGGTGAAATTTTTAAATAAGTAAGCCGCGGTAGTTATTTGGTCTCGGTTATAGGTTACTCAGTTATTTGAAGTCCGCTGTAAGGTTTTTAGAAATTTCACTATCGAATTTTGCTGTCAAACTTCTTTTTTTGGTGTCCTTTCTTGAGCTTGTTACAATTTTAAAATGGGATACATTTTCCTGGCGAACTATTTTTTGGGTCTTAGACTTTTGTTTTTTATAAAGTCACTCCCAATTTCTTTTCAAATAATCTTATGTGATTTACAGAAGGTAAGCCGGTGGGAACCATGTTGTATGGACGCCTTGCCATTGATACGTACAGTAGACATTATAACGTAATTTTATTACTATATTACTATATTTAAGTATATTATTGCTAACTTACTGGTGAAACTAGAACTATTATATCTAAAGTATGAAGACTGATATTGCCTTTTTCCAATTAACACACGATAGACAGCTAGAAGTTACCATAAGATGTTGCAGTCCAAATAAGTCATGATGTGAGTTTCTAAACGAATTGGTTTTCTAAATCAATAGAAATAATAAAAAATGTACCAAATTATTAACACATTTGTAAAATATCATAATATTTGTACAATATGTCATATGTTATGTACTATTTATTAATCTTTTGAATATCAATTGCTGTTATTGTTATTTTAAAATTGTAATATTTAATTTTATGTGGAAATAGACCACAATACAATTTTTTTTGTTAATGTTTCTATTATGTTGTTTTATTGAATTGTTTAATTTAAATTCGAATTTAGTTCTTGCGTTTAAATAAGATCGTGTTAAACTAAATTTGAAATTTAAAAACGCAATATTAACGCGTAAAATAATTGATTTGAAGTCCAAAATTTATATTTTGTTCAATCAAGTACAACTTAAGCAGTACTAAAAACTGCAATAAAGTTGTTTCTTTTGGATATTACTATTTTTACATTTAGTTACTAGTTTATATTTAGTTTTTATTATGTTTAAAAGATTAATACATATCATATATTAAGTTTTGTACCTGTGATGTTTGGTTACGAATTGCTTTTGCGACGTCTTTTGCGGTCCTCGCGACATTTTTCTTTGTCCTCGGCAAAGAGCGTCAAAAGATTAGTCACACTGTTCTCCAAATATTTTTATATTAATATTAAGGTGATCGTGTATACCATAAAATAAAAGTAAATGTATTTAAATATATTTGTTATTTTTATTCCAAATCTTAAAACTAAATACCAATTCCATCACTATTTCCGTGATATGTTCATTTACAAATTAATAGGGCATACAGAAGGTAATATAAATTTAGATAAAAAATTCAAATCTGCTTTGTATATCAATATTGGTCACAACAATGTCATGCGTCCTTTTCCAACTTCTACAGAAATATATACAAAACTAAAATTCCATTAAATTTAATTATCACATTGATTTGCCAACCTAAAATTTATTATTTATTAATACTATATTGACAATTCAATACTACACTAATGTAGAAAAGTATGAACAATAAATTATGTACCATCATAAATAAAACAAGTAGGAGAGAAACAAAAAATTAGGAATAAATCCTACTTTTTTCTTCATATCGTAAAATAATCATTTCCATTGCTATCAATAGTAAATAATTTAAAGAAGACATGATATTTTTTGATTTACAATAGTGTAAATCGGTTTCTCGGTCAAGCCACCATTTGCTTAGACGCGAGCGACTGTCGCGCGTACTCCGTGCCGATGAGGCCGCGACACGCCAGTGAGAATTCTTGCACGCTTTCTAATAGCCTCCTTTTGCTTTTCTTTTCTCTGTGAAAATATGATTGCGAGCATTATTTAAGGGTGTGGTTTGACATGTTAATGTGTTTAATTAAATGATATTTCAAATATTTACATGGAAATCTAAAAATTATTGAGTTAGTTATAATTTATATTTTAAAAGGATTAATTGAGTTTCTCGGCAGATCTTAGTGGACAAGCCATTCGATCCGAACTATTGCTACCTTGAAGAATAGTATTATAATACTGATACTTTTTATTAATCGATCAATCAAAAATGCACAAAACGAACATTTTAAATTCAATAATTTTTTAATAACATAAAATAAAGGTACATTTTAGAATCAATAATTAATTGTAACTCACTTGAGTACCGCCTGTATAAACTTCTGTTTGTGTGCGTCGGTGGCGTGCGCGGAGGGGAAGCCCGCGCGTGCGAGCGCCTCGCGCAACCACGCACCGAACTCTCCCCCCGCCGCGCCCCCGCCGACGCCCGCCTCCCCCGCGCCTGAGCCCCACTGCGCGCGGTTCAACGCTAGCAATAGTTCTGCTAGAGGTTCCATTTGATTGCGAGGTGTTGCACCACCTATATTTAAAAGAAAAGTGTTTTAAAAAGACAAAATGAAATTTAATAAATATGAGTGAAATGATTGCTTTTTCTTATTTATTTTAATTATATTTATTAATATATTATAAGTTTTCCCTATTTCACAAACATGTAATATGTGTAAAATACAATATTAAATATAACAAATAACCTACCGTGAGGACTCCCTGGAGGACATGTGTGAAAAGGTTAATGACTGGATGAAAAAAAAAAAGAAATAAGCAGCGATCGTAGCGTTTGGCGCTCCGTTCTTCTAACCGACTACCCAGCAAGGTATAAAGCGTGAAGCTACGTTACACCTACCGATACACGAAAGCGCAGTGTGTGTAAGGTTGGGCGCACAGCGCTGCAGCGCTGCGGCGCGTCGTTGAGCCAACGCCGACAGCCACGCGCACGCCGCGCCCGCCGCGCGCGCCTCCCACACGCGCACGCAACTGCACGCTGCGTTCAATACGAGAGAATATAAATAATCAATAATAAAACACAATATATTATATAGGTTAGGTAGATACGTCGATTTCAACTAAAATTCCAATTAAAATGGTATTTCTTGAAGTGTAGAAAATAACATCATGTCGCATAAAGTACAACTTGGCTAACATTTAGCAAATGTATTTTAAAAGTATATTAAGTTACAGGCGTCGGAGTAAATACTTTATAGTCAACATCGAGTTTCATTTGATCACTTGAGTAATCAATTACCAGCCTTAGCTAGTATCCTAGTACAGTCATATATCCTTGTACCTGTAGTAGATATCACACAAAGCAATAGTTATGCTTACTTATATTTAATATTAGGGTTTAATATAACACACCTGGCGCAGAGGCACAAGCGTGCGACTGTAAACGCGACAAGTCGTCGGTTTCATTCCCACTCCAGGAAATGGAATTTTTCATTTCCTGGGTTTGGTAAAGCAAAGCGCGGCGTTGAGTTCCGCCACTCAGCACGCAATGCCTCAATTCGGCGGAAAGTGGGGAGCGGAGTGTCTCAACACTAGGTTCTCTCTGCCTACCCTGCTATATGCGGGAAACAGCGTGTAGCTATGTATGCATGTAATATTACACACTAACCTAAATCAACCAAATCCGGCAACAAATCCTCCAACCAATCAATAGACTGCGCTTGTTTCTTAGTCAACGCGACGAGTAGCGTAAAAAGCGCTTCAGCGAGTTCTGGCGCGGCGCACGTGTGGTGCGCGTGCGGCGCCTGCGGGGACACTGCGCGCGCGCTGCTCAGCACGCCCGCGCGGACCAGGCGACACGCGCCCTCCCACTCGTTGCCTACCAACACTGTCACCTGTCGTGTTCACTTTTTAATATATATTCGTATTATATATGTTACATTGAGGACTAAAAAAAACAGGAATACATACACACGATACGTTATTTACTACTTTTCATTGTACGTGAAACTGAGAAAGTCGTCTACAATACGTATAATATTTAATAAATAACATGAGCATTTCAAGTCTTTCTAAGTAGAGATCTATATGAGCTTAAACGAGAGACACAGTACATATTAATTAAAAAAAATATTTTACTTTAACTCACTAATTTTATAACTTCTAGGCCGACAGGACAGGGCTCTATTTCAAAACCAGCTATGGTCAGGTCTGATATATCTTCTATAATCGATAAAATGTCGCACATCATCGCTGACACTGTATGCTTCAAGACTTGGAAGACTGGCTGAAAAAATTATACATATTTCGTTAATTATAAAGCAAATTTTATTTATTTTATTTTATGTGTCACTGAATGTATACACTGAGTGGCAACCACTACTCCTCGATTGGGGCTCGATTCCTGCTTGCAGGAGCAATTGTATAGATTTTTTTTATTTGCCCACTCTGGTAAGAAAATACACAGCGTTGAGTTCCTCCACTCAACACGTAAAATCTCGAATTCGAAAAATTCGATAGTGAAATTAGTAAATATCTATACATCCTATACCGGCTTCCCTAAATATACTGGCTTCTCTAAAAATTACCGGCTTCTTTAAATATATACCGGCTTCTCTAAATTTACCGGCTCGTCTAATTAAAATTTTCACTCCTCGCCACCGATAGATTGTCTCGACAACTAGTTCTCTCAGCTTACTCTGCTTTGCCTGATAAAGCGTGAAGATAAAATAAAAGACAGTAGTATGACCCGTACCTGTGGCATTTTAGCAGTGGCTAGCATGAGTACGAGTGCAGGGTGCAGGTTGCGGTAGAGCGCCGCGGCGAGGTCGGGGCGCGCGCCCAGCGCACCCATCAGCGATACCACTTCCGCTGCGCACACGCTACCACCCTCGCTTATCTATGTTCAAATTATTCAAATTTTAACAAGAAAAAATGTACTAAGAAGTAAAATTATTACATATGAGATGACTCAAATACTACAGTCAGTTCAGTGTCAGATCTGAACTAAAAATAAATAGCTATCATATGAAAAACGAATCCTCAAAATTGTCTCCCCTAGTCAAAAGTTATGCGATAGCTCTCAAACGGTAGGACTGATTTCGTTGCGATTTTCTCATTCTTAACATAGTTTCCAGGCGGTGGTTCTTAGCCATGTTTGGCAAAAATCGGTTCAGCAAATTAAAGAGTATCAACTTCATTCCAAAATCAAACATGTTTTATTTTAATATATATTTTTTATTTATAGCTTAATTGTCTCATAAAGTTACATTAATGGTACCTGTGTAACAAGTTTCTCTCGCAGCGTAACAGCGAGGTCACGCAGTAGCGGCGCGGCGCGGTCCGGCGCGCTCGCCGCCAGCGCCGCGCCCGCCGCGCTCAGCAGCTGACGACGCGACCACGCGTCCAGACCTACGCTGGCACACTGCATTCCCATAATTTCATTATATAGCACCGTATATTATCATATGTTAATATATAAATATTAGTTACCTATACTGTGCTTTATGATTTGGTATTGTACTCTTGAACTTTTCTCGTTTAAACAGATTAGGTAGAAGAAACGAGTGATAAGATATTCTTCATACTCAGTATAATAAAATATTATTATATAACCAATTGATTGATTTAATAAAAAATAAATAAAAGACATATCTATGTAGATGAATAGCTCACGTGTTATGTTGCCCTAGTACTTCAGTAACAATTATAATATATATTACAAAGTATACCTAATACAGACAGACGTTGGTTGTTTATTCAATGGTTTTTTTCCCCAATTCAAAACCTGTTACAGTTTCCACTTTAAAAATATATTAGAAAAAGTCCCTCTAAGGACGAATCAAACTCACGGCCATTACGCGTATAATAAA
Source organism: Philaethria dido (assembly GCA_033558755.1). Classification (NCBI taxonomy): domain Eukaryota; kingdom Metazoa; phylum Arthropoda; class Insecta; order Lepidoptera; family Nymphalidae; genus Philaethria; species Philaethria dido. Next base: position 151,782 of record JAKGSA010000386.1, read on the forward strand.
ACATTAACACATATATAGGTGACAGTAGACTGACCTGCGCCTGCGCCACGCGCACGATGTCGACGACGAGGTCGGCGGCGGGCGCGCTGCAGTCGTAGCAGAGGCGGCGCAGCGCGAGCGCGGCGGGCGCGGGGCAGCGCGGCAGGGCGCTCCCCGCCGCGCGCACCGCCTCGCGCGCCAGCGCCTGCACGCCTGCGCGCTGCTCGTTCAGCCACGACGCGTACGCACCTGGTGGGGGACCGATAATATATTTGTACAAATGTCTTATAAGTGCGAACTAAAGACCACTGTTATAAATCAACGAGGTACAAAACTTTTATATTTGGTACTGTTACATTTGTTTGTCTCTTATTATTTCTTAATATTGAACCTATTAGTCATGTTTATACATTAATTTATATTAATTGAATTGTATATACTTTGTTTTTAATTATTATAAAAGAATACGGCAATATTTTGCCGTATTCTTTTAAAGATCTAAGATTGATTAACATCAATTTATTATGGTATTCACGCATTTTTCCACCAAAAAACTACACCTGCATCTAATAATCGTTAAATTGTTACCAAAAAGCACCGCGCAACTCACCGAGACAATCCAACGCGGTATGCAACACCCGCACGTCCTCGTTGAGGTCGGCCACACAGCTGAGCGCGTGGTGCAGCAGCGCGGCGGGCGCGCCGGCCTGCCCCGCCGCGTCCGCCAGCGCCAGGCACACGTGCAAGGCGGCCTCGCGCTGCGCCGCGCGGCTGCCCGCCCCCACTCCCGTACTGGTGGCAGTTGCCCCGTTCGCCCCACTCGCCCCACTCGCCCCACCCGTGTATACGCTCTCTACTAACGACCAGCACGTCTCGCCGAGGAACATGAAGCAGTACATCTGAGATGTCATAAAAACTTCTAATTTATTATTTTTTCTATTAGCTTCAAACATTACACATAGCAGGCAGAGAGAACCTAGTATTAAGATACTCCGAACGTCGATTTCCAACACAATTCCTGACATAGCGTATTAAGAGCCGGAACTCAACGCCACATTTCGTTTTAAATGAGAAGAAATTCAAATACATTAAATATAATCATTTCCCCGAGTGGGAAATGAAGCCACAACCGATCGCGTTTACGATCAAACACTGAGACTGCGCCTCGATGACCTCAATTTAAGTGATAAATTATATTAATATCTCTATATTGTGACTCATATACAAAACATATATATTGTAGATTTATGATCAAAGTTGTAGAGTTTGGCAGACAACAACAAAAACATTCTTTGCAATGAAATAGGGTTTAAGGCACATCGTGTCCGGAACGTCTTTTTTATAAAATGACTATTAGTATAGAGCAAACGAATTTCTGTGTTTTATCAGTACCATTAACATTTTATTTTTCTTATACTTATTTCATATGTAATTTATTTATACTAACCATAGATAATAATTTATGTTAGCTTACCACAATATCAGCGATATCTTGTCTGTAACATCGTAGTAATTCCTGGTCATCTTTAGAAAGCGCCGACTCTGGAGGCATTTCAGATTTTTTTACCAATGTCAAGAGAAGTTGCGTGAAAACCTCACGCCATACTGGATTTATTTCTGCATTGGCATTTAAAATTTCGTCCTTTAACAAAAATATATATATGTTAGAGAATAATGACTAAAGAGTACTTATTATTTATATTGACTGATTCCATATTTGAAATATGATTTGATGGTTATTTCTTTTTGAGCTTTACGCTATTTCTTGCATAGCAAGATAGTCAGGAAGAACCATATTTAAAAAAAAAATTGTCAACGCAACTTGCAATTATATCGAAAAAAAAATATACATAAAAAAATTAACAGAGGAGTAAGAACTACCTAACAAAGCACTGTTAACTTACAACGTTTAGACAATCCTTCATCATATATATTGTATTCCTTAATTTTTAATACAATAAAACAATACAATAAATCACCTGTAAAGTATACCAAATGCCAAACACTAGATTAGACCGTGTTTCATGCAGCGGGTAGTGTCCGGGCGCAGCTTGCGCCGCCAGCAACAGCTGTAACATGCTACTGGCGGCGTGGTCGCGCTCGCCCGCAGACTCCACCGCGCGCACTATCTCACGCGAGTGGCACTCGCTTATTGATACACAGCATGTTATTAGAGCGGAGAGGAGCTCCTGTAAATATTAAAATATTTATCTGTTATTAATAATAACTATATTTATTTTTAAATCTTTAACTCTCACACTATTGATGTGTAAGAATGTGAGAGTGTGTATGTATATTTTATGTTAACTCATGAGTTAACAAAAAAGTCTAGTTAGGTGGCCAAGAAGTTTTCTGCTTATTTATAAAGTTTTGTGCATAAATTGAATTGTTGTAAGTATATTGTTTTAAAAATATGAAAAATATTTTACTAGGAACTAAGGATAACATTGTTATCGTAGGGTGGGTAGAAAAACGCTAGTGTCGAGACACTTCGTGCTCCACTAATCGCTCAAATTTGCAATATTGTGTGATGAGGAAATTTAACACCGTACTTTATTTACCAGAAAAAAAAATAAAATAATTAGAGCCTCAATAGGGTTTTTATTAAAAAAAAGAAAATGCATATTTTAAATGAGTGACTTTTCCTAGATATTTTTTATACCGACAAAACTTCAGTAGCAAAATAAAGTTATAAGCATCCACAATAAATTCCCCTTACATTATCTTTTTTATTTGAATAAAATAAGGGACTACTTTAAACCAGAACCAACATCATACCTATTATCCACGTTACAATTCAACAAAAAATACCATAATCAATTAAGTTCACCACATAAAAATAAGTCAATGTACCTCATTAATGGAATTGGGCACATTATTGGCAGTGAACAGCGGAGTGGCAATCTCGGAGAGTGCGGCGAGCAGGTCGCGCGCGGCGTCGGGGTGCCGGCCCGCGCCGCCCGCCGTGCCCGCCGCGCGCACCGCCGACAGGCACGCCTCGCACGCCTCCAGCGCTGAGTCGCTTACTGCTTCGTTCCACCTGAACAATTACTTAATGGAATAACAATATAGCTCAGAGAAAGAGAGATGTCTCTGAAATCATCATTTCCAATAAAAAACGGAAATATTTAAGAACTGTATCAATGTTCAATTCCATAATTACACCTAGTTTTCGTCTCAAAAAAGACAATAAATCATTTTTATCACAAGATATACGCGTGTGTAATAAAATTCCAGAAATAATTACAGATCTGCCACTTTAACAATTTAAAGGTAAGATTAAAAACATATTATTGAAAAAAGTATATTATTCTGTCCAAGAATACTATAATGATCATCATAGCTGTATATTTATTGTAAAATTTTATTTGAAAAGAGCAACTGTTGAGTTTCTTGCCGGCTCTTTTTGGTAAATGGTGGTGGTAGCATCCGTTAGGACTGACACGTCTGACACCTTGTAAATTGACGATTCGAATATGCTTGTAACAGCCTATTTGAATAAAGAATATTTTGATTTTGATTTTAGAGAAAGTTTAAAACACAAATGTGGGTAAGAAGAAAAACAATGAGCGGTAAAACTGAAAATATATAAGAACATTGATATTACCTTTAAATCGAACACTAACTCAACTAAATCTAAAATTATAGTCATATTAATTATAAAGAAAACACATATATTTTAATTGTAATTAAGTAGTAACTGCTACTACTTCTTATGTGGTGTCACAAAGGGAGACAGTTATACTAGTAATTCTGAATAGATGTTAGCGTAAATATTAGTCGATTATTTTACGTAAGTTGAAGTTATCGCGGCTGAAATCGGAATTATCTGACTAAACATATAATATTAAAAGGTGTTTATTTGAGGAAATGTTTATAATAAAAAATATTTTCGCTTTCCATGGTCTATTTGGACCTGCTAAATTACGAACGAAACTTTTTTGGTTTCGTAAGTTTATTAGCTTCACGCTCTATCCCGCATATAGCAGGGTAGGCAGAGGGAACCTGAGAACCTAGTATGAAGACACTCCGTTCCCTACTTTCCGCCGAATTGAGGCATTGCGTGCTGAGTGGCGGAAATCAACGCCGCGCTTTGCCTTGTTACCAAACCCGGGAAATGAAAAATTCCATTTCCTGGAGTGGGAATTGAACCCACAACCTGTCGCGATTACAGTCGCACGCTTGTACCTTTGCGCCACGACAGGCGTAAAAAAAGTTTACGATAAATGATATGACACACCTGCACATAACATGTACAGCAGCTAACAAAGCACGATATAACGGTGCACGCTCCGGTAGTGTTGTCGCACAGTCCACGGCATCCTCCTCACCCAAAGTAAGCCAACTCGCTGCACATGTGGCCGCAATGGTCCATGACAGTATTGTTTCTTCACTTGGAGGATCTTTGCTGTAGTCACTTATAGAATTATAATTAAAAAATAAATTAATATTTATAGTTGTATGTTGATTAGAGTTATTATGTTGATTAGTTTGAATTATATAATATTCTATTTAATTGCACTGCAAATATAACAATCAAGAAAGAAGAAGAAGAAAGAAAAGAGAAAGAAGAAAGTATAATAATCAAGAAAGCATATAATTTATAATAAAGCAATAATTGTTATGATATTGGAATGATAATTGTAATGATTACATATCTAAAGCATAGTAATATAAATGAAATCAACACTTATAAAATGTAATTTTATAAATAGATACTATTTTTTACTTTAGATTTTGATTTATAATATAGTATTATGAAGAATATTTACACATTACATTCATTATCCTATACTAACTTGTAAACATTTTGTAGATATCTTAACATGTCATCTAAAACCATTTTGCTTGCTTGATTTAATGCTGCACGGTTTTTTTGACGCAAGGTTGTACCCATTGTCATACTATTATACTAAAAATAAAAAAAAAATTATAATAAAAGTACCAGTATTATTATAAAAGTACCAATTTAGTAATAAAAACAAATAATTATAACTAAACAATGGCAAGTACATGAAACACTATAAACTGAAATTTTGAGTGTATAAACATTTTATTGATTTAGTACTTAATTACTCCTATTAAAAATAATGTCAATCTTAAATTAAATGTACTTACTTCTTCTGGTATTACAGTAAGTACTTCAAGTAATAGTGATGTGTTTTCAGCTGCTGAAAGTGGTCTCAAAGTATCTGCTAAATCTACTGAGCCTTGTTGTAAAATAAATGCTGCTAACTAAAAGAAAATCATAACAAATGAAATTAAATATGAAAAGAATGTAATCTATAATAAGAATTCTATGCAACTTACACTTATACATAATCTGTTAGTAACAATTTTAGGACCCTTGGAGTATCCAATTACAGCTTGTAATAACTTTTCCTTTAATTGTGGATACATTTCTGGAGGTATTTCATTCCAGCATCTCAATATTTTTGTATGTAAAGTTGTTGCAGCATAAAATTGTATTTCTGTGCCCTAAAAAAATTGTAGTTTCAAGAAACTATTACATATTTCTACAATTATTTTTACTTATTGGGTTTTTTGAGTTACTAAGTAAATATAAATAACACGGTAAGAAAACTATGACTTATATGATGTTTTAATTTTAGAAATAAATACATTAATTTGAGGATTACTAGGGACATCACCTTGCTGGGTTGAAGCAAATCCCACACAAAAGTCCAGGCTTCTGAGACACGTTGCGCTGCTGTAAGCCACGCATGAGCCTTTGCTCGATCTTCTTGTTCGCCGTTATAAAATACTGAAACCGCATACTCTAAATTTTGAGCTGTATACTCCATTATTACTGGACTTTTTTAAACACTGCTATACTTAAAGCATTATCACTAATTGATAAACATTTGGTATCTTTAAAGAATTTATAATAATTAAAGGAAATTCATTAAAACTATTATCAGTTATAATATATTTCTTAATTAATAAGCCACCCTTAAAAAATAGATAAATAGCGAATATTAATTTGTCAATAATAGTATTTTACATGACAATTGACAAATAAGTGTCAAGGAAATTTTGACAATACCATTATGGTGTTGAAACTTGAACTTGTAAAACGATTATTCATTATAATAGGTGATATTAGGAAATTTAAAAAATAATTCTATCAATGAAAAATATATTGGATTTCTTATTTCTAGAAAGTATGAAACATCCTTTAAAGGTACTTTGATAAGGTGTAACAGTACAACAGATGAATGACTTCTTTATGTGACGAAAATAAAATAATCTCACTGAGACCGGCAATTTAACTTGCACAAAATTAAAAAGCCTTTGGCCTACCTAAGTTTTGGATTTTTCAAATGTAATATATACCTAGCTTATAAAATTCTGTACAAACTTTAACATTTTATTTCTTTCCTTTGTATCGTATATATTCTGTGATAGCCTCGTGTAGAGACAGGCTGGTAGCATTAAAATTTGAAATTTGTTAGCTGTCACCTAATACGAATTTCGATAGCTGTCACGCTATTGTTGATATCAGTGTTGAAATTTAAACTATATAATTTGATATTGAATTGTATCTTAAAATGAAAATTGAAGAGGTAAAAAGCACTGCAAAAACTCAGAGAATATCTGCTCACAGCCATATAAAAGGCTTAGGCTTAGATGAAAATGGAGTTCCTATTCAAATGGCAGCCGGTCTCGTGGGCCAAGAAGCAGCCCGAGAGGTAAGCTTCTAGAAGTTTTTTAGTTTTAAAACATACTTTATGATTTCTATTAAGTTTCGCTCGCTTGATCACTTTTACTGTATTTAATATATTTCTAACGTATTACACAAAATATTGATAAAACATTTAGGTTAGTTTATATGGTTGCTATGGAGCTTTAATTTTTTTTAAATCAATTTAAATCATCAAATCATATGTACAATATATTTTAAATATATTAACATATTTGTCAATGGAATACTCTAACTTAATATAATAATTTCATAACATGTACAGGCAGCAGGCATTGTTGTTGATATGATTAGAAGTAAGAAAATGGCTGGTCGAGCACTTTTACTTGCTGGTCCTCCAGGTACTGGGAAAACTGCAATTGCCCTAGCAATTGCTCAAGAACTTGGAAATAAGGTGAGATCTTTAGTTTTATTTGTGCAGTAGGAAATAATAACTTAAGATTACTAATACATCATCTGTGTGTAAAGGTCATGAATATGAGCTTTTTTTTATTTTATTTTTACCACTCCTGTCTGATGTGAGCAAATTTAAGTTGTATCATTTTGAAATTGGGAGGAAAGCTATAACTTCACATTGAGTGTGAGAAAAGATTTGTTTATTTTGTATTATATGTAAAATTATTTTACTTGTATTTACCAAAGGTACCATTTTGCCCCATGGTTGGCAGTGAAGTGTATAGCACAGAGATAAAGAAAACTGAAGTTTTAATGGAAAATTTCCGTAGAGCCATTGGTTTGCGTATTAGAGAAACAAAAGAGGTTTATGAAGGAGAAGTCACTGAACTTACACCAGTGGAAACAGAAAATCCAGCTGGAGGTGTGCTAGTTTAAACTTTAATAAATAATTTAGAGAAAATATATATTATAAAATTAATTTACTAATGGATGGTTATTAAATGTTTTGTAGGTTATGGAAAAACTGTTTCACATGTAATTATTGGATTGAAAACTGCAAAAGGTACAAAACAACTGAAACTTGATCCAACAATTTATGAATCACTTCAAAAAGAAAAAGTTGAAGTAGGTGATGTAATTTACATAGAAGCTAACTCAGGAGCAGTGAAAAGACAAGGAAGAAGTGATACTTTTGCAACAGAATTTGATTTAGAGGTTGTTGATTTATAAAATATAATAATTTTAAACATATTTCATAAATAGAAATTATATGTTAGATGAGACAAAATATTTATATATTGGATATATTAACTAAATTGACAATCATGGCATAAACAGAAATATCCAATTATAATTACTTATGTAATAAAATAATTGTTTCCCTAGTATGGCTCTCAATTACATTTTGGGAAAATCACATAAAAATAAAACAAGAGTTAATCCAATTTTATTTGTCATAATAGGAACCCCATAATAAATATAAAATATACTTTGTTTCACAGGCAGAAGAATATGTGCCTTTACCAAAAGGTGATGTTCATAAAAAGAAAGAAGTTGTCCAAGATGTCACATTGCATGATTTAGACTCAGCTAATGCGAGACCACAAGGTGGTCACGACATCATGTCCATGATGGGCCAGTTGATGAAGCCTAAGAAAACTGAAATAACAGGTAGTTATCATTTAAATTAAAAATAGTTTTTGAATATAAACATTCCCATAAGGTTTATATTCTCATAAGTTTGAATCCACAGTATGTACAGTACAGAGACATATTAATTTGATGAAATTGGTGTCAAACTCTATTTTCAAATTGTTTGCTTATTAAAAAGATATACATATGTTTTACGATAGCCTATAAATACCATAATACTACTTTCATTTATCAAATAAAAATAAATAATTCGCATTTTTAATCTATATTTTTAGACAAACTAAGAAAAGAAATAAATAAAGTTGTAAACAAATACATTGATCAAGGAATAGCAGAATTAGTTCCAGGTGTACTTTTCATTGATGAGGTATGTATTGACATGTATAAAATTATTTTATATGTTATTATAATAATATATACTTTTTTAATAATTATATTTTATAATACAATATTTCTTTTATTTTACAGATACACATGCTAGATTTAGAAACATTCACATATTTGCATCGCGCTTTAGAATCAGCAATTGCCCCTATAGTCATTTTCGCTACTAATAGAGGGAGATGTCAGATAAGGTAATTTTAATGTTATATCATTATTTAAAATAATAGTAAAATTAAAATTACATACATATTTATATTGAATATTATATTTTCAGAGGGACAGAGGACATTATCTCTCCACACGGTATTCCATTAGATTTATTAGATAGACTTTTAATAATTCGCACATTGCCTTACAATAAAGCAGAGCTCTTACAGGTAACATATTGTTTTATTCTAAACTTTATTATTGCTTATACTTTATTTAAAATATTAAATTCATATATTCGGTTGTTCTTAATGCTTTTAGATATTAAAACTGCGTGCGTCGACAGAAGGAATAGCTATAGAAGATGAAGCACTAACAGCATTGTCGGAAGTTGGCGCCAACAGTACACTCAGGTAGGATTTAAGTATTTTTGATCAAGACTGTCATACATGTCATTTTTATATACCATATCTATTTATTTTAGAGATATTATGGGACGGACGCCAATATCGCAGAAAATGTAAAAAATGTATATAACTAAAAATGGTGAAAATGAAAGTTGCTAGTATAGTGTGATACCTCTTAACTGCGCTACATAAAAATGTTAAATTATGCAATAATCTAGTTACTTTCTTCATAATTAGAAGTGGGTTACATACATCTATATACTAATACGTGAATTAAAAACTTTGTACCCCTTTTTACGAAAATTAGGCAGACGGAGGAGCATGAAAGTTGGCACACTTTTAGTTGATATAGTGAAGGAGTGGAGAATGATAATATCTTGTTAAAATAATGTATAAAAACTATATTAAATTATTAAAATAAGGGTTACACACAGTACTACGGTTTGATATCCATGTTTATATAAAGTGATATTTACGTTGCTAGGCAATGCGTTGTTAATCCGTCAACGGGGACACTAGTATAGAATTAATTTGCATATGTTAGTAATGAGTATAAATAATATATACTTAAATATATATTTTTTAATAGATACGCGGCACAATTGCTGACTCCAGCGGCGCTGGCGGCTCGCGCGGAGGGCGCCTCTCGTATCGCGCCGCAGCACATCCGCGCTGTACACACTCTCTTCTTAGACGCCAAGTCCTCAGCGCGTATACTCACGCAACATTCTGATAAATATATGAAGTAACACCCCCTTACGGCTTTGATTATTAAATGTACCTTCTCACACTGTTTGTTTGTAATAATGTAATTTTGCATCTATCAAAATTTTAGTGTTATGTGCCTATTCCATTCAATCAATAAATATTGTGTAATATTTTTTAAGGGAACTATATTTTATATATTGTGTATCATTACTTATTTTTTTAAATTACGATAGACAGTACAAATACAAATGTTTACTTTTATGTATTTTTATGTATTTGTCTTTTGCATGTTTCTTTTCAATACAAAGTGCCTAAGCTATATAAGAAAAAGAAGTGAGATAAGTTTTTAGTTGATAAATACTGTTAGGTTATTGACATTTCTGTGGATTATTATAAGTAAATAAAATAATTAAATAGTAATAAATAATTTTTAATAAAAATGAGATGCCTCTTATTCTACATCTAAATCTATATAAAAAACTTATGTACATCATAATTTGAAGTTAAGTATTTTTTTTCAATACCAGACAATTTGGATAGTATTTGAAATATTGTTAAAATTCATCTTATGAATGATTTTATTACAAATAAATTTAATTTATTGTTTGCAGTCTAATTTAGATATATTTACATTTTTTAAATCCTCAATTCACTTATACCAATCTCATATCGTACTTCACCTTTTGTTTAATTTTCTATTCTCTGTATTTGAACCTGGATTATAATGAGAGTCAGGAATCTTGATTGTAGAAGAGGTTTGACTTGTTCGGAAGGGATTTTCGGTGGAAACAGGTGGAGTAAACGTTGGCAAATCTACCCTGACCCCAGCAGGACCCGCTGTATGTCTGTATAGTGCTTCAAATTGCATTTCTTCGGAAATTGTGTGTGACTTGATTTTCCTTTCATCGCGGGCGTTAATTGGATAAACAATTAATATTTTCTCCCCTTTGCTACGTAAGGCAACTGGCGGAAGTGCGGTGCTTGTGGATGCCGCGGGACCTTCCACTACTTGCAACATTTCAACTGGCGCTGGTCGCAACGCCTCTGTCGTAGTTGTAGTCGTTGACGTAGTAGTAGTAGATGGTGTTGTTGACGTTGAAGTGGTTGTAGAAATAACAACTGGTATGTCAGGCTCTTCAGGAGTCTCAAATTCACGCTTCTCTCCCGGCGGGCCCATTATTCTTAGAGATTCAATCTTCATTTCTAAAGTGGGAGTAGGTACCGGAACAGAATTTGTCACATTAATTTCTTCTGTAGGTATAAATCTTGCTACTGTTTTGGGAACTTCCCTAGTGCCAAATATAGGTAGACGTGGGGCATATGCGGAGACTAGGGGTAATAGTGTATCTCGGGCGTATCGCTCAGCTCTTGAGATGAAAGAAGCTAGACGTGCAGGAAGAAATTGTACGGCAAAACTTGTTTCTTCCTTTTCTGGTCGTTCATCCCAAGGTACGTCGTTAGCTATTGTAGACATATCGTAGTTTTTAGGTTTTCGTGACGGAGGTGGTGTAGTACGCGGAGGCTGAGTAGCGTGGAGTATTGGCTCTGATATTTCACGATTTTCGTCAGGTGAATCCGCTCTTTGCCTAGCAGTTTTGCGAAGCCGAGGGCGTAAAATTGGTTCAGCAATTTCTATAACTCCACTGGGTGCCGTTTTTGTATTAGTCATGCCAAATGCTCTACCTGTGTCGGCTGTTTCTTCCCAGTCATAAGAATCAGCGACAAACGGTCGCTGTTGAGGATCTTCGGGTAGTTCATTATCATGCGGGTCATCAGGAGGAGCGCTGGTTACATTATCTAGAAGAAGAACTTCCTGTGCTAACAGAGTGCTATTTGTTGGTTCTTCGACCTAGAATACAATTTTTGTTACTTAAATATAGACATGTTCTTAATATACATTAAAAACATGACTATATTTTTATTTTTTAATGAAAAAAATAATAAAACGTAAAATAGGAGTAAAATTGATGATACCAAAACACTAACTTCTTGAATTTGACAGTCCCCAGGCTGCAACGGTAGCTGAACTGATTGGTCAGAGTGTAGTCGTAAATTCTTACAGAAGGACGACCTATGAAGACAACAGTATTTTTAATATTATTGTTACGGGTAAAAAAATATTATTTGACTTAATCTATATGATAATATAAGTTTGTAAACTTACGTTTTTCCAAAACTATCGGTGATGAGTAACTTGTGCACGATGAGAGAGCGCGCGCCGGCGCTCAACCAGCCGTTGTATGCAGCGTAGTGCACGGAGGCGCGCAGCGGCACGCCCAGCGCGGGGTGCGGCACCAGCACGCGACCGAAACGTACGTTACGATCGCTAGCCTCTCGTCTAAGTAACAAGAAATCAACAAATTAACCAAAAATAAAGAAAATAGAAGAAATGTTTAACTTCGTAAGAGTGCTTTTAATCATTTGAAAACCAATGTTGATTATCCTATCTAAGATTAGTTAAACAGTCTTATTTATTATATGTGTTTACATAAAAAAAGACGAGGCCATCGTGGCGCAGTGAGACAACGTCTGACTATTAGATGGGTTATGTGTTTGATTCGCACATGAGAGAATGATAACATTTAAATTATTTTCATTTGTCCTCTCTGGCTAGACAAAACGCGGTGTTACGTTCCGTCACTTATCCCGCAATGTCTCGAATTCGGGCGGAAAAAGGCGAACAGAGAGCCTTGACACTAGGCTCCCTCTGAATATCCTGCTATGAAGCTAAAGCGTGTAACTGCATCTAATGTTTTTCCTGTTTTATAGTATCTTACTTGGTCATAGGGAAAGATTCATTTAACCCTGAATCCCCATGTAGTGTGAGGGTCACCCGGCCGTAGTTAGGTTTTTGGCCTACTTCGCTGGCACCCCACAAGGCTACATGGTATTGATGTGCTAAAACAGATAAATTTACAATATAAAATTATTGGAATATTTACTATGAATATACTAACATGTGTCTTGCAGCAATTATAATTAAGTCAACATTAAAAATGGAATCAACCTTGAAGGTGGTTTTTTGTACTAAATAGGTATAATATATTATATAGTACACGTATTGACAGGGTATTTTTTACCATGAGACAGGTTACAGCTATACAGTTTTTTCTTGTTTTAATTACTCTTATAAAAATATAATCTTAAGTATAAAATACAGATGTCATGATGGCGTGATACAGATAAGTTTTTGTACTTTTTACTTGTGAAATTAACTTTGCTTTGCCACCCAACAAGGAATGCTTCCAAAAAAAGGTGCATATCCCTCACTCTATTCAGCAGATCTTTGAAGAAATAACAAGTAACTTAAACAAATTAAAATAACACGTTTAGATTAATCACCAAGTCAAAATAGTTTTGTAAGAATTTCTTAAAATGATTGATAGATATACATGTGGAGCTAATAAAAAGAACCGTGTATTATTGTATATTAAAATGTTGTGTATATTGAATAAAAATAAAAAACTAATATGTCGAATCAAAATATACATACCACAAAAAGGTTCTTCCTCTCTTGTGAGAAGGTATAACTGTCCACGTCCGAGAGACCGGTCGGCGTAGTAACCCATATTACCACATCGATGATCTCCATTGCAAGGGAAACACCGACCCTGATTTACAATTTAATTATTAAATTGTGTATTAATTACGATAAGCATAAGTTTTTGTCATACACAAAATTAGAGTTTTAAATGTGTACATTGAAAACAAAACTGTAAAAATAAAAAGATTATCGTTTGGTTATAATAGTGACTCTACCTGGCTTGAGAGTTTACTGGATAAATACAGTGGACAATATACAAATCATTCGAGTTAACATGTTTATGTTAAATATTTTATGAGTGGATTTAAATGCACACCTTTTTAAATGAAATGTATTTGAACATTTATTATTAGGCTCTACATAATAACAATATTCTAGTCACAACGTAATTATTGTTTTTATAACTATAATTATGAAAAATCTAAGGAGATTTTTACACGGCGGTGAACCAATAGAGCATTTCAAAGATTATAAACAAATATACTTATCTAAGCTTTAATTTAGTAACGATTAGAAATTCCCCAGTAGTGGTATTTATTTAATTAAAGGGTACAATTTTATCACGTTAAATATATTCAAATTGTTTTTTTTTGCTACGTATGCAAATTTGTATAGAATTGCAATATTATAATCTTATAAGCTAGAATAAGAAATAAATTTGACAAAATTAATATTCTTACTTCCAAGAAGCTATCATAATCCGTGCATGGAAACGCTGGGAAATGACACTTAGGTGAAACAGAATCTGTGAAGAACTTGTATGCGCGACGATGATTGCACAAAGACCGTCCTTCTGGGGACGCGCCAGCCCATGGCAATACGAGATCGGAAACTGCGCCAACGAACCTGGTAATAATAATTACAACTTATTATGATATTGAAATGAATTTGTCAACGTACTATATAAGTACATATTATAACTCTTGAGTATACGTTATATCTTAGTGTTGTGTATACTTTATTAACGAGGTCATAGCTTAAATACATTGACAAATACCGATTGCTGAGATGAATGAGCTTATTACGGACTTTCTACGTACTTACTAATAAACAGACAGTTTAAAAGTTAATTCAAATTTTATGACAATTATCGTTATAAATAGTCAGAAGAGTCTAAAAATACATTAAATTTTAAATTAGTATTACTAGATAAGTGTAAGACGTAACAGTTTTTATGCCCAAAATTTTCTATAATCGAGATAGAGGATATTTTCTCTTCATCTATCTTTGTTCAGTTTTCAGCCTTTTTGTTCGCGTAGAGACATTAGATTTCAGATGGTGACCTTCACTATAACTGAATATCCGCTAATAAAAACTGACCAATCGCTTGTCTAAAATACGCCAGGATTGCTATATATCATATAGGCATAATAAATAGGCTAAAACAAATAAACTCACAAATTAGAACAACCATGTTGCACACGGCCGCCATTAGGGTAAAAATCAACGTGGCCTAGAGGCTGCGCGGCGCCCAATCCTCCAAGTATTAAGGTTTCGCCGTTGGAATGTATGACGTCTACGAATTTAGCATCCGTTTTATCCAGTCGTGCTCTTAAGTCTTGGAATTCGAACAGAGGTCCGGCTGGATCCAAACCTATAAAAAAATATTATTTTGTGTTTAATGGTATTTTTACTGGTTGCATTGTTCTTTAAAATTAATTCAATATCAATTCTTAATGAATTGTATAAAATCGCAGGTCTATATGAATCATTCATGTAACATTCTATAAAATAAAGAAAAGCGTAAATATTATTTAGCATATACCTGTGATACGACTAATATTTCTCAGTTCAGATCCAGCAAATCCAGCGACATGTGCTCCTAAGCTGAATCCAATCAAATGGACGTCCTCAAATCGTAGGTCTATATGTTGAGTCAAACCTGTTAAGCATTCACTTGCTTTAATATTTGTAACTAGCACTTTAATAATGAATGCAGTAAATAGACTAAATTGCTCCTAATAGGTATATATTATTTGTATGTACATTGCAGTGGTTTTATAAGTAGTTTACCTTGTAGCAGCATTGCCAACTGTTTACCCACAAGTCTCGTGTTAGCTGCTGCACGAAGGTAATTTGGCATGGACGCACCACCTTCCCAATCTACGCAAATTACATTGCATTCTTCCTATAAAAAAAATACTATGATTATTTGTAATATTTACAATAAACGTATCATTATTCAAATTTTGTAAAGATATATTATATGCCTTTCTCTTTCAAATAAGTGAAGATTATCATACCACTGCCATTAAAGCGGAGCGCATCTCGTACACCCATACATTATCACAGTTAGAGCCGAAGCCGTGCACGATGACGCGTGTGGGACGTGCGGTGTCGAAAGCACGCGCTGCCCAACTCCAAGCTGCAGACATATTGCTTGCCGGCACCGCTATAAGTGGCTGGTCTCCTCTAAAATCAAAAATAATTCAAAGACTATAAGTATTTCATGTGTTGGATAAACTATTCTTTGTTGTTTTCCGTAGATTATATTTTTTGTTGTATAAAAAACGCATCTTTAAATTGTAATAATTATACCAGTTTTTGTGCTCAACTGGCACGTTCGAAGGGCCATAATAAAAGAACTGAACTAAAACGAATTATTTCCGCATTTATAACAGTTTAACATAAATAGGTACTCAGAGCAAATTTACCACTTAAAGCATCATTATATAATTGTGACAGTAACAAATTATTTTCTAACCTTCACCTCAATCTTTTCGAATACTGTACAACGTCTTTTGTACCAAAAATTTGACTGCATCCTGTTTCAATAAAAAGTAATTTGCAGAAAGTTTTTACATAACCGCTTACGCAAATACAACATAACGATTTTCTTTTTTTTTATTTTGTTTACAACTTAAAATTTTGATATAATGTTAATGTAAAATATGTATATAGTGTATAAAAATTTAAAGAAAACCTGCTCGTTGTAGAATACAGAAGAAAATGTGTTCCAACTTCGGACGGTGGACTTGGTAGCGTCTCCAAGTATGCGAAAGGTCCAGAATCTTCAAAACAACCGAATTCTCCATAGCAAATACTTCCTTGTGACCGTTTAGTCCTTTAAATACAAAGCAAAAAGTTAATTATATATTCCGCAGCTTTGCTTACATGGTCTATAGGAATTCGTATAAATAATTGTGGATCTTTCCATGAGAATAGGATGTGTTACCGCTGTAAAAGTATTTACATCATTTTCTAAGTAACTTATGTCACTCTCTAGCCGCCTAACTATCTCCACTCAAAGATTATAACGTTAATACACGACATGGGACCACCGTGGGACGTGATAAACGGACAAACAAACTCAATTTCCCATTTAGAATATTAGTATATATTTTATTTAAGTACTTTCTTACTTTAATTTTAATTCTTTTTATTTTATTAAAATTTCAAATAATATATTGTCTACGTACATAGCAGACGTCATTTTAAATACAATTTAATAATGAATAAGAAATCCTTGGATGTCAATATATCTTGAACTACACCTTGACTTGCTTGGACGTTGAGATTTTTAAAATAACTAGCTTTTGTAACATACGTAAGAATGAATTACCAATATTTTAAAATAATTTATCTAAATTATTGCAAGGGAAGTACAATTTAAATGTTATATAAAATTCATATATATATACGAGTATATATAGATAGAGTCGTAGTGTTACATATAAAATATGTTTTGAAAAGGTAAAATACATAATTATGAAAATATATATTTTTAATTCTACTAAAAAATAAATAGCAAACATTAGAGGCGACTTTCCGAAGCGGAAGTAATGTTAGCAACACTGTAGTAATAATAGCCAGTTTATAATTCGTTTTTGGTGAGACGCTTATATCTCGCTCCATTGCAAGATAGATAATAAATTTGCACAATAGAAAGTGTACATGGAGCCGAGAGGTGAAAGTGCTGATACTTCCATTTAGCTTATTGCCCGAAATAAAACGTTCGGCAAAAATCCATATTGAAATCATTATAAGAACCAACGTCTTTAACAAGTATTACATACATATAAGCTGACTAAAATAAAAGCATGGTGGGAAAGCGACGAAATAATAAATAAATTTGAACATTAAGAAGTTTATGTGATATTTTAATAATTTTCAATATATTGCATTTTACCTGGTGCGTGATCTTTTAATTTCCCACTGCTTCATGGAAGCTCGTACAGCAGCAAGGAGCTCCACATCGTGTCGTTCGTCTTCCGCCTCTTGATCAGCTGTTACCGGCCTTCCGCCGCCTCTCCATGATTCTAATTCTGCATCTATATAAATTTCGACATTATATAACTTTTCAACATTTATTTAAAATTATTATCTTTCAATTAAGTTAAATATAATTACGTTAGAATGCATGTTCTTGGTTTCTTTTATGTAATGTTAACATGTTCTTAGAAAAGTAGAAATGTCGGCTTTCATCTGTGCTCAATGGTATTTGTCGCAAAACCGCCAACAAAGGTGCTCACATTAAAATGTAAAGAGCGTAGACAGCATAAAGCGGGTAACCCAAATTGCGGCCGTCTCCGGGTGAGCGGTTGACGCCAGTTTTTGTCGACCTTGATGTGGCGCTGTAGGGCAGTATCTCGTAGAAACGAGAAACGAGACCATTCCCATCATCATGTATGGTGGGAAACTTAACGACTCTACATTGTATGTTACATGGTGCAAATTCAGTGAATTTTACTCTTTTTAATTCTTTTTAAATAACCTACTAAATTTAGAATATGTAATAAGTATTTTGTTTGTTTGTGTTTTTTTATGAAATATATTTCGTTTTTTATTAAGATTGATTTCTGATCCACCTACTCTAATTTGCTAAATAAATGTGGCTGGTTTACTACTAATTAATGTTTATGATACTTACACTTAGCTATGGTGAAGGAGGCAGCTACCAGAAGGAAGGCGAGCGACCGCCATATTTGCGGCGCCATCCACGCGGCGCGGCATTCACGGGCGTCTGTAAATTGGCTACGTATAGACAAACCGTACAATCGCACCAATGCAATATGATATAGTATTTATTAAAACTGGTTGGTTGACCGCATGACCAACGTGATACTCGTAATCGCTTTATGGAGAACATAAACACTTAAATATTATTAAATACTCTACCACAGTGTTTATGGCCAGCTGTTGTAAAGTTTATAATACTATAAAATACTTAACTTTCGTTATACCTAGCTTCTAAAGATTGTCTCAACAACAATTAATAGATTTATATCCCAATATCATGCTTTCAAGTTCAAAAACCTTCTTATGATAAGGTATGTACGTAAAGTAATTTGTGTATAGTCAAAAAGGGATAAATAAATTACAATTAGACGAAATATATTATGATGATGTTGATACTTATCACAAATAGCTTTTCTCGTTAGGAATCGAGTTCAAGGCTTAGCATTAATCTCACTAACTAATTGTACAGTAGCTATCATTAGGCTATACGAATAAATTTAGTTATCACAAAAGTTTTGGAAACTTATCGATAGCAAATAATTAACCTCACAAATATATGACGCGATTTATATTTGTATTTATTACTATCATTGGAGAAATATTATACGCGGCTTAAAATTTAATATCGTGCTTTAACTAAAGTAATTGTTATTACTGAGAGAAAGGTTGGACACAAACGAGGTTAAAACCCATGAACAAAATGTACTAACGAGATAATTCTCTATATCATTTAGTTTTAGACGTTTTGAATTTTCCATAAAATTTATTTTTTACTAATTGGTGGTGGTGATTGGTGGTTACAAAAATAACGTAACGCCTGTTTGCGTGGAATTTATGCCATGTTGCTTTCATTTACCTATTGATATTAAAACTTGGAAATAAAATTATATCACATGGTACCGAAGATGGTCATTACGTCCATTACGCTTAAATTTCTTTAAGGCGACGTTTCCTTATATGTTATCCCAATATCCCAATATGTTATGCAAAATTTGCAGCTTAGAAATGCCCTTTGAAGTACAATAACTAATTCAGCTTAAATATTTTGTGTATACTCATTATCTTAAGCATTATAATTATTATCTTAAACTTAACTTGTTAAAATAAATTTAAACTTTCTGATTATATTTTTATCTCGCTGGACTCATGACGGAAAACTAGAAGGTAGTTTCTTATTAATATAAGTCAACTTAGTCATGGAGTAAGGACTCCTTATAAGTTATAGATGCATTGTGGGTTTTATCACGCTTTATTCGTTGCCTTGTAGTAGTTTTATAGATAAACTGATAAAAATTATAACATAAATAAAAAATATATATTATTTACTTCAATTTAAAAGTTTGATGTTCGGTAATTGTCCTTACTTTTTTAGATTTTTAAAGGATTAAGGAAGAAGGGCTTGGAAAATAAGAAAAGAACTCAAAATAAAAAATATATCTGTATAGGTCACATCACTGTGTTTTCCATTCTTTTCTTAAAATTACCGGCTTTCCTAAATGTATACCGGCTTCTCTACATTTACCAGCTTGCGACACTAAAATTTTCACCTCTCGCCACTGGTATGTATATATAGATAGAACAATGATTGTCGGCTGGAGCTGATTTCTAATAATCGTGAATTAGTATGTCTGAACAAACATATCGGTCAAAGTTAGTGACCCGTATTCAGTAAATTGGCATCGTGTTATGCTTCGCTAGATATTGAGTGTAACGTTGTCGTTATTGATAAAAAGTTTTATTCAATTTTACAGTTGTTCATTACAGTGCATTTTATAGTAACTGTGATATAACTGGTTGCTGTTGAAGATCTTAATATATCGTAATTAAGATAAGGAAGGCAGAAAGGAAGGAAGGTGTCCAAAGCTTAAGGTTCTTGAAAACATGTATGTTTGTATTTAAACTTCATTCCTTCCATTCCATTCAAATATACTATCTGTAATAAATAATGCTTAATAGATTCACTTGTTATTTATTTAATAGTGTTACTTAACTTTTTATTGTTTCATTAATTATAAATTCTATTTCTTTTTTATGTCAAAAGTAAATAGGTATTACCACAAATGTTTGACAGCGGCATTATTTCATACTCTTCCGTATTGTTTGTAGCGGAAACAATGATCATGATATTACGTACTGCGACCTCAATTGATGCGCTATTTCGTACGTACGCTGTGACATTGGCCGAAACCAAGTATCTCAGTGGAACTTAAGTTACGAGACATTATGTATATTTTCATGTTGCGACTTCTAAGATTATAAATTATAATCAAAAGAAAAACAGCCTCACACTTTTTTCCCCTGTGGTGGCGCAGAGGCACAAGCGTGCGACTTTTAACGGTAGACATGTTGTGGGTTCGATTCCCACTCGAGATAATGGAATTTTTCATTTTCCTGGGTTTGGTAACAAGGCAAAGCGCGGCGTTGAGTTCCGCCACTCAGCACGCAATGCCTCAATTCTGCGGAAAGTGGGGAACAGAGTGTCTTAACAGTAAATTCCTTCTGCCTACCCTGCTATATGCGGGATACAGCGTGAAGCTATGTATGTATATATGTACTTTTTCCCGCATAACAGGGTGGACGGAAATGGCCTAGTGTCAAGACACTCTGTTCTCCATTTACTGCACATTACTACATATCTGCACATTCGAGACGTCCAGATTATATCAGAATAGAGAAATGAAACTAATTAAAATATTATTCGTCCGTGTGGTGATGGAATTCACAACCATAGCGTTGACAATCGGAAGCTGTCTCACTGCCACAATGGCCACATTAATACTCGTAAGTATGTATTGCATAAGGTTATTTGGACATAAGGATAAATTTGTCGATATTCTTTTCCAATGAACCTACAAATACAACGTTAACAAAACAGTCATTGATGTTTTATATGAAGCTAGTTTAAGTTTAGAAATATAGAGCACCAAAGATAAAGATTAGTATTTTAAATTATATATAATAGCTAATTATTCTAATTACTTATCTAATTTCACGTAATTACCCTTCGTGCGAGTATTTTGAATTGACGCAGCCGTCCGTAGAGACTAGACGTATTATATATTTCTATTACGTGTAGTTATTTTATACCCGTGCATACATATTAATTTCATAATTTTTGAATTTCGAATTTTACCAAGATAAATCTATATATAAATACGTGAAGCAAAAACTTTGTACCCCTTTTTACGAAAATTAAGCGAACGGAGGATCATGAAACTTGGCACACTTATAGTTTATATAGAGAAGGAGCGCAGAAATTGAGCATATTTTTTTTAAATAATGCATAAAAAGTATATTAAAATAGTAAAATAAATGTTACACACGCTACCGTGCTTTGACATTCACGTTTGTATAAAGCGACATATGCATACGTTGCTAAAGACAACGCGTTGTTAACGCGTCACCAGGACCACTAGTATATATAAACATGCTTACGTACTACATTTAGACGGTAGTACCTAGTACTAGGTACCTAGATCTTATATTGTGAACATCAGGCAGAAAAATAATTTTACAAATTAATTAATTGACGAGTATAAATAAAAAAATGACGTAAAAACAATGATTTTCAATAGAAGCCATTTATATACAAAGGACGGTAATGATATTTTTTTGTTACTCCGTGTATAAAAATGTCTATTATGACAAGCTGTTGTTGTAATTTCTAAAAGAGTAGACCAATAATTAAAGAGAGAACGAAGTTTTATTGTTAGCGTAGCCGCACTGGATAGTGCTATATGGTATGTAAATCGTGTGGAAACTTTCATCGACTTTTAATTGCTGTGAGAATTGTACCAACATGAATACATTTTGTTAAGCGTGATCTCGTGTATCGCCTTGTTTTTGCTCTTTATGACAGAATTTTAAGCTCTTAAACTTTCTTAAATCTTAATTTTAATAGCTGGTTGTTAAGAACTGTGTTCGTATATGTTTGTATCGTTGTATGCTTGTAAGGTGTTTTAGTTATTAGACGTTCTTACGGAGCCATATCTTATGTGTTGTTTACGATTCATGAGTATTTAGACTTACATGAATACTTATAGATTTTTTGAATTTGGAAAATTTTGTGTTAAAAATAAAATATGTACCTACTATACTGTTGTCTTTGTGATATACTTATAAAAAGTATATTAAATTAACTAAAACATTTCTAAATGTAATCAAATTGCCTTCAATTTCACTTGAATAGGCACGATTCGGATACACGTTAAGCGCACTTTCACTTAAGTGAATAGTTCAGCGCATCTTGGAACGACCTCTGTTGCTTGGTCTGTTTATGTCGTTCGAAAGCTTTACCAAGGCCAAAGGTTGAGGTTAATTATACTTCCCAATCCATAAATAAACTAAAAACTTTTTATTAGCCATCTTATGACATTTTTATACAGTAAAAATGTTAATAGCGCTTATTATGTCTTTAATTTTACTATACCTACATACGTATTTATACACTTGTGTCAGAAAGGCCAACAATATCTAAGTTTATACTAACGAATTTAATTTTGTGATTTTTTATACGCATTGTACATTTTTAGCTCTATGATGATAAGTTAATAAAAATTTAGAAACATAAACAACCGCCATATTGGCAGGTAACGTTAATTTTTTACTGAAATGAATAAGTAATGGTTTCAAATTAAGATAGATAGATAGATAGAAAAACTTTATTGCACACTTGAAATTATACATAAAGAAAAAATCTTAAATAATACAACAAATGCACAAAGGCGGCCTTATCACCAAAAGTGATCTCTTCCAGGCAACCTAACTGAAAGGATCTACAGATAAAAGCGGGCACAATGCGGTGCAAAAAACATAACGGATATAACTAAATAAATAAATCAACCTAACATACTGTTAGTCCTACATACATACATATATTCCAATATAATAGTAAATATACATAAATATATACATACATATATATATTTCTATAATAAATATACTACATGTGGAGAATAAGATTAAGATTAAGATTGAGATTAAGCTTTTGTTCTAATTTATATCTCGATATTTGGTATTGTCAAACAAAAAAATATTACAGGAGAATATCCGATCACAGTGTTAAATAATACATGTTTGTATTATATAATTAAAAAAACATATATGAAAGTTTTCACACACTTTACACGCCCCTGAGACACTGCAGTTCTAAGTTGATGGTCCTCCTCCCGAGGAGGCCAAGCCAAGGTCAGAGCTCTTCAAGCTCGGCCCCCCCACAAAACTCGGTGACGCTGTCGAGGCCAATAGGGCCAACAGCATACTACACAATCAAAAAAAAACACTACTTGCCCTTTAAGTTCTACTTTGGGTAGTTTTATTAAAAAGTTACTAAATCCCAAATAAGTTTCACATATGTTTTAATCAGCAAAAGTTACGTATTTCTTTAAATGGTTATGGTCAAATATGTAAACATACTCGTATAAGTTTTCTAATAGGTTTGCATAATTGCACAGCTACTATCCAAAACATATCCTACTAATATTATGAATAAGCAAAAGTTTTCGAGATGGGTGGGCGGCGGATCTATATGAAATTTTACATTAATATAGTTTATATATGAAAATAGCATATAGGCTACAATTTAAAACATATTTTTTTTGTAATTTGGCTATAGCATAACGATATCTATGTGTCTAGTAAAATCAAAAAAAAAAGAAAGTCTTCAAGATTTCTTTTGTGACCTAAAGATGTATGTACTTTAGCACGAGAATTGTTGCCAATTTCTTCTCTATACATCACTAGAGATACATCTGTATTTTATCTAATATATTATTGTTCTCCATTTGAACCTCTGATCCAAAAAGGCAATTTACCTACTCACTTGGTAGATGCATTTATGCTATACATAATATAATCCTTTGTTTTGGTTCCAGTCATATCTAAAATTATTTAGTTACTGCATTAGAAAATATATTTTTTTATCCATACCACAGTTGTTTTTATATTTCAATTACCTCCCCAAAAAGAAAATTAAGCATCTCAATATTAATTTTATATGATTACTACTTGAATTCTATATAGACATTATATTAATCTGCTATTTTTTTACCGTATAAAAGACTTCAACGAACTCGCGTTACGTAATATCGTTGTTAGCATATTAGCTAGGTCGTTATTTGTTGCAAATTAAGAATATTAATGAATTGTATTGTTGCTTATACTGACTTATCAAGTAATTTTAAGCACTGTGGCTATGAATATCATATCTTTTTGACTTAAGCTTGTCATTATCAAAGTATTAAAAGAATCTTACATGTCTTTGGTGGATTTTTTATCATTACTCATAAAATTTAAATTAACTGAACACCGAAACAAAAATTTCCGCTACGCATTTTAAAATGGGAGTTTAAGTGCCACTGTAACGATGCTTGTGATGCCATTATTTACGGCAACTGTAATGACATTAAAACATTGTATATATGTCATAATTACTGTCATAAGTAATTCTTTTTTCAATTTTAATTGACATTATGTACTGGATAGTGAAACACAACTGTGTAATTTATTTAAGAGAATAAGATTCAAACCCATAATCAACAGTCTATACTTATCGTTCAATCAGATATGTTTCAACTGCGCTACGATGGTATCTATAATGATTACATTAAAAGCAAAAAAGTATTTTTATACTTCCAACTTCCCTAAAAGCGTAGAAGGCAAACAGCTTGTGAACGTAAACAAAAATCGTTTACGTCTGCCGGTTAAATTTAATCTTGCTTAAAACCTTGTCTTAAATTTTTGAAGAGAGTAATTAGACAAAGTCAAATAATTAGTAGGTCAGAACTACGGATAAACCAATCAAGGTAGCTCACTGTTGCATTGCACTTTCGTAAACGCAACCCGTGATTATTTATCAATATAAATCACGCGTTGTTTCGACACTATCGCCGCACGATTGTTCTACGTTGCGCATGCGAATAAGTTGTTTTTTTTTATATTAGCAACTCTTGTTGTTCCACAACAACAATGGCATTTTTTTTTGTCTCAGAATTCCCTACAACTGTGGATAATTACTTTATTCCGTATTTTCACGACACGTTAAAATAATATCACTATAAAGAAGAGAAACTTTCATTTCATTTAGACTTATGTGTCATCAAAATTTTTATTATGATTTTATTTACAATTTTTATACGTAACTGATATGTATAAAGACTAACGTATATATATATATATATATATATATATATATATATATATATATATATATATATATGTAAATTAGTGTGTAGTATATACATTTATATACATGTAAACTCTTTATCGGGGAGATCAGTGCTTTTCATAAAACATTTTGTTTACGATGTTAAATTGAAATGGTCATATATATTTTTTTCAATTCTGTGAAGCAAACCAAGCATACCTAATAGAATGATCTCATCTCAAATACTAGGCTCGTGAAAGCAAGTGAAGCTTTTTTAATATTTTTTCTGAGCACTACAGACACATGGTTCGTACCTTTTATGAACTTTCTCTATATGTTCATATTACTTAACTAAGCTTAGGAAATAAGATAAAATAAAGTGCAGGCGAAGCTTAACAACGAAATATTTTGACATGAAAGTCTAATTAATAGGCATGTATATAGTTCGAAGTTGGAAATAAGCAAAAGAGCAACTGTAGACAAGTTTTTAAATATGAAACTTCAATTTGACTAAATTCGATTAACATGTTTTAGCTTCACGCTGTATTCCGCATATAGCAGGCAGCAGTAGGCAGAGGGAACTAAAGAATCTAGTGTTAAAACACTCCGTTCTCTCTTAACGTTTCCGTTCCCTACTTTCCGTCGAATTAAGGCATTGCCTACTGAGTGACGACACTCAACACCACGCTTTGCCTTATTACCATTTTTAATTGAGGAATAATCGGTAATAACAAATACGAATAACAAAATCAAAAGACGTTTAGTTTTGTGATCTTGGTCTAAGAGTTATCCTGTTCACTTTTCTGGCCAATTGGCGTGCTGGTTGATGCTCAAATGGAGTATGTATCTTCTTATCTATACATATAAATAAAATTGGAATGTCTGTTTGAAATAATAAAATAACCGCTTTTTACCACCCGCATGTGAATATCTCTACGGTATATATACCAAATTAATATATTTCCCAATTTTTGTCTGTCTGTTTGTTCCGGCAAATCTCTGAAATGGCTGGACCAAGCAAGTAGCTGATTTGAAACAGTTAGTTTTGAATAAAATTATTTAACATGAACCTTTGACTGTACTATAATATTTGACTTATGGGATTATTAACATTATCTCGGTGGTTGCTATGGTATGCTTTCCGACTCAAATTCTTCCACCTCCTAGTTCCCTCTGTACTAGCTTTAAGACCAGACATGATAAAGCTTTTTATATGATATACTAGACTTCAGCCAACTCATGGTATGTAACAACCAGTATTTGCTGTCGTATATATAAAAGATCTAGTCGGATTATGTAGCTTGATAATTTCTTAATATTTGGTCTTAGTAGAATTTACTTGGTCTTGTTGTTTGGTTTGTTTGGTCATCATGATCGATGTTTCCAGACTCATGTATAATGAATCCAAAATACGTTAACTTTTCCGACTTAACGCTGATTCACAACATAAATAGTCAGAGAGAGACTCTGGGCTTCCGCAAGCTATGAGAGTTGATTTGATACCATTCTTTAAACGTAGCCTTCTTCTACGTGTTATCCGTGCTTCTTACGATTCCATGTTTCCCTATGACGATCTTTGTCTAGAAACGCCAATTAAAAATGTTCACAGGGCTCTCCTTTTAAAATACTGATGAACATATAAAATGAAAAAATACTGATGAATATTTAAAATGAATTAAATACAAAATAAATTAAACAAATGCTATTTGCATATTTATTTTTATTTTTATCACAACAAACGGGAGAGTAAACAAGTGTTAACTTGTTTACTCTCCCGTTTGTTACAAGTGATTTCTAGTGCGCCGATTTCGAATAGGACGATATGACGTCACAGGCGAGTTGGTAACTACGAACATTCCGCAATTTACATAATCTATAACTCATTTATTTATTTAAACCTACATTTTAAACATTATTGTTTAAAATGTAGGTATTATTTTAAACGATATAGGAGTAAGGTTTTTATGTCTTGGTGTTACTTGACCACGCTAATTAGAAAACTTCTTAAAATTAGTTTAAGCGTAGTTTAGATTAAAATAATGTTTTATTTAATGAATATTTCGTATTTTAATATATTTAGCTCTATTATATCTACGAGGATATAGCGTTTGAAGTTTGATTGAATTCATCAGTAAAGAAATAAAGGTGGCACTGAGGACAAGTCTGTCTTAAATCTTAATTACCTCTATAAGTTTTTATATTGTAAATTGATGCCGTGAGATAATATTAAGTAGAAGTAAAAACGTTGAGGCCACCTACTTGTAAGTTAGAATAACTAAAATATACCTACATTTCATAGGCAATTCATAGTTCCTGTTCATTGTCAAAGTTCGAAACAATATATTTAATTCGTAAAATAGTTATATTATCGACTCATGTTTGAGCTTAGACTTCTAAATCAAGATGAAGAAATATATTTTTACAGCAGCATAGAAATTTCTTACACGTAAAACAGTGTGCATATGGGAGAAGGAGAGTAGAGAAAGTTCCTTTAACTTATATTGTGCTCTATTGCATAATTCTAGACGTGTAGAGCGCTAGGAAAAAGTTGACGTCAAAATGTAATGTGACAATTTGTAACATTACTTTTTGGACTTGTTTTTTATATTTTGATGTTTATTTATTTTGATATTGACTGCATTAAAGTGGTCATATATATTGATCGTTAAAAACTTTATTAAAACTTTATAGTGCAAACCCGTTACAGTTACAAATATATATTTTTTATAAATATCACAGCATTTATAAGAATAATGAGACCTTTCATAAGGTAATATAGGTAGTTATATATATGTAGATAAAACTTTTACACCAAAGAATCTAGAGACAACCTATTTCCAGATACGCAAGGGACATAACTTTTTTTGATAATATAAAAAGCTTATGCTCCGTTTCTAATGGCCAGATGATTAGCTTGTCACTAAATTTTCTTTGTTTACTTGCTTAAAGTTATCGTGAACATAACATTATCTAAAGAACTTTAATACATTGCGTGCTCCTGTCTATTGCATGTAAGGTACGTATTCAGCATAAATTAAATACACAACAAACCTTACAGTTACACCAACAGATCTCTGGTAAAAAATATAAGTCGTTCTTCTGTTTCCGTCCTAATCTTTCAGTAAGTAATCCAAGAACATCAAACAATAAGACACTAACAGTAATAGCAATCCAATGTAACACTGTGTAACACCGATCCGTTCTGTTTACTTTCGAATTATTAAACGTAAAAAAATAAACAAAATGTAACAGAGAGCGCACGGGGCGACGTCGCGGCTGGGACTGCGCGCGCGCTGCCGGAGAAACTCGAGAGAAAAGTGCCTTCCCCCTACATGCATTGCGATTACATCAATGCTCTCTTTGACTGTATTGTTTACAATTTTAAAGCTGCTTAATATTTAGCAAGAAAATGTAAACCTGTTGAAAATAAAAGAAGTAGAAATTTCATTTGTTTTTGTTTAATTAAGTATGTGTTGAATTTTTGTGGCTCTGTTTTAAGCACAACTCGGTAACAACTGCCTTATTCAAATTTTATCCAGATTTTATGTATGTATTTAGAAGTTTGTTAAGGACTTTTTGTATAATAAATCATTGAAAACATACCAAATGTGACTATAAAGACAACTTTAAAATTTTAGAACATGTTATTAATCATACATTTATAAAACATACATACATTCATATATAGTAGCTTAAGAAACTTTCACACGGAAACTGTTTTAAATAATTAAGATTAATCAACATAGTCTGCATAATTTTATGCTAAAATTTGACGTTTTACTTTACAGTCATTATAAAATTAGAAGCTTTGAGGTTTAACATATTTACAAGAAAATTATCTTTCAGTCATAATTTATGCTGAATCTTATAACTAAATACTTATTTTCACAATATTAATAACATTAAGAATATATCAGCGAAAAAAATATCATATTTGACGTTAGATATCATTATGTCACGCAATTCCAAAGAAACGGAATACATAAATAATATTTAATTACTTATACCAAAAAAACATTGTGTTTTTTGTAGTAAATGTCCTATAAACTTTCCAATAACTTCTTTGTGCCTTTGGAAATCCTGTTCTGACTCATTTTGCTACAGCCTTCTGCCAATTGGTTAATAAGAATTTACTTTTAGAGTTAAGATTTTAAAAGTATTAGCGGATGTTGCAAAACGTTTAAGTTTCTTCTCTTATGCTAAATGTAAAATTATCTAGTTTTAGTTTACATTTTAAACTTATTTTTGTGTTAGCAAAATTACGTGAGTATACAGGCATTGCGTAAACAGGTTATACAAAGCCTTTAATATTCATAGCGCAGTTCCTTCCTGGTTGCTCAGTTACTTACTGTTACATTCCACTTAAAGTAGTAAGCAGTAATTTAAAATCAATACAACCGTAATCAGTAACATAAATTACACAGCGAATGTAGATGTTACATTCTTCTAAAGTATATTATTAAAATTATTTATAAATCTATGTAAAATACATCTACTTATTGTGAAATAATTAGGTAAAATGGAAGTATTTTTTTGATAAAAATGAATATATGAGAATATTTGAGGAAATATGCTGAAATATTAGGTATAATAATAATTATAAATAAATATTATTAGTAAGTATAAATAATATAATAAGACTAAAGACTTCCAGAGCACAAAATGTACAAGTATATACAGTATAACAAGCATCAGTAATTTTATTAAATATTCGCTGTACAGTACATACATACGTAGATATGTAAATATGTATAAGCTTTTTGTGGATGCGCGCCATTAATTGCATTATGTTTCTTTAAGTCTACCAGCATTGATATTGATAAGAATAACTTAGAAATTGTATAACACGTCAGTAGAGCCATATCTATAAGAAAAAACAACTAATACTACTTCCGTTTTGATTTAGAGATAATCGGAATCTAATTCAACTCCATTAAACTATTGATATTGGTAAATATAGGTGTTTTTGGGTGCAGTAATTTCAAAAAGTCTGCGTATGGAACTTTATGTCTTATTAAAATTTGTTGTGTATATTCAATTATACAAGAATGTCATTGAGAGTGTTATAAACGTTTCCCGTTTACCGCTGCAGATGTTTGCATCATTGCACAAGCACTTTCACCGCAGCCGCTAACAAGAGGTGCTAACGTGTACCGCACTATGACGCATGGGTTACGTATTGCTTCACTAAATTTGTGCAATTGTAGTCTATAAATTTATTATCCAAATATTTAATATTCAATTTAAAGTTACTTTAACAAAGCCATGTATAAAAAAATCCCCCAAAATAATGTAAAACTACTGGCTATATAGACAAGCATAATTATTGTTTTTAATTTTTGATATTTAATTATTTTTTCTAAATTAGAGGATATGAAAACAATTATAATACAAACAAGTCTCTATTATATAGTTTGGAAATTTGCTTAAACGGTATATGCAGATATATAACAATTTCTATGGGTCTAATAAGAAATTATACAAAACTTAAGCGCCATCTACATTCGTCTGAAAGCATTTTTGTTATTATATTTGAAGTATATGCGACTCGCAAGCTGGTGCCATCTACCAAAATTTTGATTTTATTATAAATCTCTATTAGATGTCGTTACACAAAGTTCATAAATTTACTTTCTAAAAATAACACTAGAGTTCGTTTAAAGCGCTATATTTAGTTTTTAGACATTTGACAAAAAAGATGGCAGCGAATGCCGTCTGCTGTCCTACGGATTTATTGCGAAAATGGCGCATTATGTGATATTTTCACAATTTTTATCAATTAGAAGTGAAAATTTGTGTAGTGCAGCGTTGTGATGTTGTGTTATTGTACATGATTGACAGTGTTACTCGTGTGATAATAAGACTTCCACATTCTTCAGGATATTGGATTACACATAAAATAAAGGTATTTAACTCCTACGCTTTAAATTTTACTATTGCAACCAAAGTTTAAAACGATCCATATTCATCAATATATGCAGGTGACTCGTGTTGTGGTACCATTACATAAGAATAAAAATACCATAAGGATTGGGATATCTAATATTTTTTGTAAGACGTGCCTAAATATCATAAGTCCTAAGGTTCGTGGAATTTCTGTACGTGCTTTCAAGACAGAAGTCACGGTCGCTTTACCCATTGGGAGCCTTTGCAAGCTTACATGACATCAGCAGGCGATACCAACTGCTGTAAACATTTAGGTGTATGATTCATCAAACGCTATAATCGAGAGTATATTTTTAACATTTTATCGAAAAGAAGTTCTTTGAATAATTGTTACACTTACTCATTTAAATTTTTCGCATTTGGCATAATTTTTATTAATAGATTTTATTTTTTTTGTTAATACAAATTAAATCTTTATGCTAATAAGAAAAATATACTATACTAATAAAAAAAATACATTTTTCAAAATATATTTTTTTAAATATAACACTTTGTAAATTACAAAATAAAATTTATTGTATAACTCCATAGCAGAGTTGAAAAATGACAATACAAATTTAATTCAAACGCTTAAAAGTGTCCTTGGTTAATTGTGAAGAAGTAGCATTCTAATAATAAAATAGAAACTAGGTCTGTTTTTTGTGGTAGCTTCCTAAATCTCAGAATACAAACTGTGTTGCATGACATAGATTTCTGATTAGGTCAAATTAATTGGGATCAGCAGATGAAACATATCAATATATTATTTTATTTATTACACAATTCACCTTATTTTATTTTTAAATAATTATAACAAGACAATAACCCTTATATGTATTATAATTATTTAAAGTATTATAAAAAATATGGAACATATTAAATTGTATTATGCCTAAATTATTTACATTCTTAACATTATTGATTGGTTTTAAATTGACTATAAAGATTAAGTTTTTGACTATATGTTCTATAATACATATTTAAATATATTTTTAATAATTACCAAGGAAAAATGAAAAACATAAAAATGCAAGGCTTGCCTATGTTTTTTTTATGTTAAAAATTAATATCATATATTTATATCAAAATAAGCAGTAAAGTACTATGAAAATATATTTGAGCTTAGATATTATTTGATAGTAATAGTTTATATACTCCTATGCAATAACAATAATATATAAAAAATACAAATTCACAAAAAAAATATCTTCCATTACCAACTATTTCCATAAATTATATTTCCATTACATTTCTATATATATAAAATTTGCATTAGTGAGTGACAAACAGACTATCTACAGTCCAAACTACTGACCATACTGTACTGGAACTTTGCATGTGAAATCCTTGGGGGAATAAGGGAAGCACTAAGAAAGATTTTTTTCAAATTCTTACCAAAACATGATATAGGTTTATTGTTCATGTAAACAAAGTTTTGGGATATAGTTAGTAACAAAATATTTGTAATTACTAATAATTGTCATAATTTCAATTAATGACAAATAATTTACTCAGAAATATATTGTAGGTAAAACTGGATGTCTGACTTAAAGATTTATTGCACCTCTTTATTGGATGTACAACATCCAGCTTTTAATATGGCTTGTAGTATATCTGCTTTGATTTGAATTTTGCAGCCATATTAACTTATACAATATAAAGTTAAAGAATCACAAAATTGGCAAAGAATCTTTTATCATTCTGTTTTATTATCATTGATTCAAATAATATATAACTTAGGAATTCATTAAATAATTAAAAAAATACATTATACAGTTTTACATTGCTCATCTCATCAAAACAATGGAGTGAATTTTATTTCTTATTTAAAAAACAATTGTAGTAAAATCTCACTTTCTAATGTAATTAAATAATTGTTTGACTACCATTCACTTATTATTTCTCATAAAATTTGTATAAAAACCAATTGTGCACTTGAACATCTTGTTGCAGAGAAATTTGTGGTCTTAAAGATGTTCAAAGAAAAGGTCAAAGTATTTTTAGTCATTGTTCAAAAGTAGTATGAATTAAAAGAATACGATCTACTGGGAATATTTTATTATACATATTTTATTATGTTTGTTTGGCAATCTTCCAAAAATGTTTGTTGTTGGTTTTACTCATGTAATTTAACTTTACACATATTGAGAATAATCGAACCATTTTTTTTTAAATACATAGCTGAATAAATTTTTTAGATCAATAGATAGTTTTTTTATTTTTCATACCTTACAGTATTTTGCAAGGTAAGCAAAAAGTATTTAAAATATAGAATATATTTGCAGTTTAATTTAAATGAAGTATTACACTCATCAGAGCAACACAACATATTTGTGATACTTTTAAATATTTCCCTGAGTTAGACTTGTATATACCACCATAGTGATCATTCAAGCATGTTTTAATTAACCACTGTGGTGTTACAAAGTTACATAATAAATATTATTTAACAATGAGAAATGGAAATAAAAAAAAATGTGTATAATATATTGTTTGGTGGTAGGAGGTTCGTCCTCCGTCTGGCTCGCGACCACTATCATGTCAAAGACGAACCGCCAAATATCTTATGATGTGTTCCGGTTCGATGGCATGTAAGCCAGGTTTTCCCATTCCCACCCATCCTTTCCCCAAAATGTGGTGGTTCCGAGAACGGAATACTACAATGTCCTCCTCTTCCATCTGTATCCTCTAGGTTGGCAGCGCATCTACAACATCTCTGGTGTTGTAGATGTTCATGGGCGAAGGTATCCACTTACCATCAGGTGGTCCTTCTGCTCGTTTGCCATCCGTTATCCATAAAAAAAAAAAAAAAAAAAAAGATTACTATCAATATTTATACACTCAACAAAATATTTCAGAATACAAATGAGCTTATATTAATGGAACTTGTTATTTCATATTGTATATGGTTGTTTTCCTTTTGCTAAATAACTAATTGCTTATTATTTAATTAATATAATAATAAATCATTGTAAATTTTTGCTAGTACCTTATCAATAATGTAATATAATTTATTTCCTTAATTGTATTTGTTTTAAATAGTATTGTGTCTGTTTTAAGCCTTTATAGTAATATGATTACATACATACGACACACGCAATTTATAAACGTAGCTTCATGTAAATGCTTTATGCTAACCAGCACTAACAAAGTTATCTGATAAGCAATGTGCGTTAAGAATATCCAATAAAGAACGTTGCTTTCATTAGATTTTATTTTACATATTGCATTTCTTCATAAATTGTCTACAGTGTTTTAAAAAATATTCATGGAGAAATCAAAAACGAATTAATAGGAAAAGAATATTCCATTCATGTAGACACTGTATAAGTAATATTTTACAGAATATATTTTGTTTTGATATGGTATCTTTTCATTTAAATTAATAATATCATTCTACATTTAAACAATGACACCCAACTCTGAAGTATTTTTAACATGTTATTTGATGTTATGTTTCCTTGTTAATTACCAAATAATTATATTACAGATTACGCTTTTAAAGACGTTTTTCACGAAGAGGATATATATGTCCCTAACGATTTTAGAATTTATAATTACTATTACAAAGCAAAATAAAAAATACTTAATTTTCATATATAATTTTCGTGTCACAACGTAGATAGAGTTGATTGTACCTAGTCTGTGCTAGTAGGATTCGTAGGCGAACTAAGTGCGAATAGTTGATTGGAGGTTATTCAACTGTTGAGTCGACAGAAATAGCACGATCACTCGCGGCATCTAGCGTGTACCTCTGATGACGCCGCTCTGCCATCAGCTCTAGGACAGGCCTTGCTTCCGGGATGGAACCGTACAGTAACATTTACTCTTTAGAAAGACAAATATAACAATTCTTTATACATTTGTGACGTGAATACACCAGCTGACTAACATATATTTTACTTGCATGATACCTTCCAATGCGTCACGTACGTGAATCCGGTCGTTGCGCTTTTATTGATTACTTATGTGGTGGTACCTCATTTTGGATCTTCTCGAAGTACTTATGATTCATGCAATGAACACACCATATATATGCTAATTGAAGAATTGAACCGAAGTGTGAGCCCATATAACAGCAATGTAAATTTATTATATACGACATTATTCCTAAATATGTAAATATATAAAGATATGAATGTAGGTAAAATGACAATTGTTGAACCGTGTCCATCACATGGTCGTTACCATCACAGATTGGATAGCGAGATGTACACCATGTCTTTACAATATTGCGTTGGATGGTCGCAGGCGGCGGCGATGTGGCTACGGCACTGCTCGGTGTATAGTGATATTTATAGAGGCGCCGAGACGCCGGCCTCACACTATCCCGCATGTTAATTGGCTACTTGCGCCGCATTTTTCAGGACGACCGCTCACACAACGCCAATGCCATTGAAAAGGCCACTTTCAACCGATAAACATTGACACTTTTATAGACAAAAATAGATTGGGAACATATCGTGATAAAGTAATATAGAACAAAAATTATGAACAAAGTTATGCATACTTATGTAATTTTATTCTTTTTTATTTATTATCTATTACATCTACGCTATAATAATTGCTTACTGCAGTTAAAAATTATTTAGTGAGTAAGTAAGTATTACACGACTATCAAATTTATGCTAAAGATTTCTTAATAATAATTAACAGAAATACAAGAATATTAACAGAAATAGAAACATGACACGAAAACTACACTAAACGCAAAAAAAGTTATTATTTTAACAACCACTATAGTAGTAAGCCAAACATATATCATCTTATAGGCATTCGACATTCATAAAACCAAACTGCAATAATTTCAAACGTTGACATAAATCGAGAATGTTCAGTAAATCAAGTGTTTTTATAGTAGGAATAAATATTCTGATGCGTTTGTTTCAAGGAATTTTGCTTGCTTGCTTGATGTACTCATGCTTATGTACCAACATAGCTGTATCATTAGATATCTATTGCCAACAGAATTTGATGTATGTTTATATTATACAGGGTATAATATAAGAGATACCTTATAACAAGAATAGAAACAAAAACCCCAATACCTTTATAATATGTTGTAATGCAGTTTTTACAATCCTATTGGTTCTACTAGAAACTGTCAAGTGTCATACGTATGTATATGAAAGTAATTACTCCTATGTAATTTCGGGCGAAACCACGTTGAGTCGTTTAGTAGCAATTAAACGTAATAAGACAAGGATTAGTTTATATTTATGTCTTTATAACGATATTTATTAGTGCTCACATTAGCCTAAAAATATGACGTTACTAAATCTTAATAGGTTATTGTCCCTTATATACATAGACTAATTACTAACTAAAACGATTTGACAATAAAGTTCTTGTAGCTTCGACCGATAATCTATATAAATCCTTGGGAAATAATACAAAGGGAACTAAAAAAGTAGCTTCACGCTGTATCCCGCACATGGCAGGGTAGGCAGAGGGAACTAGAGAACCTAGTGTTAAGACACTCCGTTCTGTTCCCCACTTTCCGCCGGGTTGAGGCATTGCGCGTTGCGTGACGGAACTCAACCCCGCGCTTTGCCTTGTTACTTGTTAATAAAAAAGTCGATACGTAGTATAGAATATTATAATTAAGTTGATACCAGAAGCAATCCCGCGGGTTTGCTAACAGGCGATAACGACGTAGGCGGTCGTTCCGGTTCCGTGTTACTATACTAATTGAAGTGAACACGCAATTTACTTGTTACGCTGTCAAACGTAACATAATAATTATTTCTGGCAGTTGTGTGCATATGGTTTACCTTATGTATAAGAATTAAAATTAAATTAGATTAATTAAAGTGGCGAACGGAATTGATGAAAGAGAATGGAGTGTCTTAACACTAGGTTCTCTGGTTCCCTCTGCCTACCCGGCTACATGCGGGATACAGTGTGAAGTTGAAAAAAAAAAATAAATTAGATGTACATATTCAGTTTTAGTGAAATTTGTTCTTACATAATAGATTTATTTTAACTACCCTTATTTTGAGTCTCATCTAAGTCTTATATGCATAACGCCTTGAAATCAAGTATTAAAAACGTAAAATACGTCGTAGGATAAACACATATATGTTGTCTATGGTAAATTATTTACTCAAATTCTATAAAAATATACAATAAATTAATATGATGATAATGTTAATTGATTTCCAAGTACGTATTTGAAGAAATCTGGAAACATTTACACACAAGAAGTTTTTATTTATAAGAATGGATGTGAATTAATAAAACTATTATATTTGTAGACATATATTAGAAAATAAGTATAGGCAAATTGTATTTTGCCAAGAGAGTTCATACAGAGCGTTCCTGGGTAATCTGCAATAACGTTTTATACGGCGCACTTTTTTCTCTACAAGTTTAATATAGCTGCGCACCAGCGCAAAAACTTTAGTGTGCGGTTGGTAATTAGATAGTTCCTTTTTGTAAGTGGAAACTAAATAAACGAAATGGCAACAATGGACACCGCTATATTGACATTTGTAAAAACGCTTTGTAGTAACAAATAAAATAACTAGTAGATTATCCTCAGTGGTCTTGTACTTTTTTTTAATAGCAACATGTTAAGCTGGATCCGTCTGTGCATTAGAATACATTAAGTTTTAATCATGTAAAAAAGAACCAATGACCCTATTAAATCTTTCTTTCAACACGCTAATTATTCACACGCGTCTACTAGCGAAAAGGACGTTACAAAACAAATATTTGTATATATAAATAACTTGCAAGTCGCCTACGCCTAAATATAA
This sequence comes from Philaethria dido, assembly GCA_033558755.1. NCBI lineage: Eukaryota > Metazoa > Arthropoda > Insecta > Lepidoptera > Nymphalidae > Philaethria > Philaethria dido. The sequence continues at coordinate 189,991 of JAKGSA010000386.1, forward strand.
GTAGTTTTCTAATTTAATAATGAACAAAGAAATATTTTCAGTCTATTTAAATTTGTATTAATGTAGTACTTAATATATACAGATAAAATTACAGAGAACAAAAATGTTTTTTTTTTTAATTTAGACAACTTTGATGAACTTTGTAAAGATAATATAGCCTATATTCAATGTTCATTTTCAACATATAGTTTTTGCACGGAGTTTTTTTTTTTTCAATAAAAAAAAACTTAATTTCAACCCATTTGTAGACAATGTAAGTAACTGTTAAGGTATAACACGTTAATTTGATTATTTTTAGTAAACTAAAATATTTAACAATAATTTGACTTCGAATGTCAGCAAGAAAGAACTCACGAAAAACTTTCCTTCTGACTCATTTGAAAGCAGGACGCTATTATAATATTTACGCACTCTGAATACTTAGAGCGTATTTGCCACACAATTGTGAAAGAGAATTTAAACTGTTGAATCCTTTCAAGTGCTCTCTACGTCAAATCCTAAGACCTTACATCAGGTTGAATAGATAAGAATATTACTCGAGAGCTTTTATATATATAACTATTAAATGAAATATTAATAATTGTTTTAATTTTTGTTACAGTCAAAATGGTGGTGGGCGAGAGTAAGCGCACAGCCAACATCATGGACGGTATTGAAAACACGGGGGACGTCCGCCTCCACGACCACCGACTCCGTCTCAAACAGAGGTAATCCAATGAAATAGAAAGTATTGATATTTAAATTACACTTAAGTCGATGTTATGAATATTTTATTTGATTAATTACGAAATACATTCGAATGCATGGATTTTTAATTTGTAAGAGTACCCATAACTTACCAATTATGCCAATAAATTAATATTATTTCTTGTCTTGCTGAACCAGTGACCGCATTTTAGTTTCGATTTATTCACCTACGCTTGGCTTCTCCGATATTCTGTAGGTGGAAAGGTTGTAAATGACGTCATTATTTACAACGGGTTATTGGATATTGTACTGAACAAGAGTTAGCCAAGTTTTCTGATTCCCTTCTTGAATTAATTACATCATACTTTTAAATAATAGAAAGGAAAAACGTATAAATATTTAAATTAAACATAATTTAAATATTTCTACACTATGTAATTTATAAATATATTTATTGTATAATTTGTGTTGTTGTTTGTCATCAATGTTGATTATTGCGTAAAAATTGATAATATTAAACTCAGTTCAGTTCAGTTTTTTAATTATGGCTAATAAACCCGTATACACGCACTTTGATTTGCCAAATGAAATTTTACTGCACTAACGCTATTTATTAATTCTTGAAGACATGAGTATTAATTATTATACTGTGGTAAACAATAAATTTATGTATAAAATTACATAACTCGCTTGGAGTTGTAATGCCTATAGGCATTCTACTATTTACGTTACTATCGTCCATGGTGTCCTTCCAATAAAAAAAACAAATTAAATCCTTAACCAACATAAAGTAAACACTCTTTTCACTTTCTCACGAAGACCTTATTACTTATATAAATATGTAAACATGTATTGTACATAATAATATTTAAATGCTTCAATTCACACCTTCACGCCGACCATTCTGTTTAATCTATATGCTTATTCATGTATAAACTTGACTATTTGTGTTGCACAATACAATAGTTTGTTGTCCAAATATTATTCGTTCAATTACGGCTTGTTATTTTTATATGTTTATAAAAACAGAACATTCAAAGGATTATAATTGATTTGAAATAATGTCAATGGCTCATTACATTTTAAATAGAAGAAAACTTTTTAATATCCCATTGACTTATTATCGAGCTTGTCACTGGATAAGCATCGCACAAGACTGATACACCTACATACACAAAAATATTGCTGAATGTCGCTGTAAAAAAAGATAGATTGCAATGCGATATACTAAAAAAAAAAATATCTTATTATATATTTAATTTCTATTTGAATAAGCTTTTCAATACTCAGCTTTTATATTCAGTATTTTTATTTATAAAACCTTATTAAGTGCATAAATACATAAATAACTAATGTCTTTGAATTGAAATCGATAATTTTATCATGTTACACAATGTAGGCTTAACTCGCCTGAAATTAGTCAAAGGTCAAACGAGTATTGCTTATTTGCTTTTCTTAGCTTCTAACTAGAATGACATTAAATTTGTTTACAGAAAAATGTAATTATTACTGAATTGCTAAAATTAACAAGTTATTTTAATATATATAATATTTCTGTTGCAATATGAAGTATGTACCTACTAAGAAAGCCTAACGATAAATGAATATTTGACTAAAACTTTTGGTTTCATAATTTTATATTGTTTACGTTGTTTATGCTTTTTATACCAAATATTATTTGGGAATGAATAAGTTCAAACTATAGAGTATTATTGGCTCTATAGTTTGAACTATAATATTAAAATTGAAATTATAATAGGAAAACCTCTGAATATTAAACAATATTGTAATATTACTATAATTTATTGTATTTATTTATCTTTATTTCAGATTTGATATAGTTAGAAAATTAGGCCAAGGAACATATGGAAAGGTACAGCTCGGTATTAATAAGAAAACAGGCCAGGAAGTTGCCATTAAAACTATTAAAAAATGTAAAATTGAAACCGAAGCAGATCTCATTCGTATTCGACGAGAGGTGCAAATTATGTCCTCCGTGAGACATCCTAACATTGTACATATATATGAAGGTAAGTTAATTTTTCTAAGCTTTTGGATGCTTGGAAAATCGATCACTTTTTTGTACACCTAATGTATCGACTTAGCATTGCCGTTCGATTAAATGCTAAATAAATAATGTAGTGAGTCGATGTAATTGATATTTAATTAACTACTGTTGAATAATGTGTAAATGATACACTATATTGAGTTAATATTGACTACAAAAATTAAGTAGATGTTAGGTCTTTGTCCTGCATTTGGACTACATTAGGTCACGTGTCTCATGAGCCGCTAAATTTAACTTTGGCACCAAAAAGCTATTATTGTCACATATTTAATATGATGATATTTTCGCCATAATTCATAACAAGTAATTCATAAATATATCATCGTGATATAACGTTACATAATTTCCAAAAATATTACTTATTTACAATGGCAAGAAAAAGTTGCGTAAATGTAGATAAATAGTGGTAACAACTACTATATGGTTGCTACATGTATATTATGGTGAATAGTACCTACATATGAATAGATGTTGGTTTTGGTTAACTTAATAAATATTTGTACATGTGCCAAAAGTCTTGATTAGAATCTTTAACACTTTCATTAATGTAATACATCAGTCATCAACATAATTTCGAATTTATTTCTAATGGAACAGTAATATTATTATATTACTGTCCAAGCAGGTATATCTAAATGTATAGCAAGTAGCAATAGCCATATTTGACTATTGGGACTTGCTAGACATATTTGCAGTTTTATTATTTTTAGCTGAAAGAAATTGTTTATTAATTCGACATTAGTCGGTCAAAGTAATTGTATACATACATACATAGCTTCACGCTGTATCCTGCATATAGCAGGGTAGGCAGAGGGTACCTAGTGTTAAGACACTCTGTTCCCCACGCCTGTTGTGGCGCAGAGGCACAAGCGTGCGACTGTAAACGCGACAGGTGGATTCGATTCCCACTCCAGGAAATGGAATTTTTCATTTCCTGGGTTTGGTAACGAGGCAAAAGCGCGGCGTTGGGTTACTCCAGTCAGCACGCAATGCCTCAATTCGGCGGAAAGTGGGGAACGGAGTAATTATATATTGGTAGTATTTCATCGGATAGGACTACTGCAATGATTTTTTTTAATTTCAGTATTTGAAAACAGTGAAAAGATGATTCTTGTCATGGAGTATTGTTCGGGCGGTGAATTGTATGACTACCTCAGCCAGAAGAAAGTATTAGAAGAAGACGAAGCTAGAAGGTCAGATGATTGTTTGTTTGTTTGTTTAGAATTTATATATTTTATAATTTTATTATGTTTAACAAGTATCGACGTTGCAGGTTATTCCGGCAGATTGCAACCGCTGTATACTACTGCCATATACATAAAATATGTCATAGAGATTTAAAATTAGAAAATGTTTTACTTGACGACACTGGCAGTGCTAAGGTGGGCATATTGATATCTATCATGAATAAACATGTAAAACAATGTAAAATATTTTTTAATTAAACGATATTTCGTTACAGATTGCCGATTTTGGTCTTTCAAATGTTTTTAAAGAAACCTCACTGCTGTCTACGTTTTGTGGGTCACCTCTGTATGCGTCACCAGAAATTGTTAAAGGAACTCCCTATATTGGACCTGAGGTGAAAATCCTTGATTATATTGTTTTTTCCTAACAATATATTTTATATCCTTTTTGACTTCACTCAATTTCACAGTAATTTAAAATATACTAAATAACTGTTTGTTACAGGTGGATTGTTGGTCGTTGGGAGTTTTACTATATACTCTAGTCTATGGGGCTATGCCTTTTGATGGCTCAAATTTCAAACGTCTGGTTCGGCAAATTAGCAATGGCGACTACTATGAACCCAAAAATCCGTCAAGTAAGTGTGTACTATATATAACAGAGAATTTTATTAAAATAGCTGTTTTATAACTCGGATTTTTGTCTTAATTTTTCTTTGTTTTATTTCTTTGGATTTAAATTTTATATAATATATATATCCTGGCACAAGTGTACCGACAGGTTCTTAAAATTGTAAGAGCGCTGGTACCCATAACACAAGTTAAATCTTATAATGGGTACCAGAGTTTATAAATACCAGTGTCAAAACAATTAAAGTGATAAGTCATATTATGTATCTGGTTACTGTATAACTTTTCTTTTGGTCCAATAAAGATATTATTATATTATTATTATTATATTACACTTATAGCACATAACATACTACAATAGCGATATTTTAGAGTTTTTTTATATGTTTTCGATTATAAAACATATCGAGAGGCTTAAAAAATAGATCTTTATAACATGAGAGAGAAATATAAAGATGTTTTTATAATGATATTTCATATTAATATTAAACATTTAACTGGCAGCACTTAAATAATATGACCTTAATAACATTGCTCATAATGTTGTGGCTATGTGGTATTATAATCTAAGTTAATTTTAAAATTTAGCTATTTTTGTCACCGCGCACGATGTTTTTAAATTCATCATAGGATATAAAATATTTTTGCCACATCCCTTTAATTATTTGTAGTTCTGCTTACGATTATAAAAGTATAATATTGTGTTTATCCGTTTTGTATTACTTGCACAGTACCTACTCTGACATTGATATGATGCCTGATTTACTATCTGGGATAAACAATTAAGTAGTTCTAAGACATTGTTATTAAATGTTTTGTATGCAATACTTATATACATATAAAGGAAAATGCGTCGAAGTAGCGCAGTTCTGATCTGTCGGCAGTATGTCCTGATGCATACGATTCCAACCCGGAAAAATATTTGTATTTAAAATGTCCTTGTTGCCCTAATCGATATATAAATACGTGAAGGAAAAAGAGGGTACAGTTTTTTAAAAATTGTGTGGATCGAGGATGAAATTACGCACGATTAAAGTTTATATGGAGAAGAAGCGCAGAAAGTCAATATAATAAAATATATATTACACTCATTACTATACGTTTGATATACACTTTCATATAAAATGACATACACGTTGCTAAGACAACGCGTTATTAACGCGTCAGTCTCGTAGTACTTATAATTATGCGAAGTTTGGCAAGTTCAGATTTTTCACCTCACGTACATGACGTTAGGCTGTCTGCTTTCCCGTAGGCACCTGTTTTGCTGTTTATTTATTTTAATTTTTTTTTTCATTTTATTGATAAAAGTTTTTGTCACAGTGCTTAATAGAAATGTATTTTTTTAGCGGCGTCACCTTTGATTCGGGACATGTTAACGGTGGATCCCGTGAAGAGGGCAGACATTGCATATATCTGTGACAATCCGTAAGTATATAAAATATTATTATTATTAGAAAAATATTATTATTAGTTAAATAATATTATTATTAGTTAAAATTCTGCTCCTTATTATAAAATATATGTAAAAACAACAAATCTTTAGAGCTTAATTGCTCCATACAAAGCTTTTATTACTATATTTTATTAGCTTTATATTTTCATCATAATATCCGACTGCGTATTTCAACATATCCTTATTTTTTTTACGCCATGTAGCTATTTGAGTATGAAGTGGAATGACGTTCTTTTGTTCTTTTTAACCGACTTCAAAAAAAATAGGCGTATATATGTGTTGCTACATAAATGTTTACCGTGTTTGCCAATTTTGATGATTCTTTTTTTTATATGATAGTACGTCTTAATTAGTCCCTTTTAATTTATGTTTTTTTATAAAAACTTTTTTTATTTATCTACTCGTGCTTTAAAAATTATTATTATTATACATTTAATAATCTGTTGCAATGTTAAAAGAGCAACTGTTGAGTTAGTTGCCGGCTCTTCTCAGCAGAACTGCCTTCCGAGCCGGTGGTAGCTTCCGTTAGGACTGACGCAACTGACACCTTTGTAAATTGACGATTCGAAAGTGCTTGTAATAGCCTACTTGAATAAAGAATATTTTGATTTGTTAGATGGGTGAACACTGGTTGCGAGACGTCCTGCTTAGAGGTGGCGGAGGCGCTAGCGGCAGAGACACCCGTCCGTCTCGACTTGCTGCTGTCTCTGGCGCCCGCCGCGCCCTCCAGCTCCAACAGCGTTGTTGTACCGCCCGAGGTATATTATTATGCTATATTCTTTGTATCTATATTTTAATAAAACTACGGGAAATATTAGTTTTTATAATCTATATATCCTTCTTCCTGAAGGTGAATATAGATACGAGTATACCGACGTAAAGCCGAGTTTCGGCATTTCGATAGATAATTAAAGTTTTGTCATTCTTTTTTCTGTGTTCATTTTTGTTATAAACTTGTATGTTACGTATGTACGTGACGAAAAATATTAAGCACAGTAATTTATCTCTTGATTAAGTATCAGATCAGTAGTGATTTATTTCTTAGATTTAATAAAATTATTTAAACTGATCTAATTTTAGTCATATAAAATTTTCAATGAAATTTAATTCAATGAAGTTCAATAAAAATTTACTTTACCAATTTTGAACAGACTAACTTAGGACCAGAGGAGAGCTGTACGGATCTCACGAGCTCAACATCAATGGCTGTTGAACCTAGCAACTCGGCAGAGAAGAGGATCTTAGAACTTGTAGCTGGTATGAATTTTAATTTTACATTTTTTATACCATGTAATTATGTAAAATAATATCTCCATGTAGTAATAATATTTATGTATTATGTCATATATAAAAATATATTTATTTTTACCTAACTGACATGTTTAATAACTTTTGTGCTTTGTTATTCCTTTTTTTATTCTTGCAAAAATATCAATAAATCAAATTTGTTTTAAACATTTCCTTCGATTCAGGCACTCCGTTCCCCCTTATATATAAAATATAAGATATAATTATTTTTTAAATTAAAAATATATTAATATTTCGCGCGAATTATTTTAAAATTGTATTATTTGTCTATTTTTAGAGGGCGGTGAAGACGCAATAAAGCCATCGCCAACACGCACCTTAGTGTCAGCTAATGATAATAAACGCAAGCTGGACGCCGCCATGAGTGCCTCTTGTCTGCGTAAGAAGGAGCGTGTTGCTAGGTAAATACTATTTTTTTATAACTTTACGCTACACCGCACATAGCATAGGCAGAGAGAACCAGAGAACCTAGAGTTAAGACACTTCGTTCTCTTTTTTAACATTTCCACACTTTCCACCTAATCGAGGCATTGCATGCTGAGTGTAAATTCTATTAACATTTAATAAAATTATATCAAGTAAATAACTAATATACAATAAATGTTAAGTTTAATTTATTATTTTTAGTTTTGGGTGTAATGGGTATAAAAGTTTTAGCAAAAATCTCTAATGATTTGACATTTATATATGTGTGTATTTATATATATGTATGTGTGTATGTGAATCTATATTTATATTATGTATTTTATTTATATATGTATATGTATGTTTATATTTGTGTGTGTATAGATCCTTGCATTTTTACACCTGCAAATGTTTTACTCTTGCTCTCATACCCATAGGTTGACTGGAAGAAATTTCTATTAGAAATAAGTCCACCTTTGCCAACAATATTGTTTATACTATATTAATTGTTTTTACAAAGTGCAATAAAAAAGAATATATATGATTTTCACTTAACTGAAATTTGAAAATGTTATAATTTCATATGTAAACCATATGTGTATAAAAATTTTCATGTAAATTTATGCTTAATACTAAGACACGATAACATATGTTAAACAATTTATTCTATAGGCTTTTGTATGTTATTTTTACTTAACACGTTGACGGACACTTGTCGGACGTCTATAGCCGCAGTAATATAGACAGTGATTAGTGATATAGATATATTTTCTTAATTTTTTGACATTATTCGACATTAGTTATGCATAAAACACATACATACAGACATAGCTTCACGCTGTATCCCGCATATAGCAGGGTAGGCAGAAGGAGCCTAGTGTTAACACACTCCGTTCCCCTCTTTCCGCCGAATTGAGGCATTGCGTGCTGAGTGGCGGAACTCAACGCCGCATGTTGATAATAAGACACATAATATGATATATTTGAAGTTTACATATATTTTTATATGATAACAGCTGCGCAAGCATGGCTCCGCACTCGCCGGCGCTGCCTGAAGAGGAGGCGAAACTGGATTCCCCACCAGACGAACAAGCTGAGGATACTGTAAATATCTTTAATATTACTAATTATATTTAAATATATTTCGTGTTCATTATTATTATATGTTGATAATATAGTATTAGTATCCATATAGATTTATCATATTATGTTTCAGTCATTTCTAGACAAGAAAAATTTTAAAATTAAAGAAATTTAAGCCTTTAAGCCTTTTTGCTAATTACTTAGAGATAGATTTATAACTAGTGACGTAATAAACTACCAGATAACCAATATATTCTATTCCTTATAATTTACCATATTAGTGGTTCACTTTTTATCCAATTACGAATTAACAAAATCGTCAATATATTTAATCTTCAAAAAGTTGTCTCTTATATTACTTGTCTGGTGAAATTTAATTAAATTTTTATATAAGTTCATTTTATAAAAATAGATCATAATAATATAACTAACTATTGATTTCTCTTTTTAGTTGCAAATCACTCAACCATGTCTGAAGTCCTCAGCAACAATAACTATATCCCCGTCACCATTACCTCAGGAACCTATAAAGGAAGTAACAGCGGAAATTATCCCCGATGTGCCCAAAGACGATGAGAAAGAAAAATCTAAACCTAAATTGATTATTAAGAAAAAGGTTACGCCACCAAAACCAGAGGAAAAACCAGAAAAAATGGAAGAACCAAAAGTATGTAATAATAAATATTTTATTTGATAATTAAATACTGGCAACATTTTACAGGTATGAAATTGTCATGGTATTTACGTGTTATAAATCTATATCTATATATTAATAAATACGTGAAGCAAAAACTTTGGACACCTTTTTACGAGAATAACAGGAACGGAGAAGCATGAAACTTGGCACACTTATTGTTTATATAGCGAAGGAATGGAGAATGACAGTATCTTTTTAAAATAATCTATAAATGAAATTAATAAAATAAATGCTACACACACTACCATAGTTTAACATCCATGTTTATACAAAGTGACATATACATACGTTGCTATGACGCATTATTAACGCGTCAACAGGGACAGTAATTATAATAATTATATTTGAAGACAGATGGTGATGATAGCAAAATTACGATTTTAAGAGAATCGTAAAGCTCAATTATTATTGCAATTTTGTTGTTTTCACATTAAAATTTTATTTCTTTTATAAAAAAGATTCATATTGTTATTGGGAAAAAAGAGGTTTTATTTAGTTTTTTATGTAATAGAATACTAAAAATATATATTTATAATTTGATTCTGTTCTCATTATAACAATATTAATTTATTTCAATGGTTTAGTACGCCATTTAAAATTTTGGAGCGTGACGTTAAAGTCAATTTTCTCGATAATATTTTATATATATATGAGAATGAGAATGACAGTCGATATGTATGTACATTATATATGTATAGAGTCTCATTCTAATTGTTTACAATATGAAAAACAATATATTTTAATCTAGATGTGTAAAACACGGTTATGAGTCCGTTTAAATTCTTTTAATGCTTAAAATAGCAAAAGGTGTGTCATTTTTGATATTTTTTTTAAGATGGAAGAGAACAAGCCGAGTTCCGTATCATCCGCTGCAGATAAACTAACATCGCTGTCGCTGACGCAGCCGGCCCCCGCTGCGCCGGTTAAACCTAAAAAACTGTCTATACCTGGTAAATATGATTTATGAAATTATTTTACTACTTATTTTCATTTAATATACTATAAAATAACATTTTGTTTATATTAAAATATTTTTATTATATAGACTACATTAAACATATTTGTGTATAGAGAATCTAAAGAATTTAATTCAGGTAGGAGGAACTATTTGCATAAAAAAACAACTATCTGTAATTTAACTAATTGCATTTAAGGAGGACATGTTGGTAGCTTCAAAGAGCAGTTCGAGCGTCGTGCTTCTCTTACTACAGCTCCTGAGATTAAACGCAACATTTCTAAACCAGGTATCAGATAATTTTGCTTAAAATCAAAAGTTTCAATTTGTAAAAAATCTATTTCTAGTGTCTTAATCAGAGCTTTAAAAATATTTTGTTATTAGGGTATCTTTGGAAATATACTATATTCATCTAATCTAACACTTTTCTATTGCACCAACAAATATTATGCTACCATAAGAGGAATACTGTTGTTATTAAAAATCAAAATTATTTAGTAGGAGTTTTGAAAATCCCATTGATACTATATAGTCATCGGACTGCAAAAGAAAAAGTAATATTTAATTATTATTAAACTTATATTTTATTCCAGTTGTATCAAAAATCGCTAAACCAAAGGCTCAAAGTGAAGACCGCGAACTCACTGCCAAGTCTCCGGACAACGGCACTGTGCGGCTGCAACAGATTGGAATTGAACCATCACCAGTAAGAAAAACACTCTTCATAACCGAATATTTACCACTAATCATTATGGTGTTATGATTTGAAATATTATATATATATGTAATATATGATGCAATTACAGACTGACAAATATTAGACATGAAAATTGGACGCACAACACAACAACAAACACCTGTCGTAGCGCAGACACAAGCGTGTGACTGTAAACGTGTCAGGTTGTGGGTTCGATTCCCACTCCAGGAAATGTGAAATTTAGTATTTTCATTTCCTGGGTTTGGTAACAAGGCAAAGCGCGGCGTTGAGTTCCGACACTCAACACGCAATGCCTCAATTCGGCGGAAAGTGGGAAACGGAATTGTCGAAAGAGAATGGAGTGTCTTAACACTAGGTTCTATGGTTCCCTCTGCCTACCCTGCTATATGCGGGATACAGCGTGAAGTTAAAAAAAATTGGATATGCAGTGGATTTGACATCATATGTATTAAGAGATAAAAAAAATATTATAATCAATTAAATTTATATAAAGTATATGTTCAGTTATTTTGCTATTTAAAACTTTAGCGTGTACTAGTTACTGTATACAAAGTAAAACTGAAGAAAAACAGAATATAAGTTATTTTTCTTTACCAGTCGCCACAAGCATCTATGGAAGAAATGAATCGCGGTGGCGTGAAGAAGACGGAGAGCGAGCCCGCGCACTCCACCGGCGTCGACCCCGCCGTGCTGCTGCAGGACGCTAGGAGGTATGGATATTTAAAACTTAAAAATATTATATTAAAGTATGCTTGAAGTCTTAAAGTCAGTACAGTAGAACCTTCATTATCCGGGGTAATGATGGGTATGGGGAATGAATCACACCAACATAAATCCTACTATAAAAGTGAATGCATTAAATGCGCCTGTTCTGGCAAATAACGATACAGCTAACAGTTTTTACTTAATCAAAATCGGGCTAGGATTTCAGAAATTAAAGCGTCTTAAAGTTTGAACATTTTTAAAATTAGCGTTCCGTCGATATCGGCTGGTGACGTCACGTGGCGATAGGTATGTATCTCCTTACGCAAGTGGTGCAGAATGCGGTGTGGCGGTGTGCGTGTTGTTACAACGTACATGTATGTAAGTGTGCAAGCGGCGTATTGCCACGTGACGTCACACGCTAGCGCGATCGAGGCTGCACTTTAACGCTTAATATCTCAGTCATTTTTGAAGATAGAAAAAATAAAAATAAATTCTATTATCTTCAGTTACCTTCTACTTAGATATGCTAGCTAGCTGTTAAACGTTGGTGTGACTCATTATGTATAATCGAAAACCTTGGATAATCGAATCAATAGAAGTATACAATGTAATTTATATAGACCAGGGCTTCTGAAACTTTTGTCATTCACGACCCCATTTATGATTGCGAGTTTCTTGACGACCCCATACAAATTGATAATTGGCCAAAATGGTATATATAAATATATCATATTAAAATCTCTCGACCCCAGAATTTTGCTACGCGACCCCATTTGGGGTCGCGTCCCATAGTTTAAGAAGCCCTGATATAGACAATACCAATTACATTGTAATTGTTAATAAAATAATCTTATGTAATAATTTTATATTATATGTTTAAAAAATCTTACAACTAATCTTACAACTGGTGCCATGAAATCACGGTTAATCGAACACCGGATAATCGAGGTTTTCATTTTAGTGACATTTTGTGCTTAGTGATAGGCTAACAATTTGTACTGTCGAATCTTTATTTATTATTGTGATGCAAAAATCGTTATTTGGTGTTTTCCTAGGAGCCTTCAGAATTCAATGGCAAAACTGGCAGAAGAACGTGCAGGTGAGGACAGCCGCCGCCGCGCTGCTCGCGATATTATATCATCAGCTATACGTACGGGTAACGGCTCATGTCTAAATAAAAGAAAAGAAATACATATAAAGATATTTATGATACGTATTTCTATTGATTTTACTGTCAATTAATTTTACAAGTAACAGTACTTCATTATTTATGTCGTAATTATTGTATGTAAGTACCTCTATGATATTTAGCCATTCATCGAATTGTAAATATAACAGTTTCATTCATAAATCATATTAAATTAGCATATTTTAGTAGTGTAGTCTTACTAGAAATAATAAGTGGGAATGTATTTATTCGACGTTACAATATTTACATAATTGAATAACTCTAGAATTTGTATATATTTTCACTTCACGCTTTAAACCGCAGAGCAGGGTAGGCAGAGAGAACCTAGTGTTAATACACTTCATTCTCTGCTTTCCACCTGAATTCGAGACATTTATATGTTGAATGGCGGAAATCAACGCTGCGTTTTGACTTATAAAAGCGAGGAAATGAAAGTAATTTTAAATATAATCATTGCCTCCGAATGGGATCAAACTCACAACCATTGCGTCGACAGTGAAATGTTGTTTCACTGCGCCACGATGGCCTCAAACGAATTCGTGTATATATAATTGAAGTAATTTCAAATGATATTTTGTAATTCCCCAGGTAAGCCTCCAGTGCCATACGGTCGGTCGTCGTCGGCGGGCGTGGCCACGCTGGTGTCGCCGCCGGGCACGCCCCCCGCGCACCCCGCCGCGCACCCCGCCGCCGCCGCGCAGCCGCGCCTCTTCCGCACCGAGGCGTCGCACCGTGTGGAGGATCACCGTAATAGGTATCATACTTACGAATACAATTCTTACATTAAAATAAAGTATATAAAAGCATGTTTTAATACTGTTTTTATAATTCATATATTTAGTGCAGGGGTGAGCGACCTTTTTTAACAATTGTTTTTAATATATATTTTTTTTTATAATTTTTTTAGTCACATACAATTATGAAGCGAGTCGTGGCGAATCACTGATTTAGTAATATAGGTTTGAATATAAGATAATGAACTTGTTAAAATATATTATTGTACACTAGGTTATATAATCCATTCAATTTTATATGTAATGTAATTATATTAATTTTCATTAATAATAATAATTGTATCAATCTTTTCGTGCAGAGGCGTATCAGTAGAGCGCATAATACCAATAACAATGTCTGGCGAAGAGGCGGCCGCGCGTTCGTCCCCCGTGACGCCGGTGTCGCCGCCCGGCACGCTTGCGTCGCCGCTCACCTCCCCTGTGACACCGCCTTCGCGCTCTTCTCACACACCTCTGAGGTGAATGTTTTTTTTACACAGATTCTGCTTACAGTCAAAATTTTATATTTTCTTGTAACAGTATCTCATTTTTCTAATTAATAAAATTATATACATGACAAATATATTATTTATTTATAATTAAACTATGTTACGAAAAAAGTCAGTAGCAACGTCTCAGCGTTTGCAATCAACAAACGAAATTTGTCGTAACTTCAATTTTCTCTTGGTAAAATTATTTTCATTTTCCTGCTCTGGTTAGACAGCACATGGAGTTCCATCACTTAACGCGCAATATTCCGATTTCGGGCGATATCGAAAGTGGTTATTCGTTTTTTGACACCAGGTTCTCTATGACAAAAATATAGTAAGTAACCAATATCGTCAATGATTCCAGACGCCTGACATCAGTAGAGTCGCCGAGCGACACAGGATCGCCGTCCACGGGCGAGCCCATCAAGAAGTCGGCGCGCGAGTTCATCATCCCCATAGCGGTGGAGGGCAAGGGCTACGTGACGCCGCGACAGCGCAGCCTCGAGCCGGAGCACGCGCGACTGCCGCGCAACCCGCACGCGCGCCCGAGACGCATTAGGTACTTTGATGTTCGGTTTTAACCGACTTTAAAAACAGTATCTCTATGATATTTGACTTTGACGCAATTCGATTGTTTGTTTTTTTATGTTATAGCTAGTGGTAGCATAGTCCGACTTAAATTTAGTCAAAATTTGACGACCAGTGTAACTCTTAAACACCGTAATAATTTTACTTTTAATGCATTCTATTTGAAGTTGATTTTTTTTTGTTACATTTTAATTACTTATACATGTTAAATTTATTCAAAAAATGATAGTTACAGGTATTTTTATGTAGTGAATAATACTAATACTTTTAATAGCGAAAAAGGCGTATTGTAGAAATGGCGTGCGAAAGCGTAAGCATTGTTCCCGATTAAAAAGATTGATTTTTAAAGTTTTTTTCATAATTACATGTGAATATTTTCAATTTACAGCAGCTTGGTCAGTGGCGGTGAATCTGAAGAAGAAGACGATACACACATGCATAGATTGAGGTAAGAATATAATTATATACTAGGTTATTTATGTATTGAATAAATGTATGTATCTAAGTATTGTATTTTCATACTCAGGCTAATATAAAATATTTTAATCAGCGTTCTTCGTTTAGTTTACTTTAAATAAAGAACATCTTTAAATATAATGAACTCCAAAGAGTAAATCTTAAGTGGAAAAGAATGGAGTGTCTTAACAATAGGTTTTTAGGTTCCCTCTACCCTACTATGTGCGATATACAGCGTGAAACTAGAAAAAAAAAAGCTAGTAACGAAATTACACTAGCATTTATTCAGAATATTATTTAACATACTAAAATTTGCGTAATTTCAGATCTACTAGAGCTGCCCGTGCGGAATCAGTGAGCTCTGGTGAAGAAGACGAAGAAGATGAGGGCTTCCATCTACTCACTGCTGAAAATTTATTCTCCACTCTACTACACAGAGTATGTTGTTATTGTATTTTTATTTTGATAGAGCTATTAAAAGTGGTCATTTACGTATATTATGTTTTTCTTTTATATAGATGGTAGGTAAAATTTACTCTGAGAAGGAATCGAACTCACTATCATCGCGAGTACAGACAAACACTTACTAAATGCGCCGTGATCGACTTTATTTTTTTTTTTTGTAATTAACTTTTTTTTTACTTAATGTTTTTTTATTGATGCAGGTGCGTGCTCTTACACAACGTCTAAACGGAGAGGAAGGTCCAGGATTCCAGCATCCACACTCGCTATTCAACAATCTGCAATCGCCGTTCTTCAACAGGTGACATATAAATAATATGTTTTTCTGCTTACCAACTACACTACCACACTGTACAATTATAGTACTATAAATGGACAGAAAACTTTCTTTAATTATTACAATTAAAATATTTAGAGACACCATTAAAATTATATTTCCAAAAGAGAGTTTTCTGTGTATTTTAATATAATGTTTTCAATTTGTTTTTATCAATAATTCATTGATATTAACATTTCAGTTCATAGCAAAGGGACAGGCTCTTGAACCTCATTTCTGTGAGAACCAGTCATAATAATTGAACTTGTTTTAAAGGTGTATCTATAAGAACAATTTTTTATGAAGCTTTAAAATTATGAATTATTTATGCTTAAACCATTCATGTAAATACACCTTTATTTTTTCATAACATTACAAAACAAAATAATTTTGTCTATTATTATTATCATTAAAATAATTCATAACTCTTTATTTTAATACGGTTTATTTTCAGGTAAACTATAATTAATTTTTCGCATGCTTTTTTTGTGTACAGACTAATAAATAATGACGTTTTTTCCGCATGCAGCCCCCATTTACCGCGGAGACATCTCTTGTGAGTATTGTTCATTTTAATCTAAACATATTATATATCATATGATAACAAAAAAATAATATGCAATAGTATGTCATTTTTATATGTTATATAATTATTAGACCCGCTTTCATTACATGCAGCACTCATAGGTACATGGAAAGTAAACGAAGTGTTTCGGAAACGTGAGTTATCGTTACCAATAAGTTAAATCACAAAAACAAAAATATATTTTCAATACATCTTTACTATTAAAATTATTATGTGTTACATTAATTATTAAAGGTATACATAATTATTATAATTGTTTGGTTGTATGTAACAGGCGTGAAGGCTGGGGCTCGCGTGACCTGCACGCGCCCTTCGACTCGGTGTTCAGCAAGTCCCGCCAGTCGATGCCGCGAGGTGAGTGCCGCACCCGCCACGCCCGCGCCTCGCCCCGCACCCCGCACCCGCCACGCCGCCCCCGCGCCGCCCACACGGATACGCTTCCGCTGATCTGAATTGTCATATCAAATCACAATCATTCGAATTCTAAATTTGAAATTTTAATATTTTTTTTCAATATTTCACAAATAAAATATTTTGTCAAAAAATATTATTTGTAATATATGCGTGCAAAAAAATATTTGTGTAAAGTTATCATTCATTAGAATTCACGGGCACCGCTAGTAGCTAGATTCGCACGCCTCACTTACAGCTTCCACTAAACAAATGGATTAACTGACCGACCGAGGACTCGGGGTCCAGGGGTCAGGGGTCAGGGGTCGGGGGCCGGGAGCGGCGGGCGGAGTCGCGACGCGTGTCAGTGATTTTTTCGATAACATCCGTGTAATAGACAATTTCGAATGAGTAATTCGAAATTGGCGTTTACACTTTTGTGTGTTCTTTTAGTCCCCTTTTTTTATTAACATTTGATTACTAAATATGACTTGTTTCTGCATCGTAGTGTTCACATTGTATACCTAATGCATTCTTTGTGCAGGTGTTGTCTTTGCCTCCGCTAACATTAGCAGGAAAATGTTGCGTCGCTCTCGATATTATCACAAATTCATATTCGTAGATACGATTGCATGACGTGTTGAAAAAAAAAACATATTTCTTATTCATTTTGCATAATCAGTGGCGAGGCAATGCTGTAATGTGTATGATATAGAACACGAAATATTTAATGTTTATAATTTTTTTTTGCATTCCTGTTCAGTATCAGAATCGACCCAAAAGTTAATTTATTTGTTTGGAAAGATCACAGCATATTCGTAGCTAGTCGATGTGGTGTGTAGAGGTAGAGGCAGGTGGGGTGGGGTGCAGTGGGGTGCAGGGGGTGGGGAGGGGGTGACGCAGTAGTGAGGTTGTGTTGGTGTGGTTGCAGTTGGGTTGCGCGTTACACTGCATGCTCCGACCAAATCGACACTCCACAGCGGCACCGGCGCCGACCACAAACCGACCACAAACGCCACGCAACAATAGGTACTAAACTATGTTTATTTGTTCTTTTGTGTTTTGTGTTGCGCATCGCGCTGCGGCTGATGTCACTACGGTTGCCTCCCTTATGTGGAATCGCTGATGCAATAATGATTTAGTACGCATTCTGGTAAACACACATTTTGTTCGAAAAGCAACATTTTTAATGCATACTTGTGCGTTTGTTTTGCATTTTCCGCTTTTCGTTTGATATTAATTCTAATTAGACTAAACTCTTAAATTTAACTTTTAACAAGTCGCATCGGTGTTTGCATCCCTAACCGCAATAAAATAACTTCGACCCGTTCACGTCCGACGTGAACCGAGCCGGCTCGCCGGCGGAGGTGCAACTCGAGTCGGCCATCGACCGCGACACTGTAAATACGCCATCCTACCGACCGCAGTGCATGATGGAAATCGTGTGTTTTCGATTCACATTTCAGGTGGAAAGAAACCGGCGCAGCGCACCAGCGCGCGGCGCCCGGCGAGGCCGCCGACGGCCTGGACCTGTCCGACCTGGACCTCAGCGCCATAGAGTTCTCGGAGCGCGAGATGCAGGCGCCGTCGGCTTCACGCCGGCGCTGCGAGGCGGCTGCAGCGCCAGCTGCTGGCGCACCTGCCGCCGCGCGCCGCCGCCCGCCTGCGCCGCACGCTGTCGCTGCATCGCCGACGCACCGCTGCTGCCGCCCCCGACGCCGCCCCCGCGCGCTCCCACTCCGCCTCGCGCATGCCGATCAGCGCCGTCTTCGATTTCCAGCGCCTTGCGCTCATGCCGCCACGCGATACTTTCACCAGCGCTGACGCTGCGCCGCAGTACTGCACCCTGCCTCGCTCAAGGCGACCTTCCGCAATTTCGGCGGAAACCGATTCGACCTCTTTCATGGCACCCGAATACACCGCTAAATTAGAAGAGCCCAAAACTGACATAGCGCGCCGCACACAGGACCGCCCGTTACTGAGTAAATATTTAGCACCTGAGAGAAATTTATCATTGGACGAAAGCTATTCATTGGACAGCGGTAGTATTCTATCTGATCCGAGCTATATAGCGGCATACGGCACTCCTTCGACGATAAGTTCTCCGGGCTCGACGTTTAGACGCCATTCTCTCAGATTAAGCGGAGATCAACCCAAAAAACGAATTTCTAGATTTTTGCGTTCGGACTTTTTTGATACACCCTCCGATGAAAGCTTGTATGCTAAACATAAAAAGGAAAAGGAACTGGAGACGCAAAAAATTCTTAAAGAAATTCGAGAAAAGAAAAATAAATCTCTCGAATCCAACGCTAAGAGCCCGACTGAAATAAGTGATTTGAAATTTGTCTCTAAGGATGAGAACTCGGCTAAAAAATGCTTATCGCCAATTAGTAATTTAATATTAAAAGAACGAAGCAGATCTAATACACCATTTTTTCCTATTTTAGATAATATTAAGGAGACAACGTTAGATTCTTCCCTAACGTCTGAAGCAAAACAGTGTAGTGAAAAGAAAGATAATGTTATAACTAAGGAATCAAAGATGGTAAGGCCTAAAAGTTACCCTATAAAACATGTTGATCAATACGATGATATTAATAACAGCATATCGTTAGAAAGTTGTAAGAGTAATGACAACGATACAGACGACAAAAAAGCTAATAAAGAATCTAAACTTATAAGACCAAAAAGTTATCCTGCAAGTAGTCCATCGCCAGAGAAATTGTATTTCAATCGCGTTAATAAAAAGGATGAGGGTAAAACTATTGAAAATATAGTTTCTCCAGAAACAAAATCTGACGTGGAAGTAAGTTTTAGCATCACTTTACCTAAAAAGACTAAGCCATTAGAGACTGATTCACAGAAAAAAATAGAATCAATAGAAACAAATACAGACAAAGGAACAGAACCTTCGTTGACTTTAAAGAAATATAAAATCATCAATACGAATACTAATGATAAATTTGAAAGTAAGATAGATAATACTGAAGATCAAATAATTAGTAATAATGGTTCCGCTATAGTAAGTACCGATGAAACAAAAGGTAAAGAAAGCAAAGTTATAAGCAAAATAGAAGATGCAAAACTGACTTCACCAGACGTTGAAACCAATGAAAAGAAAAATATAGTTAAAAAGAAAGTTATTAAAAAGGTATCTTCTAAATCAAAGACTGATTTAAGTTCAACAGATGCAAATGGGTCGAAAACGTCAGTAGAAAAGAAAAAAGTTACTAAGAAGGTTAAGGAGAAAACTATTGACGATAGTACAAAAACTAGTGTTGTACCTAAAAAGAAATCGGTTTTACAATCAATTGGACATAAGTTGGAAAAATTTACATCATCTAAATCAAACTCACCAGAAAAAATATTGAATGTCAACAATGATGTGGGTAAACCGACTCGCGCAGTACGCGAGAACTCCGTTCCCGCAAACGTTGAGCCCCCCACAGAATCTAATTTAATTAAAAGAGCTGTGACCATTACTGATGTGGCTGCTCTAGAGAACCAAAATACTAACAACAATAAAACAACCGTATCTAAAGTACTAGGCTTGTTCAAAAAGTTTGAACCGAAAGAAAAAATTAGTAAAAGTACCGCAGACAAAGGAGATATGGAGCAAAAGAAACCCAACAATGAATGTATATCTAAGGATGATGAGACATCAAGATCGGCCGTTGATCTCGAAGACAAACCGAAACGGCCAAACTCTTTATTATTAAATGGTTTAGGGCGTAAAAATAGGTATGCCAGGACGTCGAGTGACGATGGAAGTATAATAAATGTAGATAATAATGAACGCCCAGTACTTAAAAAAGACAATGATTCTAAAAGCGTGAAAAATTCGTTGAAATTAGATTTCTCCAGATTGCCAAGAGTTAAAAAAATAGTTCCTACTAATTCTGTGATAGAACCACAAGTAATGAATATTTCCGATATAGAAAAAGATACCGATAAAGGTTTTTTAGAAAAGAATGGATCTGTCCCTGAAGGTGGCGACGCTAAAGAGAGTAGAGAGGAGTGCAGCGACGCGCACAACAGGAGTCGGTCGCGGAGCAGATCTACTTACTCCAATTCAGACGTTAAATCTGAACAAAGCGCTGACGGCAAAGACAAGCTCAGTAGCGCCCATCACCTAACGGTGAGAAATCATGACTCCACGACCCCCGAGAAGGAGGATATCGTGGATAGAATTCGAAGGAAAAGCTTCTATTCACGATTTAACGAGAAAAAGCAACGAAGGAAAAGTAGTTTAGTCGGCCCTGGAGCTACAGAGTACGATCCTCTAGCGCGTATTACTTCCCCGATTTCAACTGAATCTAAATACGACATTTCACCGTCATCTCCAGGAAATTACGATCTGTCCCCAGGTTTATCTGTCGGCTCTGACTCATCCCCGTCCACGGAACGTTATCGATCTCTACTCGCAGATTTACCTGTGAACACTAGAAGCAGTTTAAGATATGATGGAATTAATGACAAAGTTGACATGTACAGGTCGCTCGACCGGAACGACTTCAGGAAGTACCCGGGCAGATCGTATCTAGATTACGATCAACCGACTTCCTACAACTCCAGTAGATATTCGAGAACGAAATCTTTATTCGACAGTTCGGACCCCGGCTCAGAAGAGCAGAATTACGGTCTTCCGAGGGAATCTCAAAAATATAATAGAACTAGCTCCTTGTTTTCGCCCGGGAGTTACGCTACGTACAGGCCAAAAAAGACTAGAAACTCAGCAATTATTCTTAAAGAGAGCGAAAAAGAACCTAGTCCGGAAAATATATTGGAAAAAATACGACAACGAAAGTATTCAATCAGCGTTACTAGAAAACCGGATCCCGAAAAGGACCCAATGCCGAGGTGTGTATGACGGAGTTTATTTCATGTAAAGTAAATAATAATAAATAACTTTCCCAACAAAACATTTTCTCTGTGCACGCTTCACGCTTTTGAATAAATTTTTTCAGCACTAATGCTTAAGTTTTATAATATATTGTAGATTTATAAATATTCATATACAAACGAAGTGTAATTTAAAATGAGCCTGAACTTGTATAAATAATAATCAGCCACGCAAAGGAGTACTTAGAAAATATCAAAACATGTTTTAAAATATTCTGCTATTAACGAAGCAGTTTCATTCAGTAGAAATAACGTTGGTTTAATATCATGGCACATACTTATATCATTCGAGCATCAGCGGAAGTGACCGAGCGACTTGTTGCTGTACGTACATGCTTAAAAAACTCGTGTGATTTTGAATTTCAGATCCAATGTCCCACCTAAAGGCGAAGGCGACGGTTCAGAACGCTCTGCGAAAATTGACTGAGAGGCGCTATTAATACTATCGATTGTAAAATTTTGTTCTCGCGTAACACTCCGTCGAGATTCGAGACATGTTCAAATTAATTACGAAAGTCATTGGATTGCGGATATTTACTACGAAATCTCAATTTTATCTCCACTACTTTATAGCATATTAAGATAGTTACAACATAGGACGCGTACGATTCTTGCCACTTAGTCTTTTGCATTTGCGAAGTTAGTACTTAGACTAATTGACAAATAGCGCATCTCGAAAAAATCTCATTAGTCGATCGTTAAACCAAAAACATAATCATTACAACCGCAACTTTTCAACGAGTAAGCAATTTTATCTGTATTTAAAAGTAACTTTCTTAGGAATATACAATTTTAATAATATATTTTGCATATATTACCTTTTTTTATAAACTTTATTGTGAATTGATCTTATGTGCCTTTATAACATAAGCAACTGGATTTGATAGTCAAGTTTGTTGAAAAGATGACGCAAGTTTTAGTGTTTTGCACAAATGTTTTAACTCATTATGTTAATTTTAATTATTTTATATTTACTATCATGGATATAGTAAGCCAGCTCGTAAGTTTAAATGTTAACCGAATAGTATTGACCGCTAGGTCGAGTCGCAACAGTAATCGAATAGAATGGTGCTTAGTTGAAGGTTTTCTTAGGAATAATTCGTATTTATAGACAAAGTTACAGCCACCTACCACATGTAGGTGTATACATATAATGTTTTCGAATTCAAAGAATCTATTTTGTTAAGGCAGAGCAGAAGTATTTAAATGAAATAGTTACTGTTTTATTATTTGTTGCCATTTCACTTTATTAGACGTCTGTGAGAACTAGTCTGTCTTGCACATACATACTATGTGACGTGTGACTCAATTTATTAATTGTATTTGTCATTATTTATTTATTGATTTTATCATTTCATTAGATTTGTAATAATTAATTATTTATTAGTGTGTGGTGATTATTAATATTTTTTTATAAATAAGATAATATGAACTGTTTTCAATATTATGATTACTATCACACACGTTTTGTATTGAATGTGAATAAATTATATAGTTGAGAATTGTTTTTTATTTATATATCTTTATGTAAGGGATTTGAAAGGTTGTTTGAAAGGTTATATAAACTAAAAGTTGAAGTACATATAAAATATATTTCGAAAATTGTGTGACAATATCAGTAATGAAATGTGTAAAATGCTCGTAAAAACTAAAAAATATATCTATAATCTGATTTTTGAGAGCCATTAATAAATTGTTTTCACGCTCATACACTGTCTTCGGATAAAATTTCTAAACTTACAAAATCAATTTATATGAACATACGTAATTTTTATACTTGAAATGCATGTTGTATCATTTAATTAAAATAAGGGGTTATCGATGGGCTTGAAGTGTTCATTTTACACAAGCTGGTGTAATTCATTAAAATATTTGTGGTCGTCTTCAGCAAGCTTTTCCAGCATGTCGTCGACTTGCGTGCCGGGGAAGCGTTCCACCCACGACGCGACCATGCCCTCCGCGCTCGCCGGGTAGCGGCGTAACTCCACTGCATCACCTATACATAAAAAGGTCTTTTAGAAAGGCCGGTATTTTTGTTATATATATACACATAAGTAAAATTGTAGTATTGTCTGTTTGTAATATTAAAATAACCTTTTTTTACTACATGCATACGGTATATATATGAAAATAGCATTTTTTATAATTTTTGTCTCTGTCTGTTTGTTTGTTCTGGCTAATCTTTGAAATAGCTGGACCGATTATGACGGGATTTTTACTGGCAGGTAGCTGATGTAATAAAGAGTAACTTAAGCTTTTATTTTATAAAAAATCTAAAAACAATCATAACTTTAACACAATTTAACTTTTTTATTGAGTTACATGCGAAGTCCCGGGCATAGCTAGTTTACAATAAAAATATTATTTAATTTATGTTGTCATGAAAAGAAACCTTTTTTCCTTTGAAATAAGACTAAAATTTGCATATCAATTTTATGTAAATATACTTTTACAAGCATTTTTAATCATCAAATGAGTATAAAGCTACCACCTGACATGTTATCGGACAAATAAAATATTATAATACATATACTACAAAACAACTAAACACACCTAATGTTTAAAAACATCATACAAAACATCAAAATCTCGAAAATCATTTACTCTCTTGGAAACCAAGCCAAAAATAAATATATAAAACGTTTGCGTCTACTAAAAAATTCATTTCCTAAGTGCATGATTAACACTAAAATTATAAAAAAATAAATAAAAAAAATCAAGTTTTCTAATTACAATATAAATACACTAGCATATAAATCCAGTACTCACCCTTAACAAGTGTATTGGGCTGCACAAATATGTTGCGCGGTTGTTTGTGCAGCATGACGATGTCCCGCCAGCGCGCCCACGCCCCGTCGAGGCGGCTGTAGCGCTCGAACAGCGCCTCCGCCGCCGACACGTCGCCCGTCGCCTTTAGCGTCTGCAACTTCACTAGGAACTCGCCTGGAATTTTATTATTTATTAGGAAGACAAACAGTATATTAATACAGAAAACAAAACAACAAAAATAAAATTGTACATATACTAATTGAGTCTCCACAGTATTATAAAAGAAAATTATATGGACATGCAAAAAATTAAAAATAGAAATTACAACAAGCACAAAACATTTTTTTAAATAGAATTAAAAAAAAACAATTATTAAAAAAAATTAATAATAATACATAGAATTATAGTTATTAAATATCAATACAATTAATTGCAGCTTTGAATTTATTGAAAGTAAGATACATGTCAATGTTATTAAAAATATCATTATGACGCTTACAAGAACGATATAAGAAGAACTATATTATGTTAAGAAGAATATACTATGTTATTATATGTTTCATTGCATAAGGATATTGTGAAAAAGAATATAAGTATATGAGGGTAACATGGCGCACTGCGAGAGTGTTTTATTGTAAACGCGGTGGTTTGGAGCTAAATTCCCCTTCGAATGGTAATCAAAATTAAATCAAAGTTATATTCATTCTTTAAAGCGCGGCATAGAGTACTGTCATTTAAGACATTAAAGGCGGTAGTCGTAGTACTACATTTTATCGAATTATTATTGAATATTTTAAGTCTATTTTTTTATGAAAAACGATTAATAATAATAGTGCGGTTTAATATGCAATGTATGATACAATCTCGGGATTCCGTCTAAATAGGCGGCAAGCAGAGAACGGAGTGCCCAGTTCTCTCTGCCTACTCTACTACGAAGGTCAAAAACGATATAACATTAAAAAAAAAAAACGCCAAATAAAAAGCACATAACTCACCAATAATTCTCTTCCCGTCAGTAGCGAGGCGTGTTTTGTCAAGTGTCAGCAGTAAGTCCTTACCAGGCTGTACTTCACTCACAGTGAGCAGTCCCGACCCTTCCAGCTCCAACAGGCGCATTAGTACGAAACGCGCTCGGGCGTGTGCCTGTATTAAAATTACTTTTGTTGTATTATATTTTGCTTTATACGTAGGGAGATAATATTATACTATGGGTGTATTTTTATGTATAAACATATTTCTTTAACTACTACAGTGGCCATGTATAGTGGACTTAGCTTTTCTCTTTCTCTTATGTTATGTAGATGGCGACACTATACATATACCAGAATACATAGTAGTTTATTCTGTTCCCATCACTAACATCTAAGTTCTAAGTATGAATAAATAATGTATTATATTAATAATTAAATAATATTTAATTTTATATTTTATCATGTTTAAAAATAATAGAATATACATTTAAAAAAAATACTCGACGCGACGCAAGCACGTCAACGAAAAATTAATGACCTACATTGTTACTAATGACATTACGAACGCTAAAATGCTTAAATAAACAATAAGGGAGCAAATATTTCATTTATTTTTATCACGTAATAAAATAATTTCATACCTGTAACCATGTCTTGTTAGCTGGCTGATACATTTCCGTGGCCTTAGCAGCACCATTCCACAACAGACTGAGCCAGTTCACATAAATTACGTTTTGAGCTTCTTCTCCCTCGTAGCCGAATATTCTATATAAATACAAAAGTAAACATTCCGATAAGTTAATTTTCCAAAAGTTATAAAAATATAATATTCCACATTTATTGTATAAGCAGCTTTACGCTTTATTTATGCATTGGTAATGGAGGATCTAGTGTCGACAATCTCCATTTGCCGCTTTCTGCCCAAATTTGAGACATTGTGCATAGTGGTGGAACTCAACGCCACGCTTATCACCACAGCTGGTAAATTACAACAATTTAAATATAATTATTTCGCTGGGTGAAAATCAAATTTAGAACAAATCGCGTTTACAGACTTTTGCACTGCGCCACGATTTATTTTATTGGAAAGAATAAAATAAAAAACAAATATTATTTTAATAAAAAAGGGTCCTAATATAAGTGGAGTAGAATGTTTTTATATGTCATAAAACCCAACTCACTTCAATATCTCGGGCTGCAAAGACAGGTAGAGTCCGACGGCCTCCGCGCGGCACTCCTCGAACGCGGAGCCCAGCGTCGTGAACTTACTGTCGTACGTCTCGCCCTCAGTGTACCATGATTCTATTGCTTTACCTGATACATGTACAGTATAATTAATAATTATTAATTTTTAACCTACTTTAAAAGAAAGGTTGTTTTGGTGTGTTTTACCGCGTAACTTTTTTACTGGGTGTGCCAATCATTCAAACAAATCGGATGACAAGCAAGAATTGGGTCAACATTGTCAATTTCTTACATCAATATATAAGATAGATACAAGTGAAACTAATAAAGCATGTAATATCACAGAAAAAAATCATAAGAATTGCGATTAATCACCTTTGTCCACTTATATATTTAAATATATTTGTTAGCATTTAGAAACAACAATTATTAACTAAATGGTCACTAAATTAAAATTACTTACTAAAAATATTTTTATATCTTACCAGTCAATGGGTTTTTAACTTTTTCCTTGTCAAAGTTGAAAGTGCCATCAGCGTTCTGCCGTAAAAGCTTGCCGCTTCCGTGCCCGAGCAACTCATGGAGACCGACTTGGACCTTAATTCATAATATAAGCTAAAATTTATATTCATATCACAAAAATATAATATTCAACTAAAAAATATAAGTAAAATGAGTAAAATAATAAAAGGTACATATAAAGCTTTAATTTCGGAGAGATTATTTTTGTAAATCCCTTAAAGGATGCAATAAGATTTTGGAATTTATATTAAAATATTTTACAAATAATAATACCTATTGGAGACGTAATAAATAAGACATTAATTTATTAACGCCTGTAAAATAGAGTTTTCAATAATTTTAATTAGAAAAAGTACCTCAAAAGCTGGCACTCTATACTTTTCGAGAAGCTCCTTGTCCTGAGCAGAGAGGAAGGGAATAACGGACTCCTTGTACGCGGCCGGGATCACGTTGCCGAGAGATACGTTCTTAAAACCTTCGTTTTGTCTTATCTCATCATCTGTAAAAGAATGATAACAACAATTTTTATATATTGTAAATAAAATGATAATATATTGATTGAAAATGATGAATATATTGATTTGTCACGAGTTCAGCTTTTTCATTGCAAATATTGTAAAGAAATTGAATAAAGCAAAATTTAAACAAAACAGACTTAGACTTAGATATTGTTGTTTAAATCTTAGTTATTAAAATTTTCTCCAGAATTTATAATAAAATTATATAAGAAAAGAAATTTTGAAAGTCTTTTTCAAATTAATTGACTAGAATATGGTTCGAACTGACTGGTTGTGTATGTACGAATTATTAATTTATCTATTTAAGTTGGTATATATTAAATCATATTCATAATGAATATCTTTCTCATAACTTAGATTCTTCTTAGACAAGAATAAGACAGAAACATCGTAACTCACAATTAGGTATATTAATTCCAGCTGGTATTACACTTCCAGAGAAAGTTAGTACATCTAACGAAGTGAAATCTGGGCGTAAGAAAGTATCCTTTTCTAGATCTTTCCCCCACGGCAGTAGTTGTATGAACCTTTCAGCGCCCTCTACTAACTTGCCAAATTTCTTCGACATTTCCTTATTGACCATTGAGACAAAGCCTTCGAACTCTCCTCTTTGTCCACTCGGATCACGGTATGTTTCAATGAAGCCTTGATAGCTAAATATATAAAGAAATAAAAGATATAAAAATCGTCAAAAATGGATTACGGTTATAAAAATTTGTACAAAAAAATTGTTTCAGCTTTTTTCCGGCAGAAATAACATAGTCAAACACTCTATTCTTAGGTTTTCATCAATTAAAACCACAACTTACGTTTCTATAATAGGCCCCTTATCCTTAATCCAATATCTACTTCCTTCTTTGTGCTCATTCAAATCGCCTTCTTTAAAGCTATTGATGTAATGTTTAAGCATATTTTTCTCGTTATCATTAGCTGCATACTCAATTGCCTTACTCATACTTTCATTGACCAGATTCAGTAATGGTGAATAATCTCCACGGGTCACTTGGAAATATGCATTTTTGTATTTTTCCTTATCCATTGTTAGAGGGGGTTTGGATTTTTTCTCAACGCTGGCCAAATGAATGGTGTAGAGAGGTACTGAAAAAAAGAAACAGTATGATTATTTTTGAATTTTTAAAATGTTAATCACACACTTAGAAACAAACAACATATTTAGAAAACGTATAAGCTTGTGATTAACACTTTAAAACTTCAAAAATATTTAATAAATAGCGTTCTCTCTTGGTAGTTTTGGGTAGCAGAAATTTGTAAAAATCTCTCTCCAGAGATGCTAACAACATAAACAAGTTGTACTGAGCGTATAAGAATTTCGACGCAGCCGGATATAGAACGCATGGCTTAGTGGTCAGATTGCTCGGACGGTTTCCAAGAGGCGCGGGTTCGAGTCCTGCTGCGTTCAAAATTTATACGTTTTCTAAATATGTTTTTTTAACAGTATGATTTCTTAGCATCGTGGATAGAGGACAGTGTCTGACTGTAAAAATACAGAGTCATGATTATATATAAATTATTTTTATTTCCCGATCTGTAAGACAAAGTGCAGTGTTAAGTTTCACCACCCAACACGCAATATTTCGAATTCGAGCGGAAAGAGACGGAAGGAGTGTTTGGACACTAGTTTCTCTCTAACTACCCTGCTGCGGAAAAAAAACATGATAAAAGTTAATGTTTTAATAGTTCATGTACACGCGATTGTTGTTTTCGGTCTCCACTAAACGGAATGTTGCTATTTTTTTTTTTTTATTTAAATTTAAAAAAATAATATATAACATTTGTTTTACATTTCTCTTAATCTTTTAAATTTCTCTTAATTATGGTAGTACGCAAAATTTTTACTTACGTCCATCTTCAGCAAATGTTTTAAATGTTCGGCAGATATAAGCCTCTATGCGCTTGGTTTTCATCCAATCGTTCACCAAATTAGAATCCACTTCAGTGCAATTGCTCGAAAAATATGTTGTCACACCCTATAGTTATATAAATATTTATTTACCAAAGTGTATAGTCATAAAATTGAAACATCTTTTTACTTTAACTAACTGGATCTGTGTAATGTAAAAATAAATTTTGAAATTAAAAAAAATTAAATTGTGGCTTTCAGTTTTTTAATTTTTGACGACGAAAATTTATGTTACTGTTCTAAAAGCGTGGGGTGCTTTGCACAAAATTTATAAACATAATTCTTGAATTTTCAAACAAAATTAGTAACAAAAGCAAAATAATTCATATGGAGTAATTAAGTTTATATAGATTTCTTATTAGATTTATGAATCCTATTATAAGAATGGAAACATTAGTGAAATTAAAAAGTATACTAAAATATACAGCTCACCTTATCTGCCAAGCCGAGACTAGTCAACCTAGGTGCAATGCTATACATAGCATTTTTTGTGTTTTCCCACAACTTCTGTATATGGGTACCATCACTTTCATAAGCCTTTGACGCTTTAACAATTAATTCGAAGGAGTCTTTAGACAGGTTGGGAATGAATTTAGTATCCCCAAAGCCCTTATAATTTCCAGTGTTAGCGAAAAATCCTCCAGCATATACTAAAAATGCCTGAAACAATTTTTTAAAGAAAGATCAGTATTATTATGACAACTGTGTGGCAAAATGGGAAATCTGAGGTATACACAATGATTTGGGCTCATATCCCAATCAGGGAAAATTCTTATATATAAATTGTTTCCATATCTCCACTCTAGAAACACAAAGATATTTATTTCATTAAAAGTTGATATATGGTTATGTATATATTTATATCAAGTTTTAATAAAATATAAATCTATTCTATAACTATTAACAGTAATATGTATGTTTTAAAATATGTATATGTTTTAAACTTTTTAGAATATTCTTAATTTAAAACACCTCAATCCTTTTATTATTTAAAAATTGTAAAATTCTAAATTCACAGGGTATTATTATTGATTTGCATGCAATTTTCTATGATATCATAGAAAGTAGTTCAACTGAACCACAACTACAATTATCTAATAGGATGTGGTTATGCTATCTATTAATCATTTAATATCAACTGCACAACAATTGTGACTGTAAAATATCAGACACAAACTGAAAAACAAATATTGTAAACATTTAGATAAGCTTTGTGATATAAATAGCAATAGCAATACTACAGAAATACATAAAGTTTATGAAGTATGAAAAATTGACTAGAATTACTACTAGCTTACATAATAAATAATATATGATCAATGAAATAAATGATTACTATAAGTAACTTAATGATAAATAGCAATACGATATTGGAATAAAAATTTATTTGAAAATATTTACATAGTGAATGACAATAAAAATTAAATAGCTTCAGCTTCAAGCTGTATCTAGCATGAAGCAGGGGAGGCAAAGGGGAACCAGAGAATGTAGTGTTAAGACACTCCATTCTCTTTTAACATTTTCCTTTTGCACTTTCTGCCAAATTAAGGCATAGTGTGCTGAGTGAAGGAACTCAATGTGCAGCACTTTGGCTTCTTACTAGAGCAAGGAAATGAATTTTTTTAGCTTCATGCTGTATCTCATATATAGCAGGGTAGCCTACTTAGTGTTTAGACACTCTGTTCCCCACTTTCCACCGAAGGCATTTCGTGCTTATTGAGTGGGAGAACTCAACACCGTGCTTTGCCTTGTTACAACACCCAGGAAATGAAAATACTAAACTTTTACTTTTCCTGGAGTGGGAATCGACCCATACAACTTGTCATGTTTACAGTGAACTTTTACAAAAATAAAATATATTTTTTATAACATGCTTAAAACTTCATTTAATCGGTTTCCAAAAACTGAATGTATGTTTTATTAAGCTTTATTTTGAAAAAGTATATACTAGGCATCATTACATTACCTGAAAATCATCATCTGACACTCCCGCTGCATTAGCAGATTTTTTAAGCTCATTCAATGGTTCTGCTAAGAATATTCTATGCAACAAGGAAAATATTCTGGGCGATTCAGGACTGGTTTGTACAAGTACAATAAGTCCACCATTCCAAGCAGCCTAAAAATATTGGTAAATATATATGAAAATATTCTTGTGTGACATACATGTATATAAGCTGTTGTTTTCAATCTGACCTATTATAATTATTATACTATTTATAAATATGATATAAATTTTAATCTTTAGGTTTCAATATTTACTAAATGTAATCTCAGTAACTACAATAGAATAAAATTGTATTATTTATAATTTAATAGAACCTCACCTGACTTAAATAATGAGCATAAAGCTGCTCTTGATTAGTCAAATTTTCAAATGCCTGTGAACTATCTAATTCCACAAATCTTTGATTATTAGGTAGAAGAAAGATTGACTTATCCTCCATGGCTGGAATATAAAGAAAAATGAATTTAAAATTTGATTGGCATTTTGGCAAATTCATTAAAATGAAATTTATTTAATTTAAGTGTTTGAAACACTTTCATGCCTAATTTCATATTCAATTTTAGTATGTGAGAATGTTTTCATAAAAGAAAATATTTCTTTATTTACATTGGTTGAACCCAATGTGTAGAGGCATGGGAATTGAATTAAAAATTGTGGAGATAAGAGGAATACATCAAAATTAAAAATATGTTGAATAAGATGTTGTTATATATAACTTATATATCTCGGTTTCTTTGGTTCATCTATAAGAACAAACACATTCTATGATGTAATTATTTTGTAAAATAAAAATAGACACACACTGTACTGACCATTAACTAATTTTGCCGGTTGCGTATTAATAATTTTAGGTGCACTTGACGAAAATCTTAAGTATTTACTAATAAGTGAATCAGCATTTTTAATATGCCGGCATTTCGACAGGTTAATAGTCAGGGTTCGGAACATTGAGTAAAGCTTGTTTAAAACCTGACAACAGTATACATATAAACTCTCTATACTTTTAATACGCCGTACTTACTAAATAATTGATAATACTCTAAGTGTGAGAAAAACTCCAGCAATATTTTAAATTGACACTCCACGACTTATGCACAGCACATGAAAGAAATAACTAATGTCAAAATGTCAATTATTTATTGACACGACACGTACGATGTAGATAGGTTTAAATTATTCAAACAATTCATTTACTTTGCGGTATAATACAATCAGTATGTAATAAGCAATATGTGATATATTTAATAATGACGAGAAACGTATAAAAAAATTACTAGATACTGTGGTATTTATTGAGGTCTCATGAAATATTTATCTTTATTTATTTAGTGTAATATGATTAATTAGAGGTATCATATGTAAAAAGCCGCATTTGAACATGTGCATTTGAACATAAATTTCTAAAATAAATAATGAAATATTTGTCACATATCTGAAGAAATTATAGTAATTTAGTATTGTATTGTTTACTAAATTATATAGCTTTAATAGAATTAAAAAATTTTAAGAAGTCAAATATTCTTTTAAAATAATTTTGTTAGAAATGTAAAATTTGTATTTTTTCAAATTACAAGTTAACAATTCTATTTATTCTAAAAATTGGCACTATGCCACAAAATGTAATCCCCACATTTGAAATATCCTATATCAGCTGTAACTGACAATTTATGAGTTTCTGTGCTGAAATATTTTTGCATCTGTGGAATGAAGTAAACACTCAACATGGATGATTTCTCATTACTATCGTTCGGTTTTTAGATTTAAATGTATAAAATGCTTTAGTAATGTAGATGAGAGTTTAGTTTTAATTTTTAAAATGTCATCAGAAAGGTAATTGCTTTAGTGTGCATTGGAGCATATTGTTAGAAATTTTGATTCGTTTCCGAAATTTGGTCGAAAGTTGCAAAATCAATAAAGTACGCGGAAATCGCTCATGTCACGCCCTGAATTAGTTTGTTACTGTGCGGCAGTGAATGTGATAAATTAAATCATAGTGATGTTTTATTCTAGAGTCGAATGGGTGGAGATCATAGAACCGAAGACAAAGGAGCATATGTATGCTAACCTAACAACTGGCGAATGTGTATGGGATCCTCCTGAGGTATTCTAATAAATTTTTCATTTTCTTGGGAATATCAATTTTTTTCCTAAATCTTTAACATTACTGCATAACAGCTTAGAAAAATCTATAATTCTTTATTTTGATGTAAATTTTTGTAATAGATTTAAATTTCTTATTTGCATTTTATACCAAAAAGATTTTTAAAGCACTTTTTAAAGCTTTAATAGTATAGTTGTAAAATTTAATATCTAGGTTTTATTTTATAAGATTTTACTATAAATGAATTAAATTAGGGATATCTCATAATGAATTATACTTAATGTGTAGAGCATTTTCTGTATGATACATATTACATGACACATGTAACTTAAACTGCTTTTGGACATCATAAGGTATATTCTATTTATAAACCTTATTGCATATTGAGTAAAATTATTTAATGTATTTAATATATATCTTAAAAAAAGATAGTGCTGCCTAGGGACATAGGGACATATTATTATAAATTTTGCTGTCTTTATTGTTTCAAATATTTAATTTGTTTTTTGCAGGGTGTCAAAGTAAAAAGAACTGACTCTTCCCAATGGTGGGAATTGTTTGACATAAATACTCATAGATTTTACTATTATAATGCATCTACACAGGTAGGATTTTAAATATTAATACTATAAATATTTAAAATAGATTCATTATACTCAATAATATTTTCATCATATATCTTTTTTTTCAGACAACTGTGTGGCACAGACCTACTGATTGTGATATTATTCCTTTAGCAAAATTACAGACTTTGAAGCAAAATACAGATCCTCAAAAGAGAAGAGAGACTTCAACACAAACTAATCAAGCTGCACCACAAGTAAGCTCAGATTTGTCATATTTTTATTATACTTTTATTAGCATTCCCTGTATTTATAGATCAATGTTAGAAAATCTTGCAAATATTATTTTGACCTAGTTCATGCTGCTTTACAAGACAAATTTATAATAAGAAGGAAATAACTTGAATAATATTACTTTTAGTTTCTTTTAAAAGTAGTTAATATTTTAAGAAAACATGTCAAAGTCAAATAATTTTATTTAAAATAAGAAGTTACAAGCTTCATTTTTTGAACTTCAAATAATTTACCACCACTTCACTAAATTTAATGCCTCAGACCTGAGAAGAATCGGCGCAAGAAACTCAGTGGGACTTTTTTTTTTTTTCTTAATTCAATGCTTCACAAAAATTTATTGCTGACAATGGTACCTTTGAAATAGACTGGAGCGAGCATGTCTGTAGATATTCTTTTTATTTAAGAGTTTTTTGTTACTTCACTTTAACCATATTAAAATGTGTATAAATTGAACATTTTCTACAAATTTATATATATTTGAGGTCATCATGGTGCAGTGGGATTAGTGTCCGATTGTAAACTCAAGTGATTATGGGTTAGGTTCCCAATCAGGAAAATGATTATATTTAAATTATTTCCATTTCCCCGCTCTAGTAAGACAAAGTGCGGCGTTGAGTTCCGCTACACATAATTCTCCATTTCGGCTAGAAAGAGGTAAACAGTGTCCCGTCACTAGGTTCTTTCTATTTACTCCTATGTGGGGTAAAGTGTGAAGCTAAAAAAAATATCAATTTGCATCCTAATTTTTTTTTTTAATTTTAAATTTAAGACCTGTTAGCCTCTTTGCTACCATATAAAAAAAAATATTTCTTTAAATACAAAAAGAAACATAATTATAGATATTGCAATTATTTTAAATCTATTACAATTATAATCAATGGCGATATTATTCTAACGCGGTTTCTTTGACACGGATCGTATCCCCCGCGGTATAGGGAGTTCATTGTGCTTATCGAGGGCGGAAGTTAGCTCGACCTCTGGTATTGTCTCGCTTTTTATCAAAGTGAATGTGGAAAAAGGTCACGTGCTAGTAAAAGTCACGTATTGAGGGGTACTACAATGTATCTGACATTTTTAACCCCTTCTGAAGTGGTGTAAAGTTTCAAACTTGAACTTCCGTTCTTCTTAAAATTGAATAGGCATGCTATTATTTAATTTTTTTACCAATTTGGCTTTTTGCTTAAGGGAAAATTTATTTAAATTTTTAATAATAATATAAATTAAGAAAATTATTTTTTTTTTAATTTGATGGATGCTCGAGACTCGTAACTGTACACGTAATGTAAAATGGGCGGCATATGGAGATTGAGATTAAGATACTAGATATCTTAGCTTAATGAAAAGTATCTGACTGAAGAATGTTGCTTTTTTTAAAAAAAAACTTCACGTTGTGTCACGCATAACAGAGAGAATCTAGTATAGACATCCGTTTACCACTTTTCGCACGAATTCGAGACATTGAATGTTAAGTGCCTAAATTCAATTCCGCGTTTTGTCTTGTTAGAGCGGAGAATTGTAAATAATTTAAACGTAATCATTGTCACGAATGAGAATCAAACCCACAACCTATCGCGTTCACATTCAAACGCTGCTCCACTGCGCTACGATGACATGTTTAATTATTAAATATTATTATGTTATTGTATAGATACCAGCGACATTAGATCCAATAAGTAGTAATGGCAACAGTACAGCGGCAAGTGTTAGCAAACTTTCACCCAGCAATGCCAAGAACGTCACGATCACGCAAACCAGTCCCGTCCGGACGAGGAGAACGCATTATCATCACAGGTAAATATATAATGAACTAAATAATATATTAATGTTTTAGTATTTATTTTATGGACTTTAGAACGTTCTTGCATGTTTAACGTAAATTTACTTACAGTGTTTGGTACATGCTCTTTATTACTGATAATGTCTGCTTTGAAAGTTCTTGCACTTCTTGCACTTATCTTATAATCTAAAACAATATTGTTATCAGTCCTTTAACTCTTGTAAGATTTATTAAGTAGTTGGTATTTCAATACCACTCTTGAAGTTTTCAATTGGTGCTCATCTGGTGATAAATCGTTGGGAATCGCTTTAAAATTCGATATGAAGTGCTGAATTTTTTTTTTTTTATCTTTATAGAATTAATGATTTTGAATGTACAGCTATCAATCTAGATAGATATTTTATGTATGGATTTTTCTTATTTATTTTAATATTTTCTAAGTTTTTTTCTATCCCCTTTTAGTTTAATGTTCAGTTTATAGTGAAAGTCCGAAAATACTTAAAAATGATGTAGATTGAAAAATATTATTTTCATTAAAAACATATTGGAACTTCTAGTATTAAAACCATCTTGGAAAAAGTTTGAGATCAAGCGCGACGGTTCGATTTCCATTCGTGAGAATAAATTATATTGTAAACCATTATATATTTATATTGTAAACCTTTGTCGAATATAAAAAAAAAAAGAAAAAAAATAGTCCCGCTGAGTTTCTTGCGCCGGTTCTTCTCAGGTCTGAGGCATTAAAAATGAAGCTTGTAACTTCTTATTTTGAATAAAATTATTTGACTTTGACTTTGACTTTGGTTTAATTGGATCATGTTGTCATCTAAGATTAAAATTTTATCGTTAATCTCTAGTTACCTAAGTGCTTACATATTTAACTATGACGAGAAAGCCTGGTTTGGCAGTATGCGTATTTTGATGGCTCATAAAAAATTAAATTATACATTTTAGCTTCATGCTTTATCCCTAGCGGGGTAGTCACAGATTCATTATATATTTATTATTCATTATTTACTACACCAAAACAAAAAAAAATGCTTTGCTGGGTTTTCTTTGACCACATATACATTTGTCATGATTTTGGCCCATGTGGTTTGAGTTTCGAAAAAAAATACGAAAAATCGCTGAAAATCGCGAAAAGTTAGGAAGTTTCGAACTTAATATATGTAAATTTTTTATTAATGTTGAAGCTCTTCATCTAAATTAAGTGAATTCTCTGTCTATTTGAGCTCTCTCAAACACCTCTAAATATCGCTGAAAATTGTTAAAATATTATTTCTTCAAACAGTTCCAGATAGTACAGAGTTATTGATTGGAATATACATATATTATAAAGTATTTACTGCAACGTACTTGTGTCGAAATCGTCTAGAAATAAATAAAATTATAGGAATGTTTTTTGCAAACATATAGTACACTAGCGACCCGTCCCAGCTTCGCACGGGTGATCATTTATTTTTTAAGCTCTCCGAAAAAAAATATTGTTTTTTATAAGTGCATTAATTCAGTAAATTTACTCGATTGAGCCGCGTCCGCTGCGTAGAGAGCAACCTGCTTCATAGATGTGCACCCCCCTCCCCTGCGGTTTCGCCGTGCGACACATATCGGCCGGCGGCCATCATTCATTTTAATACCAATTACAATTTTAAATTCGTAATATCTTTTGAATTGTATTATTATTCTTTTGATTGTCCGATTGAAATAAAATAAAAAGTAATTTATAGCTATTGAAACAATCTTGCGGATGAGGATTAATATTTGACGATAATATGATCAATAAACATAGGCTAATAATTTTAATTACTTTTATTCTATGGAAAAGTGGTTATAATGGCTAAAATATAAATATTTGGTTTATACTATTACGAACTTTTTTGTAGGCATTATTGAGTTCTACAACTTTTCTATAGAAGTCAACCATACATCTCTAACCACTTAGGCAGCGTTCGCGAGAATCATTAACGTACGGCAGTTTTTTCGTCGACTTTCTCCACAATTTTCACTAACACGAAAAATCCTATCTATTTTCCGGGATAAAATATAGCCTATACGGATTCGGAAGAATCCCTCTAAGTAATGGTAAAAGAAATTTTGAAATCGGTCCAGTAGTTTTTGAGCCTATTCAATACAAACATACAAAAATACAAAGGTTTCCTCTTTATAATATTAGTATAGAAAACAATGACATGTTTAAGTAGCACTACACTACACAGTGAAGTATCTAGTTCATGATATAAAACTTTTCAATTATATAATTAAAAAAAAATCTTTTAGTATATAATACATACATTTATATAAGATTGGACTCAATTCATTTTTGTCATGGCTTATTTATTTTATTTGTTGTTTTGGTTTCTACCCACAATTATTGCTTGAGTTTAACCACCAAAATTTGTGTGTCTATTGTTTTTTACTTCATATTTTAGCTCAATTCTTTATGGATCTTTATTATTTTGATAAAACTAAACTAATAAAACCTTTATATTTAAAAAAAAAATCTTAGACAAAATATTGAATTAAATTCTTAATATTGATAAAAATATCTCAACGAATATCGATATCTAATTCGTATGATTTTATGAAGGAACAGCGGTGAAAACAGACGCGGGCGGTTGAGTGAAGACGGCACGGCGCCCTGTCGCCACACCGACTCGGGGCGATCCTCAGACAGCAGCATTAGCAGTGCACAAAGGCGTAAACAGGTAAGCTTTTTGTTCTATGATACTCTTTTAAATTATACTTTTTTATACTATACGAATATATTCTGATAAACTAGTAAAATAAATATTGATTTAGATGATGGCTAACGTTAGTGATACATTAACACATTTCCAATAGATATATTTTAAATAACTAGTCGCTTTTTACTTTTTATTTTATTTGTTAAAAATATATTTAACATTACAAAAATTTATGGTAAAAATCTCTTTTTAAGTAAATAATTATTAATAAAATAATAATTCGGCCTTACAATCTTTAACTAGGTTTACATTGTTGTTGTTTTAGGCACATAAAACTTTGGTTTAAGACGTATATGACGATAATAGACAAATTGCTACTGCGCCACGATTATGATATACACTTCCGCTCTAAAGTATATTCACTCATCTCAATTTTCCGCTTCGATATAAGTTCTATATCTCAGCGAAAAATAGTCGTAACGGAATTTAAAAGGCACCGTTTTGATATATAGGGATAGATTCAGCGCCACTTTCCTTTTTTTTGCAAATTTTACAATTTTTTTTGTAGTCCCCACGTGTTTTTGAAGAGGGCAATTTTTTTACGATTTTTTAAGGTTAGCATAGCAGATGCGTTGCTCGTAGTTTAAAAAAAATTCTTGGAAATTTTATTCATCACGGCTTTTAAGAGGACATCAAACGCTGCATTTTCATTTTTTAAAAAGTGTCGTCCGATTTTTTTCGCAAAAATATTCAAATTTTGGAGGAAAATTGAACATTTTACTAAATTTAGCGTATCTCGAAAACGGTGGGGAATTCGAAAAAATGCCGGCACCGATGACGATTATTATGAGAATTCGTTCTTTGAAACCTCACCTTTATGCCACCGCGTTTTTCTTTGGAAATTTCTTTTTTTGGAGCCATTTCTTTGGTTATTGTCAAAATGAATAGACGTACTCGCGTTTGAAATGTTCACAGAACTGAATTGCTTTCCGAAAACGTTCGTAGCTTCTGACCTTAAAAAATCGTAAAAAAATTGCCCTCTTCAAAATCACGTGGGGA
Source organism: Philaethria dido (assembly GCA_033558755.1). NCBI lineage: Eukaryota > Metazoa > Arthropoda > Insecta > Lepidoptera > Nymphalidae > Philaethria > Philaethria dido. Next base: position 230,415 of record JAKGSA010000386.1, read on the forward strand.
CTAAACAAAAATGGTAAATTTTGCAAAAAAAAAGGAAAGTGGCGCTGAATCTATCCTCTTCAAAACGGTGCCTTTTAAATTCCGTTACGACAATTTTTCGCTGAGATATAGAACTTATATCGAAGCGGAAAATTGAGATGAGTGAACCCATACTTTTGAGGGGGAATGTATATTTATTATATATATTTAAATAAATTATTGTTTTTTATAATATAGGAGTTAAGCAGTGCCGCATGTGGTGTGACAGCATGCACGCCGCAGTTGCGCAAACGCAGTGGCGTGCAGCCCGCGCCGCCGCACGAGCCCGACAAGTGGTCGCCGCATTCTGGTAATATCATTTATTATTATTTGAGGCCTGTCGTGGCGCAGAGTGTGAGTTCGATTCCCACTACCGGAAATGAAAATATGAAATATATGTAGTATTTTCATTTCCTCGCTCTGGTAACAAGGCAAAGCGCGGCGATGATTTCCGCCACTCAGCACGTAATGCCTCAATTCGGCGAAAAGTAGAGAGGGAATGTTAAAAGAGAACGCAGTGTCTGAACACTAGGTTCTCTAGTTACCTCTGTCTGCCCTGCTATGTGCGGGATTCAGCGTGAAACTAAAAAAATATTTGTCATGTACTCCTCTATTTTAGGGAACGTAACGGGGAAATAAAATATGATTGCTTAGTTTATTATACATATCGGTAAAAATATTTTTTATACTACATTGTCCCCATTACAATGTGTGACAACTCGTAAATAACAATTTAGTCAACTTAGTACATTGTATGTAGCTTTGAATTTACCATTTGTCAATGTCTCTTTTTGGGTGGTCTTCTATAAGTATCTTAGTTTATTAAGGAAGTTATACGATCATATCATAATAAAAAATAAAAAAAATAATTCACAGGCTTAAATCGCAGCGGTAGCTTCATATCGCCCAGAAAGGATGCGTCGGATGATTCTATGCACGAAAAATATTTCAAATCCGTTGAGAGTACGCCATTAACGAGACGTAAGGTAACACTGACATACATTATAAATTAGCGTCCATAAAAGGGGACTCGCATGTCACTCATCTGCCTATCTCTCTATGATAGACATTGTGCTATTATTATATTTAATTTTTAAAAATATTTTTAAAAATATATTTAAAATATTAAATTAGGGGAAAATTAATATTATTTGAAATATATTTAGTTTTTTTAAGTATAAATATTTATGTTGTAATTAATATTTAGTTAAAACAGCAGTCAGCCGGTGGATCGTCGTGTGATTCAGCGTCTCCGCAAAGTCCTAGCAGTCCACTTCAGAAGCCACAGCCTACGCCATTCTTGCAGGTGTGTTTTTAATTTAACAAAATTAAAATTTATTATTATAACTTATTTATATTTTTTGTATTCAAAAAATGTTGTAGAAATTATTATAAAATGTTTTTGTACCTGTAAAGTGTAGTAATTCCGTAAAGGTTGATAGATCGACTTGCTTATACAATTGTTATAAATATTATTATTATATAGCGTTAGGTTTGCTTTATTTATAGAGCGAATAAATAATTAATTTAAAAAATCAAACAAACCCGACACTTTCAAGTGAAAAAGTTAAATATCATAAAAGTAGATACAACTTAAACTTTATTAGATTATAGATTTATCAAGTTATTACCGATTATCCGTTTAGTTAGAATAGTTGTGGATATGTGGATGACCCATAGTTGTCTAATTGGTCGGGTTGACATTGGGTTTTATTAAATCGGAACGTTTTCGCTGATACTACCTTGTATGTACAAGGGATAAGCTTGATTGAATGTGATGGGTATGGGTTCGATTCCCAGGAAACGTTTATTGCTTAATTTTTTGATCTGGTTAGTCAAATCAATAAATGAAATTATTTTAATCGGCTTAATCGCGTATATTTTAATATTCGGATATAAATTTTTAGAAACGCGACGTTTCGATCACTTCCATGGATAGTGGTAGAGTCTACCTGTACCAGAAAACGTATAAAAATTTACGTAACAACGCAGCGGTACTCAATTTTCTTTTAATTTGGTACTGCGTTCATGTTTTTGTACGTTATTTAAAAATGTTAAAAAGTATCCTAAGTGCTTGATTAACATTTTAAAATGTTAAAAATATATTTTTTAGGCGAGTGTGGCGCGGCCATCGCTAGTGTCGTCTATCTCGCTGGCGGCGGAGGGCGCCCGCGCGCTGCACTCCTTGGAGCGCCCGCACCATCTATCACGTCACGCTAGAGAACGATTCTCTGATAGGTTTGTATATATTTTTTTAATTTCATGCTTTATCCCATCAGAGAGAACCTTGTGTCAAGATACTCCATCCTTCACTTTCCACGCAAACTCGAGATTTTGTGTGTTGAGTGGCGGATGACTAAACGTAGCGAGAAATGAAAATAATTTATATGTTATCATTCCCCTGAGTGAAAATCGAATCGACTGCCAATCGTGTTCATAGTCAGACGTTATTCCACTGTGCCACAAATACCTATTGCCTACTGCCTATATATAGTTTGCATATAAATGAATGAATTGTGTATAGTATAAAAAAAGAAATAGAATTTACAAAACTATTACATTTATTAGTATCTTTTAGTTACATTTAATAATATATTTTAGTGATATAGTTTAAATATTTCTATTCTTATAGGCATTTAGATAAAGAGCGTCTAGCAGAATTGGAAAGGATGGAACGGTATCCCGAGAAGCAAGCGGTGTACAGCGTGGATAAGCCCTTCCGGCAAACCAGCCTCGACCTGCGCCATAATGCTTCCAGTTGGCATCCGCCGAGGGAATTTACTAGGTACATATTTGAGTTTATTATTGCTTTTATTCTGTTATAGATTATATATGGTACATTTTTTAATTTTTGTGTAATGTGTTATTACTATTTCGCTAAATAAATTGTTTTTGTTTTACTTTGACGCGTCTCTTATTAAGTCGTATATTTATTTTTTCTTTTATTAAAGCTTTTTTTTTAATCAAATCATCAATCATCAATCAAATCAATCTTTGTTGTCACTTTAAGCTTAACAATATTGACTCTGAATATATGTAATAAAAAAATAAATAAAAATAATTCTATACTATATAATACAAAAAAGGTCTTAATAATGATTTATTGCTTATGAAATAATATATAAATAATGGAGTGTCTTAAAATTAATAAAAAACTGTTTTAAAAATTATTTAATTATAGACGTCAGCAAGCCGAGCCAGAGCGCTACACGTCCAGCAAGACGTCGGTGTCGTCGGGCAGCAGCAGCAAGCACCGCACGCCGCCGCACGAGCCACACAACTTTATGAGGCTTTCCTCTGCTAACGAACAGGATAATATCGCTGCTGGTTTGTTTTTGTCTATATTGTTTCAAATATTAAAGTATTGGGAAATAATTAAATTATACTTTAAATGAGTAAAAAAATATTAAATTAATATCACATCTTTAGAATGAATATTACTCTAAATTTTATTTATTACAATTAGGTCACTTTCATTTTAAGTACTATGCTCTATAAATTTCTAGGTAAATATTAATGCAAACCTTTCTGTTTTGTCTACTTCTGGGGTTAAGTAATTATAATTTTTGAAATTAAAATTACACCTTATTAATAATACAGACAATGTCTACTTGAAGGAAAAACCATATACTTGATAAATATATTTGTTTTTACAGTAAATTTCAAGTTAAAATGTGTGAATTTGGAACCAACTTTGACAGAACCCAATGTACAGAAGCACAATCAACGCCTTGAAAAAACAACTACACCTCGAGATCGCACTAAATCACGTCGTAAGTTCATCATTTAAAATTAACAAAACTAGCCCTAATTCTTGCTCATGTCTATATGACATGGGCAAGAGTAAATAAACAAAAATTTATAAGTCAACATTAAACTATATGTTAGTATATTTTAGAGAACTAAATATAAGGACACATTTAATTTAGATAACACCATTTTTAAAGAAATTTTAACCCTATTTCCCTATGAAGTAAGTAAACGCGCTGTAAAGATTTTCTGTTTTGAACCCCATCCTTAAACGTTACGCCACTTTACTAAATCTGAATTTCCTAGTATTTTATTTAAATTAAAAAAAAAAACATTGTTTAACAGCGTGTTGTTCTAATCCCACTCCCGCCCCTATACAGCAAAGTATCGTTTTAAAAGACCCGCCCTCTAAATTCCGTAACCTTTAGTAGTTGGTTAGTAACTTAACTTGAAGGAACCCTAAGAAGGAAAATTATTATTTATCGCTTCTGCTATTTAAACATTGTTTATTGCATATATAATACTATACATATACTATATATGATACATATACTATATATGATACATATACTATATATGATACATATAAATAAATATTAATTATATGTACCAGGACATAAGAGGCCCGTAGAAGATGAGCCACAGATTGACGGAGAGGAAGAAGAAGAAGATGGCGGCGGGTCGCCCCTCTACTGTAACTGGGATCTACGCGGCATGCAGCATTTATTGCCATTGCAGGATTATATTATACAGCAGGCGAAATTATCTAGTTAGTATTTTGTTATAGTTTCCTATTTTAAAGTTATTAATTATTATAATAATTCACTTATAATGAAATAATATCTAGTAGCAAATTTATGTAGATTTCTGCTTAAAAAAATGGAGTATTTGTTTTTAAAGGGCCTATATAATGGTCTTCAATTCAATTTCAAATTCTTCAATCATATTTTTTCGCCAGGTCGAGGACGTTACAACGGATCTGATTCAGACGCAGATTCGGCTACATCCAGGTCTAGATCTGGATCTGAATCCCGGTCCCTCTCCGGTCACGAGCCTGACAACGAGTCGTCCGACGGCGGCGCTAGGACCCCCGACGACGATGACGGCTCCGGTGTTTACTTGCCCCATACATATGCCCATAGGCCTCAAGATGTGGAATATATGAACCATGGTGTCTCCTATTATAATACGTTTGTTGGCTTCGATAGGGATAGACAGCCTTCGCCTGGTATCCATAGGGTAAGATTTATCTTTAATTATTATGTTGTTATCATTTGAAGTAAAGTTCATAAATGATTAAATAAGTTTTTAAAGAATGTTTTTCACAATTTGGTTCAAATGCCTATTTTAGTCACAACAGTTTATAAGCCCAAGTTGTCTATTTAATATATAATTATTACTTATAATACTCAATTTTACTTAACATTACTCTATGTTACTCAATATTACTAAATATTACAATTTAAACTTCTACTTTAGTGGAGTGGCTTCAGAGGTTAAGGAATTTAGGATATGGAAGGTATAACCGATATTACTAGCCTTCTATAATACTTATGTTGTATTTCGCGACTTCGTTTACTTGGACTATAAAACTTAAAATCCCGTGTTTTTCCGTTTTTGAAGAAATTTCGAGAAGTTCTCTGTTATTGCTATATATTATATGTATTTTTAAATTTTTTTGTAGTCTCACGCTGTGTCTCTTAGATAGCAGGGTAGGCAGAGAGATCTTGAAAATCTAGTGTTGGAACACTACGATTTTTTTTTGATTTCCGTTCCCCAATTTCCGCCGAATTGAGGCATTGCGTGTTGAGTGGCGGAACTCAACGTCGCGTTTTGCCTTGACCAGAACCAGAAAATGAAAACACTAAATGTTATTTAGAATTTTCATTTCCTGGAGTGGGAATCGAACCTACAACCTGTCGCGTTTTACAGTCGCATCCTTATATTATTTATATTTCCTTAGACGTCGTCGCTAGGCAGTGGCGCGGCGGCGGGCGCGGGCGGGGGTGCGGGCGCGGGCGCGGCGGAAGCCAGCAACCCGCGCGCGGAGGGCGCGCTCTACAGCCCCGTGCGCGGACACGCGCCGCACCTGCACGCGCACGCACACCCCCCACCCGAGCAGGATATCGAGATATTTGCTAAGGATAATTTGAATTTCAACAAGGGAATATTTAGGAGGAAGGTGCGTGCTTTTATAATGTTTCTGTGTATTATATTTTATTTTAATGAAATGGATCTATTAAATCTTTTAATTTACATTACTAAACATAAATAATTTTATGATTATAAATGGTACTCGAAAGATATGCAGAAATTAGTAGCGTGTCTGTTTTTATTTGTTGAGTGGATAAATAATTAAAAAAAAATCTAGCCAATGAATTTTCAGATACAAAAGGTAAAATCATTTTGAAACTAAATTTTCAGATAAAAATGACACTGAATAATATCTATCTTGAAAAATATGTAAATGTTTCGACTTATTAAGTTGTACGTTTTATTTTCTATTCTTTTCAAAAAATGAATACTAGTACTTTAAAAATTAGCAAAGATAAAATATGTTATGACAAAACTACTAGAAAACTTGAATTTTTATTTATAAATTTATTAGTTTTATTATCGAGTTTTTCAATCGAATGTAAAGGTTCAAATCTCGAACCAAATATCAAATATATCGTAGTTTATATATTTTTATGTAGGCATCGGTACGCGACATGCTGTCATGGACCTCCTCGTCCATCAGTGCGCCGATGGTGGGCGCGGACTGGGACAAGGCGCACAAGAAGGCCGCCATCGACCTGTTCCGCCTCGTACAGATATACATGGGAGACCGCAAAGCGAGGCCCGGCATGACGCTGAACTCAGTGGCCCAGGACATATTGCACGCTACGTTTGGCAATGAAAAGTTTGTAAAAATAAAAATAAATAAATAGCCCTTTAATTCAGATCAACTTAACCTAATAACAGTATTCCAAACTACACTTAAATTAGAGTAATAAATATTTTCAATATAGTATTTGATATTTCTTAATGATCTGTAGATCTGTTTGCCAATCGGCAAAGGCCTCCTCCAACCTCTTCCATTCTGGTTTTTCTAGAGCCACTCTGTTCCACGGTATTCCTGCCACTTCTCTGATATCATCATACCACCTTTTCTGAGGTCTGCCACTTTTCCTTTTACCCTCTCGCGGATACCATTGTATCAATGTAAAGTTTGTATTTTCTTTAAATATTATTACTTTGATTATTACTTGGTTTTCATATCTTAACTATGTATATTTGCCACGATGACGAGGGCACGTAATGTAATAGAACAGTATTTAACTATAAACACGATTGATTGTGGGTTTGAATTCCACTCGAGGGAATGATTAAATCTAAAGTATTCTCATTTCTTCGCTCTGTTAAGACAAAGCGTCGCGCTGAGACCGTTGCTCAATATCTGCGCCATAATGCCAATGGCAAAAATGCGCCATAACTGGATTTCGGGTAGCAAGTGAACAACGAAGTGTATTAAGACTAGAGTCTCTCTGACTACCCTTCTATAAAAACAAAAGTACGTCCCTAGTACGTATAAATACTAGCAGCAATGGATTATATCTACCTAATACATAATCTTTCTAAATTATTAGAAATTATAATTCTTGCGTTTTCACTTAGTTACTTATGCTTACTTCATAGTACTCGAGATACGTAAAAATATATGAATAAATAATTTCTATTTCCTTTCAGACTCCGAGACGAACTCTACGTGCAACTATGCAGACAAACTACAGAAAACCCTCTAAGAGACTCGCTTCTACGAGGGTGGGAGTTACTGGCGGTGTGCCTCGCTTTTGTACCGCCGTCACCCGCATTCCAGCCGGCGCTAACCAATTATGTTAATAGACATCGGGATCCCGCGTTTGCTGATTGTTTTCCTGAGGTACGTTGTAATAAACTTATTTTACATAATAAAGTGTCTCATTTGTTTTTTGTCAAACCATCGCCAGCCAGCTACTTAACAAATCATATGTGGAAAGTCAAATCAATCAAGTATCAATCAAGTAATTTTTAATCATTATTCTCTAATAAATATAGAAACTAAATTTACAAATAAAATTTAAACATAAAAATGTCCATCCTGTATAGTATGTATTTCTATTTTATCAACTTATTTGCAGCTGGTACAGAAATGCTTATATTTATCTAGTAAAGGCTGATGTTACTGGAACAGAATATGAAGTAGGCATATGCAATCAATTAATTTTGATAAATTTTATAATAGAAGAGACTGAATAATACAATGCGAATAAATTTGTGAATGTCGTAATATTTGTAACTATTAGTACTAATATCATAACATTTTTTTCAGGTGGGTAAATGGCCTATTCATGTTCAAGTGTCGCACTATGCAAGCGTAGCGTGTAAGAGGTTGGAACGAATCGGCTTCGGGGGGAAGAGGCCTCCGAGGAAACCGAGCACTGAAGATATTGATCAAGCTAGGGTAAGTTTATTCTTTCGAATTTTCACGTTTTTGAATACTTTTTGTTGCAATACACATTTCAAAAGTTTGCTGTTTCTGGTTCTAAACATATACTTATATTGGTGAAAATTTTGCTGTCTTAAAATTTTCAATATATTTTAAAGCCTCTATAAAAATGCCACTTACATATTCTTCTCAATATAATTTCTTAATATTAACACTTCCATATAAATATATTCGAACAAAACTCGAATCCCTTTTTATTTAAACTTCAGAGATGGAGGAGTATTGGCTTAAATATAGTGTACACTATGTAGAAAAGAGTGTAGAAAACTATTATATTTTATAATAATGTATTAGATAAATATTACATTCATAAAATAAATACTAATGTATGACACTCTATCATATGTTTGACATACACTCTTGTAAAGGGTGTCCCAAAATTAACGCAAGATTTGACTTTGCCGCCATTTGCTATTATATTCATTATTCATTCGCTATTAAAAGACTAAAATGGCATTTTCTATTTAATTCAAATCTTGCGTTAGTTTTGGGACACCCTATATAAAGTAACATCCAAATACACGTCAATAGGGCTTCTAATTTATTATTTTTTTTTCATAATAATCATAAACATAACAATACACCCACAGATACAAATCTTCCGTCAATCGATGTTCGGTAATACGCTATCAGAGGTGATGGCGCTCCAACGCGAGAGGTTCCCGCAGCGCGCCCTCCCGTGGGTGCAGACCGCGCTCTCGCAACAAGTGCTAGCCCTCAACGGGAGGGAGACGGAGGGCATATTCAGAGTACCGGCGGACGTTGACGAGGTCAATGCACTTAAAGCCAAGATCGATAGTTGGGAGCTGCCTGATGCTTCTATGCTTACTGGTTTGTAACATTTTATCGTCGAAAATATAAATGTGATAATTTCCCATTATCAATGTGTTATGGCGTGGTTGTCAACCTCGCTGATAAATGAATTTAGGTATTGGAATTAGTTTATATGTAAATAAGTAATCCTCAGAACTTGACTTAGAACACACGGTTCCATTCTGATAACATAAACTACCATATTGAGTTCCCATTCAACACTTAGGGCTTCGACTTTAGGTGGAAGCGTACAAAGTACATTGACATTAGGTTCCCTTTCTCATTAGGTGCCCTTACAACCTTGCTATGCGAAAAAAGCCGTAAAACTGGACAAAACCAAATATATTTTTTAAATTGGGTCACAATGCAAATATTTCTATATTATTTTCGAAATATCTCAAAATAATCTAATTAGATATTAATTAAATATTTCAACCATACAGATGCACACGCGCCCGCCAGTCTCCTCAAGCTATGGTACCGCGAGCTGTACGAGCCCCTGATCCCCGACGCGCTGTACAGCGCTTGCGTGGCCGCCGGTAACGATTTTGCAGCGTGCACGCGAGCGCTGCAGCGATTGCCTCCTTTAAATCGATTGGTGAGTATGTTTAATTATGTGCTTTTTTAGTATAGGTATTAAGTGGAAGAATCACAGTGGAAGATTATTTTCTTCTACACTTTTTGTCCAAATAGATGCATATAGAGAAATAAAAAATAGCTTGTGCATATAGGTACGTTATGATAATGTCATTCTTACAATTGTATTTATATAAAAATTAAAATAATAGCATAGTTAATTTTTGGAAATATTTCGTCTTAAAAATAATTTTGTCTTGTCGACTTCACAAATTGATATTGCGTCCTAATAATAATATGTGTTTAAGAAATTTAAATGTACATCTGATATATAAACAACTAAGTACATGAAATAAAATTTCTCTACAATTGTAACTAAGATAAATTGGAACAATCGTATAAGAATTCCAACACATGGCTCAGCAGTCAGAGGGCTTGCTCGGTTTCCAAGAAGTCCTGGTTCGAATCAGGCTACGTTCAAATTTTTATACATTACCTAAAAATGTTCTTTTTTTTAGGTACTTACATACTTGATAAGTTTCCTGCAACAATTCGCTGCACCGGAAGTAGTAAGTCAGACCAAGATGGACTCCTCGAACCTGGCCATGGTTTTCGCCCCCAACTGCTTACGCTGCACCGCGCAGGACCCGCGCGTCATACTCGAGAATGCACACAAAGAAATGACCTTCCTCAAAACACTTATTACCAACTTAGATACCTCACATGTGCAAGATCTGCTGTGACCGAATCTCAGTTATTGTAATAATAATATGGTTGGTCGACAAGCTTTTTAGTATTAGTATTAATTGTCATTGGAAGAACGAGTTTTGTTTGATCTGAAGTATTCATTTACTCTTTAAGTTTGCTTGAATAATAAATGTATGTCGAATTCAAAGTGGTATATTGATTGGATATTTGTAATTATAGGCAACGCTGCTGCGAATTTACAATCTAGTTATGATAAGACGTTACGTATGAAGTCTCAAATGTACTCTTATTGGCGTTTTGTAATATATGTATTTTACATACAATGGCCTATTAAGTTTCATATGGTCTCAAATTATGACAAATAAGCGATATTTTGAATTTTGATAGATAATTCGAATTAAATATTTTACTGTTATTAGTTTAGCTAAATTTATTAATTAATGATTTTTGAATCTCAAAATTCTTTCAATGACAATTAATATATATATAAAAACTTCTTATATTAGTGAATCTACTGCAAGCCTTTAGTGCAAATAGATGGTGGGGTGACCCTCTTTATATCAATTATAAAATAAAATATGTATACCATTATCGTGAAGCGTATACAAAGTATATTTCCCTTAATTGAATGATTATATTGGACATTCTTGTATATTTTTTGTATTTTTGTACGCTATTATTTTATTTGGTCGTATCCAAAGATATTTAATGAGATGTGATTTTAAATATATTTAGACTTGAGCTTTACAAAAGTGTATGTGCAATGTTCCGATGAGTTGTTATAGGAACTGTTGTGTGTCTGTTATTAGTTATAGTTTGCGTGGGTAATGTGCTGAATGTTAATTTTAAATTTATTTTTATCTTTTAAGTAATATACATATACATTGGAGCAACTTAATGACGAATTAGATTTAATAGGCAAATTTAAACTTTATGAATTCACATCACGGTTTATATGTGCGATTAGGTTGGTCTAATCGTATGATATATGATATATATCTAAATGTCGCTGTTTTTTTATGGTTCCGAATATTGAATTAAGTGTTGTAGTCACGCTGTTGTCTAATTTACTTAATTTTCTATATTATGGCAAGAAAAACAAAATTTAAGCTTTTTTTTTTTTACCTAAACATTTTTTTATGACATTAAAATTTATTTTCTTATAAATTAATGAGTTATAATCTGTCTTAAATATCCCACTTTAAATATCAGCATTACGCATAACTTATGCGTACGCTTGATACTTACTCATACACCGCATGCGGTAGACTGGAAGAGATCTCTCTTAGACATAAGTCCACCATTGTCAACTAAAAATGATATTTACTTTTTTCTCATGTATTCTATATGCAATAAAGAATATTATTATAATATTGGGAATCTTGCTTTGCTTTCTGCAAAACTGTCAAACTAGTCGACTAAGTTGTTTACAAGGCGACTAAATTATGGGGTTTTATTTCTTGACGTGTACAACTGTTAATTATAACATATAATAATTATAACAGATTAAACATTTCTGAAAACAATATTAACATTTGCACGGAATGTTTCCATCATTAAGTTAAATTATACGTAACAACTGAATGACGACTGTTACAATTTGAATGCGTCACAATATGTGCGATTAGAGAATTCTCTTCTATAAACATTTACAAAAAAATAGTATTCTGTTATGTATGAGTGAAGAAGAATGAGCCTTTGTTTTTAATGAAGTTGAATTTCGTCTTATTTTTCTTAATATTAGAATATATGCATATACGAAGTTGATATGTTGTTGCAAAATTTAATTTTTGAAAAAAAATAGTGTAACTTTCTTTGTTAAAAATTTTAAGGCTTGTTAAGGGAAATGAAATTGTCATAATGTACTTTATAACAACTTTTTTTTTTTTAACTTCACGCTGTATCCCGCATATAGCAGGGTAGGCAGAGGGAACCAGAGACCTTAGAGTAAGACACTCCATTCTCTTTCAACAATTCCGTTCCTCACTTTCCGCCGAATTGAGGAATTGCTTGTTGAGTGGCGGAACTCAACGCCGCGCTTTACCTTGTTACCAAACCCAAGAAATGAAAATACTAAATTTTATATTTCCTGGAGTGGGAATCGAACCCACAACCTGTCGCGTTTACAGTCGCACGCTTGTGCCTCTGCGCCACGACAGGCGTTATAATAAAAATAATTATTATATTTCATTTCTTGTATCAATTTATTTTGCAAGAAAACTTTTCTATCATAAAAGGAGATCGAATTATAATTATATTCACGCATACATTTGTGAAAATCCTAAAATGCAACATATCATCTTCATCTATTTGCGTTCTTCAGTTATCTTCGAATTAATATTAGCTTGTATCTGCCATAAAACTAAAGCATTTAGTATCAGAACATGACGAAATTAAAATGCTAGTAATTTTTCATATTTATTTGACAACAGCGGATATAACAATTAAATATAAGGAAAAGCCTAATTATTCTATTCTTTATAATAACAAAACAGCCAAAATCAACTTAAAAAAACTGTATATATTATTTATATCTCAAGATGGTAATTCTAAATATATACAGGTAGCTATTATTATTGTAGGTTTGTTCATCACAAAATAAGTGGACAACTTATTGTGAATTACTAAGCCTTTCTTAACATTACGGTCACAATATTGCATTTATTTTGATTAAATCTTGCTTTTATCTTTATATTAGTTAGTATCGATTCTAGTATAAGGCCAAATGTGAAATTTTATAATGGCTATACATTTTCAAGGTAGGTAATATACTACATGACAGTAATGGAAGGAATTATTACAATATTTCTACACAAATTGTCGTCATAAATATAAAACGATTGTGCACTTCACCTATGATCTATGCTTCATAATTATTTAATATGATACAGCAAGAGTCAAGATAAAATTATGTTTGGAAGTACACTTTTAAATGTTTGTAATTATTGTCCTTTGTATTAATGCATTTGAAACGTGATTGTCGAACAATGTTACTTATTAATTATCGATGCCATAATATATAATGGAAAATAGGTTTAAACGAGAAATATCTTTTTTGGGAATCTCTAAAATATATATGTATAAGAAAATCAATGTCATATATCTAGATTTTTTTATTATTATTCCTAAGGTTTACAGATTTATTTGATAATTACAGAAAATTCAGTTCATTTATTTTGCTTTGAATGTTTATACATGAATCATTTAACCTGTTTTGGACCTCATAAAAAAATCACAGTTCTATTGTATATGTATTTATATTGTTATACCTCTACAAAATGAATTGTTCAATGACGAGTTTTGAGATTCCTCGTACGCGTTGGCTTGGCTATTATATAATAGCGCTATTTGAATATATTAGAATAGTTGATTTTTATACGATCAGCTTTCAACAATATTATATAGACAATCTCATATGAATCGTTAATAAATTCCTATTGATTATATTCTGGTAAAATGAAAGTATTTTTATTAGAAAAACTAAAAAAATGAAATAATAAAGAAACATATAAAATACTTTTTGAGTGCTCGAGCTGCATTCAATACACGTTATTCGATATTTATAAAAGGTACGTCGGATTATTATTGAAAATTGAACAATTAAAATAACACATTATACAAAGGAAATTATGTTCGACTTGCTAGATTTAGTGTTGTTGGAAATCGTATTAGCAATGCTTCCTTAAAGTTTAACATTTCTACTGCAAAATTTTCGATCATAGATATCTATTAATTTTTATATTATATGTATTTTTCTTCATTAATTTTACTTTTTGTGATATCATTTTAATTCTCGTGAAATTTGACATAAATTTATATAGATTTTTGTATGGGTCATTATCTCTGAGCTAACTCGCTTGCCAAGATTCCGTGCAACATTCCATTTAGCTTCAATGAAATATTTTTGTACAATAACTATAGTTTCTTTACATTTTACTTTGTATATTAAAATACTCATTGCAACTCACTCTACAAACATATAATTTTACATTGTTTTGTCTTTTCTCGAACAGGTACAATTAATAATAAAAAAAAAAAAAGTTTTAGATATGCCTATATAATAAAAAAAATTAGAAATTTTCATTTCATAGATCTCAAAAAATATAGTGCTTAAAACTCTTATAGAACTACTTAAAAGTCAAATCCTAGGAAATAATATTAACAATAACGCCTTGTTTAAAAATTAGCATTTAAATTTTAAATGGAGTTGAGGAATATCGAATTGTAACATGCACTATTTTAATGAATCACGTTGTTATAACGTAGAGGCCTTTGCCTACTTGAAGGAAGTAGTTACTTATAGACGATGTTACCACAATTATATTAAAGGTTCATTTAAAATGTTTGATTACATGTATTTTGTAATCGTACCTTACTAATTGATTAATTGCTGAGCTATATAGATATATACATTTACGACAGCAGAATATACCGCACCGGCGATAGTACAGTTTATAGGTACTATATTATTAATATAGTGATCTTGTTTCTTTACATTGTGCCATTTGTAAACTAAGGTGTGGCAAAAGTTCTTTACGACACTGACAATTTTTCCACGTTTTATAATTTATACAGTATTATCGAAATTTTAGGTTTTTATTCGTTTTCGTGGAGGATAGTTGCGTTTTTCTCATGTCGACTTTAACCGATTTTCACTGTAAGCTGGTATTATTCGAATTTCATAGATTTAGCTAGGTTACTATTACTAACAAAGAATTATGTTTATAAACGAGACCAGTTACTGCGTAGGAGCTAGTTGTGACGCTCTAAGTGCTAGTTTGTGATTATAGCGCGAGCACAATTTGTTTTGTGTCATTTTTAATTTTTCTACTTTCTAAATGCACATTGCATGCGTTTCTTATATTTTGGCAGCTAAGTATGTAATAATTATATTCTATACTAAATTGCTTGTATTATGACAGTATGTAAAATTGTATAGTGCTTATAAATAAAGATGCAATAAGAAGTTCACTCCTAAACCCTTTGTATATAATAAGTATCCTTTTTCGTTAATCAGGACAATATACCTAATGCCTATGATGTTCATAAATGAAGATTACTTAATTGTAAGCTTTGAAAAGAAATAAAAATAATTATCCATTGGATAATTGGGAATACCATGATTTGTTTTATTATTACCTTATACTATTCAGTATAATGAAGAGAAATACAGTTTATCTATATGAAAAATGTAGATAAACTGTATTTCTCTTCATTTTAATTGTGTTCATAAGTCTGAAATCGCATAGATTGTCAAACGGCCAGATAGGTGCAGTGGGACAGTTAATTGTCTCTTAACGTGATTATGGTTGGTTCATCCCCATTGGAGGAATTGTATTTATTTTTATTTTTCCTATAACTATATATAAATTCAACTCGAGGCGAGTTAAGTAGTGTCTTGGCTCTAGATTCTCTCAGACTCTGCTATGCGGGAAAGAACGTGAAGCTATAAAAATGTTACAATCGCATCTCGCTATAATTGTCACACAAATAGCAATCCACTACCTCAACTGGAACTTCTAGAACTATTATAAGCTCAAAAACTATAATAATATGAAAGTATTAACATTTCAAATGACGTATTATTGAAGCAGTTAAGTATGATAATAATACAATATTCATTTTACTAGATATTCGGCATATTTGGACAAATATTGCAGGACCACTATGATTATTAAATTTTATAATGGTCAGGCATTTTTATTACAGACAATAGGCAAATTGTTGAAAATTAATAAGCAATACACTCACGTAATAAACCTTAACGTATTACGAGTTTTACTTTACATTTCTTTCATTTCACCAAACAAGACAACCCGCTCTCGACTAACAATGTTGTCGAATTTATTAAGAAATATTAACAAGCTTTTAAAGTCAAATCAAGTTAGCAATATAGTGGAGTCGTCATATTTAATTCGATATGTAAGAAAATTGGCAGGTTCCTCAGTTTTTACTATCAAAAGCACGTCTGAAGAAACTATAATTTCCACATTTACTCTTTTTGGTTTTGTTTCGTTTATTTTTTGGTATACTTTATATTTTTATTCAATGTATAAAGTGTACATTGAAGATCAAACTATTCTTAGAGCGCTCTATGATACCAAATTGGAACGTTACGGAGATGAATTTGAGAGGATTACTAACACTTTGTTCGTCTTGTACGCCATGTGGAAAGTTCCCTTCGATTTAAGTGGCAGTACTGAGGACATGCAACTTATTGTCGATATCGATAAAGCTTTCCGAGAGATGGGTGAAGAGCTCGATTACTCAAAAAAAATTAAATCGCTCATCATAATTTGCACAGCTCAAGTATTTATTACTGGAACTCGCATACTCAGCGTTGTGATATCTTTCCGAAACTTAGACATTGGTGTGCCCATGCCAAAAGTATTTCAAATGATATTTACAGATTACATAGCTTTTGTTATAGCTGCACAGTATTGCACTTATCTTATAATATTACGAAGAAGATACAAGATCATAAATAGAGTACTTATTTCTATAAAAATCCGTTCAACAGATGTTTTTATGGTTCGATTAAATCATCCAGGTATTTTGGACAAGGCTTCAATACTCCAAGCGAAATATTCTTGTAAAAAGCTGAAATCTTGTGGAAAAATATACAGCATGATTTATAAAGCTACGCAAACTGCTAACGATAAATTTGGATCGGTGCTATTACATACTATGCTAATGACACTATTGTTCATAGTTTTATATCTGTACTATTTTATGGAGGCGACAGCATCGGGTCTATTTCATGACACAGCGAGATATGTTGACTTCCTTATATATGTTTTTTGGGAAATTGGTTTCGCATTAAGCATTGAACACGCTTGTATTCACTTTAGTGAAGCTACAGTGAAAGAGGTAGGTGATATTTTATCCCTTTTATAAAAATCCCTTGATCTATTAGCTGTAATTATGTTTTCATTAAATATCATTTTTCATTAAATTCTATAATAATAATTAAATAAGCTATTTGTCTTTTTATTTTAATTTTTCTTTGTATTAAAATCTAAAATAATTTTCAGGCTAAATTGACATCTCAAATATTGCATGAAATTATAAATGGTAATTCTGATTCGGAAGTGAGAAGTGAAGTAAGTATTTTTGTCCAGCATTACATCTTATAGTTTTTTGAATATTAGGGCTCTCATACAGGGATTATTCTGTGTGAGTTGATTTAATGATGTAGTTGTTTTAAAATATGATCTTTAGTGGAAATAAGACTAAAAATATTTTTATTTATATAATAAACAATCGATTTTTATAATAAATTATTCTTTTAATCTTTTCTTTAATCAATATTTGAATAATTTACTTGAAAAAAAACATTTTAGGCGGTACACTTATCGTTACAAACACTTCATCAGAGGCCAGTATTTACAGCACGTGGTTTATTTAAACTTGACTATGCAATGCTGCTGGAAGTAAGTATTAAGTTGAATAATAAATTACTTTTGTGTTAAATTTCAGGTGTTTTCATAAATAAAACCGAGTATTATTTCTGTTTTAGGGAGCCCGTTCCGTAACTACCTATCTTGTTATTCTTCTGCAATTTGTTACGGATAAGTAAGCTAGTAAATAAAGTAAAAACTGTATTTGTACTATTATTAAGTGTCTTTATGTAACATGTTCAATGTAAAATGGTAGAATATTTAATAGTAATTGTTTACGCCTTAAAAAAGGAAAATCCCAAAGTCACAGAGATCACCCGCCGCCGCTAGTAAGAAACAAGTCGCATTTATTTGTGAGTATGTGTGTAAGTTCTGCTGTGTCTAAACAGGCTATTTATGCTATAATAGATCAGTAAAATAGTGTATTTGTACACTGAATATATATTGACGAATAAAATTATTAGGGAAGATGGAAAAAACAGCAATAGAGAATTAATGTAAGATTTTTTATTGGAAGAAAGTTGCAGGAATTAGCTAGTCTTACATAAAAGAATGAACTGGCGTAGATATATATTTAATAAAGTAATTTTTATAGAGTGGATGTTATTGAAAATATATATGTTACAAGACTTAGTAAAAACAGTATTGTGATAACAAGTAATTATCATACAAGTATAAATACAAGTTATACTTAGGGCCGCCGCAGTATTAAGTAAGCATGTACCTATACTCATTCTCTACAGATCATTTAGAATGTCTATGTTCGTTAAAATAATCCGACACTAATAAACCGTTCCCCACTCCTACACTGATGATTGCTGATATGCTTGATGATTTGCTGGAAGAGAACGGAGTGTCTTAAAACTAGGTTCTCAAGTTCCCTCTGCCTAACCTGCTATATGCGGGATACAGCGTGAAGTTAAAAAAAAAGACTAATAAACCTAGATCAGAACTAAATTTAAATAGACCTACCTACAACATATAGGTAAATAGTTTATTATATCACTTCGTCTTTATATTGAGATCTATTTTTACATTAGATCTCAATATGGAGGCTAACTGATTTTTAGGACCTTTTATACCTAAAATCTGAAAATATTAAATAACATATTTAGAAAACGTATAAAAAGTATTTATTTGTAGTGTAAGTATTATAAGTCAGTAAAATATGTACTTAGTAAGGTATTTGTTCACTAAGAAATATAATTATGCGGAAAGAATAAAGGAAAGATCTATATCGTCTTAGTTTACGTTATTTATAAGTGTAGTAAAAATGACCTGTCGTGGCGCAGACAGACAAGCGAGCGACTGTTATCGCGACAAGTTGTGGGTTCGATTCTTATTCTAGGAAATGAAAATATTAAATAATATTTACTATTTTGCATTCCTCGATCTGGTAATAAGGCAAAGCTCGGCGTTGAGATCCGCCTCTCAAAACGTAATGCCAGAATTCAGCGGAAATTAGGAACGGAAATATCAAAAGTGAACGGATTATCTTAACATTAGGTTCTCCGATTCCCTCTGTCTATCCAGCTATGGGATACAACGTAAAGCTAGAAAAAAATAAATGATACCATTATTTATGTTGTCTTCTTATTAATGCCCTATAGACATAGAGTGTGCACCTATATTTTCAAGTTTTTAGGATATTTTTCATGGAATAGAGATGTATTGCTTAATACTAAGCTTATAAGATTCATAGAGTCCAAGACTCTATAATATGTTTACCAGAGTCCAGTTTTTGTAATTTATCAACTGTTTTTAAAATCACGGAGATGAAAACAAATGATCTGTTACATATATTAAATATCTTAATAACAAATAAAACTGATACTCTTTAAAATTGAAAATGCTACGGATACCGTTTCAAATATTTACCCCATGGTGAATTCCTTAGCACCAAAAACCTTAGCACCAAAAAGTATAAGAACAAAAATAACGATTAAAATCTCTTCCTTTCAAACTTTAGTTACTTTCAAATAGTTAGTGCTCTGTGAGTGAGAAGTAGAGAGTGAGAAGTATTTTTTTATATTCCGGGAGAAATATTAATATTTTCATTTCCTCGCTCTGGTAATAAGGCCAAGCGCGGTGTTGAGTTCCCCGCCACTCAACACGCAATTCCACAATTCAGCTGAAAATGGGGAACGGAAATGTTAAAAGAGAACGGATCAGTAAAATAAGATTAATTATTCTTAAGGAGGATTAAGGAAATATTTCGCTTTGGGATCGGAACCGGAATTTGTAAATGATAATACATGAGTTTGATTATTTTAGGTCAATATTAACTCAACTTTTTAAAACTCAGTCACAACATTGCGTGCTCGGATCTGACAATAGACCATCTCTATGATTACTTTTTATAAAAAAATTGACCCATTCCTGCCACTTAGTCATTATATTTATCTTTAATCATAAAACGTAACTAAAATGCATTTTTTTGTACTAATTGACTTCTATTGTTGTCTAGTGTTCTGGTAAGTGGTCTAGTGCTCCGTAAGACTGGTACTTATTTTAGCATGAAAATTATTTAAAAGGACTTTATTGTCAATTATTTTCATTGAATTATGTGATACTTGTACAAACTTGACTCAACATTACTATTTTTAAATTGGTTATAACACAACATTTTACAGTTACATTTTATATTATGATTTAACAAGTATTATATGGAATTTAGCGCTATATTTTTATGACATTTTATTAAAAATGTTATACATATCTCATTTTTTTAAAAACAGAATAATGTAGAGTTACAATAATGTTATTTTATCTTAGACAAAGATATTTCGTTCTCGGACTATGAAGAATTGAAATCTAGAGGAAAAACCTTCGTATCAATATTTCAGGAAGCAAAAGTATCCGTTTATGTATCATATAATATATAAATTACATAATTAAAATCAAAGCCACGTTTTAATATTTACCAGATTGTAAAGAGTGGGTTATGTTTTTTACATGTATCTTATATCTACAATGATTGAAATATTCTTTATTACCTCATATCTTCCACCCCTGAACTGATTTATCTAATTAAGGTGACGTCAAATACTTATTTACAGTCCAAGTGTTCTTAGATATGCTATGTCATACTTAATTCAATATGGCATCATATGGATATATACCGTGTGATGTCAAATAAAAGGACTTTACCATATCTATACATTTCAAATATTATATATAACATATAACCAGTTTTTATTTCCTACCTTACTTATATTTGCTTGCTAAAAACGTAAAATTTCTTAAATGTATCATGTGGGGCATCAAATAAAAAGGCTTATTAGCACATTCTAAATATTCAATTAATTAAGAATTAAAATGAAATTTCACATTACGAAATTTACTGACTTATAGGACTATAAGTATAAGTGAATCATGTCTTAACTAAAGGATATAAAATAAAAAAAATATAAAGAAACAGAAAAACCCGACACCATGAAAATACTGAAAAGCGTAAAACAAGCTCAACACAGGAAAAAGAAAGACACAGTCGCGACTCATTTAACATTTTACAAGACTTCTTGGGAAGGTTTGATTGGTTGAAGAATGGGTCGACTGTCAATGTTTCTCTTTTCTGTCTTGGGCTTGATTTTTTCTTTCCTATGTTTTTTAGCAGTCGGGTTTTTTGTTCCTTATAAATATTTTTTTTGCCGAAGAATATTATACAAACATAGATATACTTTCCAGCCAATGTGGAAAAATTAAGCACAGAGTCGATATCATGCCAATTTATATGTCGTTTTTGCCCGTCTCTTAATATATAGTAGCCTTTACTATTACTTAGTAACATTATTGTGAAATATTTTTCTTAAGATCAAAAGATCATGCATGCCATAAACTTTACCACTTTAGACTTATTAAAGCGGGAAATTTGTTGCAAAAACCGTGTTCATTGAGTATATCGCTCATGTGTACTCGTATAAAACGGTGCAGATATTTAATTACTTTATAATTATAAGTTCCTTACAAGTATAAGCGAAAATTAAACCTCAGCATGATCCTGTGGTTTTTATTGGTGACACTTGTTATATGGACAATTATATATAGATTTCAGAGGAGAAATATGTACAGGCTCGCTTATAAATTTCCAGCATCAGAAAAGGAATTATCCATTATAGGGATAGCGCATACACTGAATGGTAGCCCTGAAGGCAAGTAAATATAGATACGATTTATTTGTTATTCTGCTATAGATAGTTTTTTTTTAAATCTAATCGATATTTCAATTACCTCCATGTTTTATTTAGTAAGATAGACTTACCAAACACCTATATTACAAACTAGATGCTTTGTGCAACTTTGTTTACAAAGGCTTTTTAACTTTTATATATAGTTACTATTTCCATCTAACACCCGCTGTCATTTAAAATTGAAATAAAATATTGTTCATTTTAAGAATTTGCCAATTCTGAAATAAAATTCACTGAACGATGCTACATCTTCGCATTTCCATGTCATAATACATCCATATTACATTTCAGTGGGTAAGTTCTATATGGAGGAGCAATTAGTAGAAATAAGATGTTAGATGAAACACCGTTTTAACGACCAGTATTTCATTGTTATTGTGTTCTTTAGAGAATTTCATTGTAACCTTTTACTTTAATGTTCTTGTAGGCAGAGAGAAGGAAATAGCAACAGAGACCTTGCATAGAACCCAACATATGCTGACCCCATGGATATAATCACATTTTATAAAACATGTAGTTGTTGTCCTGATTAAAGTTTACTTTTAGAAAATCGAAATGCACTAGAGTACTTGTCTATATTATTAAACATCTCATTTTACCATCATTGTATTTTCTTTTTTAGAAGTAATGACCTCTTTACAATCATTCAGTTATGAGGCAATGAAAGGTGATGGAGCGATGAGGGGTTGGATCTGTCACATGCTTTATATTAGTATGTATTCTGTTTTTCTTTGATTTTACACTCCGGCTTTCTCAATTAAAATAATCTATTTATATTAATAATATATACTCTTTTTAGCTTGGATTTACGCAAATTTGTATTTATCAATTAGTATAATTAAGCAAGTTTTATTCGTTTTCATATAACTACATTATTTTTGAATTTTAGATGGGAATAATAATATATATATAATATAATAATAGATATTCTGTTACTTCTTATATTTTAGTGGTAACAAATCCTGTGGACTTAGAAATGATATTAAAGACATGTTTAGCAAAAGGTGAATTAAATAAATTTATTAAAAATATTACCGGTAATGGTGGTATTTTCGCGCCAGGTACGTATTCGCTTTATATTTACAAAAAAATATAACAAAATTATTGATTTTCCATTCTGAATGTGAATTTATTATTTTTAGTTCAAATATGGAGACGCCGGCGAAAAATATTAATACCTGCCTTTAACCCTAAAATTATAGATCAATTTTCGCAAATATTTTCTCATAATAGTGAAATGTTAGTGCAAAAACTAGCCAACGTCGAAGGCAAAGGAAAATTTAGTATTTGGCCCTACTTATCGGCATACACATTGGATTCTGTGAGCGGTGAGAAAGTTTTAAAATAAAAATGGTTAAATTCATGTAAAAAAAAAAAAAATGTATTTTGAGGCGGTCGCGGCGCAGGGGCTCTGCCTGTAAACACCGGCTAAGCTAAGGCTTATATCCTGGTTTTCGAATTAAAGAATATAGGGCGACTTTTCTATCATAGTGGCCTTTTACGGTTTTCTATTTCTTTTTTTCGCTATAATCATAAGTTGATTCAGCCTTGATATGATGACTACAAGCCATTATAGATAGCATTAAAACATTGTTTCAGCTTTAGCGCATGGAGCATACACCTCATTATTAGGTTTATTGACATGCTGACATCTACTTAGGCTATTTTGTTCTCATTTGAGATCAGTATACGTTCCGATGTTGCTTTATAGTGTAGCTTTAATGTAATCGTATGTCTATTTTAACTAAAATGATCCACTTCGGGAAGATTAACACTATAGAATCAGTGCAAAAGTATTTTTTTTTACATATTGTTAACATTAAAGCAAACTTTTCGATGGATGTACCTATGTACAACCTTTTCGGCGATAGCCTGTCATTCGCAATGTATGATACAATCATCTGAAATCATCTGTGACTATCCAGTGTCGTGCTTCAAGCCACACCGAGATGGATGAGACAGTTGCGTCTTACGGCATTTTTTTCACCTTAACTACTTAAATGGCTTTTGAGAATATAAATTAAAAGGTTTTTAAATTAAGAATTAAAAGATATTAAGTGTTTATGTCTTAATAAATTCGGTAATTACATTAATCAAAAATAAAAAATGCGCCAGTGTGCAAATATTAAGGAGTAGTAGTGAATATTCATGTACAATTGTAAGGTTAAAGTTATTCTATTGTTCCGTAATTACTCCCGCAATAACACGCAAAAGATATGATACGCCACTAATATTAAACATGAGAAGGGTGCTAAATTTGTATGTGGTTTTATTTGTATTGATGTTAATTGTGCCTTATCATCAAATATATTAATTACTTTTATTTAAAAAATCTATTAGAATTAGCCGAGGCTGTCGCACTTACGCATTATGGCTTGACGCACACACGTTGTATGAATGAAGGTAAAAAATAGTTTTAGACAACCAAGTAATGAAACAATTGTTCTTTGTACGTTTAACAATTGTTCTGTTTTTGTTATAAAGTTTTTTCTACATTTCGTACTTGTAATATATGCAGCTATATGAGTGGGTGTTCTAGTTTCAAAAATATTTTAGCAAATATTCTTTGTTTGGTTTCATATTGATTTATCTACGTTTATCCGTCATTAGACAAACACGCGAGTTTAGACTTTGATTTATGTCTTCCTTCGTTTAGTGAGTATAATTTTGTTCTTTCTATCATCTTAAAAAATATATATAGTCATTTTTATTTTGGTATGATTAAGCAAATTCTTA
Organism: Philaethria dido; assembly: GCA_033558755.1. Lineage (NCBI taxonomy): Eukaryota > Metazoa > Arthropoda > Insecta > Lepidoptera > Nymphalidae > Philaethria > Philaethria dido. The sequence goes on from JAKGSA010000386.1 coordinate 255,134, forward strand.
AATTCAGCTTTTTAACGTGTATAAGCATAATTATTTTTTTTACAGAAACGACTTTTGGCGTTAGAGTAAACGCTCAAAAGAATTCAAATTCTAAATTTTCAAAAACACTGACCGTCGCTTTGGATCTTGTTTCTATGAGAATTTTTCATTTGTGGTTGCAACCGGAATGGTTGTTTAAATTTTTTCCTCAGTACAAAACACATCAAGAGAGTTTAGAAATCTTACACAACTTCACAGATGATGTAATTAAAAATGTACTTATGAAAGTAATTATATTCATAAGTATAACAAACTAAACAATTTTTCCCTTTAAGATCATCAGAAAGAGACGAACTGAATTGAGTAGACAAAAAGAAAATCAAACAGAAACTGGTAATAGTCATAGTAAGTGTTAGTTTCTTCATATATCTATAAGATGATATACGAGAATAAATTATTGCATAGTAAATTATATTCTTTTTATTATATAGTAGTCTCACTGACGCCTAAAATACGTTATCGTAGACTTGATTCACCAACGCCCTGCTTGCAACGATCTAAAATTTTTTTTTTTTAACTTCACGCATTATCCCGCATATAGCAGGGTAGGCAGAGGGAACCAAAGAATCTAGTGTTAAGACACTCCATTCTCTTTCAACATTTCCGTTCCTCACTAAAAAATAGATCTAAAAATAAATTTAAAATAAGCATTTAACATGTGTTTTTTTGATAATTTTATTAGCGCACAACGGCTAAGTACTATAATACTAAAAATGACCCGGCGCAATGGCGACAACATATAATGTTTACGCCGTTTCGCACAGTTTTCCTAAAAAATAAATGTAAGTTTTTCTTTTCTAGATTTAGATGAATATAATAAAAAAACCTTACTTGACGTCCTCATATCGTTATCTGGTGGTGAAAAAGGATATACCAATATAGAATTACGAGAAGAAATTATCACTTTGACTATTGCTGGTACTGACACGTCAGCTGTTGCTTCTGGGTATACACTAAAGTTGTTGGCAAAATATCCTAAAATACAGCAAAAAGTATATGAAGAGTGAGTATTTAGAGTTATATGAAAAAATAATTACAAAAAATAAATGTTATTGTTAGCTGTAAATATTTTTATATTTGCATATGAGGACAACGAAATGTACCTATAGTTAAAAAATATACAAATCGGGAATTAACATGATTTCTTATTTTTTGTTTAAGTTTAAAACCGTGGTAAGTTTTGTTTTCTTTCGGATATTTATAGTTACTAGAAGCACTATTGACGTCTAAAATAAACGTTGCATAATTAGCATCGAGACATAATATCTCTTTACCCACACGTGTATGTCAAAAATATGATAAAGTGAGTAGAATTTATTTTATTAATTTATAATTTTTTTTTTTAATGCATTATCAAAAAAAAACTATGTGTATACTGTGTCAAATTCTATACTCCTCGTCATTTATGTAAATTCGGATAATGTTCAGAAATTTAGTTTTACATAAGTTTTTTTTTTAACTTCACGCTGTAGCCCGCATACAGCAGGGTAGGCAGAGGGAACCAGAGAATCTAGTGCTAAGGCACTCCATTTTCTTTCAACAATTCCGTTCCCCACTTTCCGCCGAATTGAGCTTGCGCCGAATTGCTTTGCGTGTTGAGTGGCGGAACTCAACGCCGCGCTTTGCCTTTTTGCCAAACCCAAGAAATGAAAATACTAAATTTTACATTTCCTGGAGTGGGAATCGAACCCACAACCTGTCGCGTTTACGCACGCTTGTGCCTCTGCGCCACGACAGGCGTTAGGCTATATAAGCATGTACATTGAAATAGTACCTACCTATTAAATAACTCACTATGTTCCCACAAACTTATACATAAATCATATAAATATAATTACAAGTAAAATAAATATTGTCATTTTCAGATTATTTGAAATTTTTGGAAATTCCAATAGAGCTATTATACGAGAAGATTTGTTAAAAATGAAATTATTAGAAAGAGTTGTAAAAGAAAGCTTAAGGCTCTTCCCTCCTGTACCTTTCATTACACGCAAGGTGGAAACCGATATAACCCTTTGTAAGTAATCTTGAATTTTTATGATTTCTCTTTCATTATGAAAATAAATTAGGTGAATTATCGTAAATAATATGTTTCATTTCTGTTTGAAGTTACAAAATATATTTTTTTGTATGAATAACATCAAATTATACAAAAATATTTACTTCTCTCATATCAAAAATATGATTATTTAATAATAAGGAACTTCGTTCCAAAAGATATTAAAAATATTTGTACTTTTAGCTTCAGGTCGTGTTCTCCCAGCAGGGTCAGAGGTGTTAGTATCCATCTGGGGCTGTCATAGAGATCCAAAATATTGGGGAGCGAATGCAGAGCACTTTGACCCTGACCGTTTCCTGCCAGAACGCTTTAATCTGAAGCATGCCTGTAGTTTCATGCCATTTAGTAACGGACCGAGGAACTGTGTTGGTGAGTATACATTGTACAAGCCAAGTTTTTAAAATTTAACTTTTATACTTTAGATTTTTTCAAAATTGAATATACAATTTCTTCATTTATTTACATAGAAATAATTTATAAAACAATAGTCTAAAATATTTTTGAACATATGTAAAGAAAAGAATTCAATAAAACAAAGCAAAAACAGTTTTACGGTTTATTTCGCATAGCAGGTTAGTATGAGAGAATATAGTGTAGAAACTGCCGCTTTTCGCTACTAAGTGGGGAACGGAGTGTCTTAACACTTGGTTCTCTGGTTTCCTCTGCCTACCCTGCTATATGCGGGATACAACGTGAAGCTAAAAAAATAAATAATAATCTGTACTAATAAAAATTAAAGGTTGCAAATGTTTCCTTTTTTTTAATTTTAATATTTTCTAGGTTATCAATACGCTTTTATGTCTATCAAGACTTCGCTGGCAATGATACTACGATACTATAAGGTAGTGGGAGAACCTGAAGACGGACCAATCCCACATATTAGAGTTGGACTATCGATTATGATGAAAGATCTTGACGGATATCAAGTGTCTTTAGAAAAAAGACCAAG
>JAKGSA010000386.1:268178-402661 GCA_033558755.1 Philaethria dido
TGAACCACGGTTTAATCTTATATTTAATATTATAATATTATAATTTAATAGGCATACATAACACATATCCATAAAAAAAAAGAAAAAAAAAAACCTACCAAAACGAAAATCTATTTTTATAAAATTTTTTGATTTGTTATTTCTGTCAACATACGACTGTATTTATTAAACCATTCATTATTTATAAGAGTCATACGATTTTACTATGTCATATAATTTAGTTTCCAATATTGACTGCATGCAACTAGCAGGAATTTTAGAAAGATGTAATATCACTTTGTCCAATATACCTATTATATTTTTTTAAGTTACCACAACATTTTTTTTATATTTAATTGCTTCCATTACAACAGTCCCCACTGTCCATTTTACTAATTTTATTAAGTCTAAATGATGATTTCTGATGCTTTAGTTTTCAATTTCTCGCCAATATGCTCGGCCAAAGAATAAAAACTTTAGTAAATATTACCGTTGCTTTAATAACATAACCTAACGTGTTTTACGCTATACACCTACGTCAGATCATGTCTCTTAACCTAAACTTAAATAGAAATCATACAAAATGATCTTTATAATTATTTATGTTCAGTTCAGTTCTTTGATTATTTATGTTAAATATATCATTAGAAACAAATTTATATTTTGTTTATTTGGATGGCGCCCTGATTAGTACAGGTACTTCAATTCATATATAGTTAAAATATTTTCATTTCTTCTTATTCCACCAATTACAAATAATAATTCCATCAATAACAAATACACAATAAAACTTTATAAATTTCCAAAATAAGAATCGTTCTTTATTTCATCTCTTACATGGCATTCAAAACCAATTCATGCGTTTTTTTCAGTTCGAAGAAACCCCTTTTAGAGCAGACCATTAATTCAATTGAGAAAAAGACCAAGAATACTTTATTTGCCTCTACTCAGTTGCCACATGGCCGCTTTAATAATCAAATTTTTAAGAGTTTAAGCATAAATCTTAAATTCTATCCAGATAATTCATTTTCTTTGTACAAAACGATACTTCTTCTCTTTAGAGCGGAGAAACTAAAAATTTCAGACACCCGATTAAATGTACAAGGATTTCATGTCTGCGTATATTTTCTTGGGTCACTTGTCTGAGTGTAACATTAACCGTAAACCTATTTCTTAGTTCTTTTAAATTTCCCTCTGAAACCCGGCGTAAAGATAAAAATATATTTCCTCATCATGAAGTTTTGTGTGAAAGTAGTACAACCACAAAATTAATAATTATTTTTTATGCTAGTGCTCTAACCATTTCAGGCATTTCTTTAAATAAAGTTTAAATGGTAGAACCTACCTACTGTTCGAGACGATTTGACGTTTTCGTCAAGTTTATTTTTACAGATATAGAAAAAATATATTACCAGGGATCTGCACACCTTTAATCTTTGTTTTAAGACAGACATTTATTGCGATTTGAAGACGCCTAGCCTTAAACAAATAGGCATGAAGTGTCATGACAAGAAAATCGCAGAAATTATTAGTTCTAAGTTAATGTTAAGCAATGTCATACGACTGACCAATTGCTTTTATTTTATATCAGGCTCAAAGTTTATAAATAGTAACTAGCTCGATATCAAGAGTACTATGACAGTGATTTAAAAATTATTAAAGATTTAGATGCGTGCAGTTCATTTCTCAAAGTTTTTTTTTATTATAATCTTATTTTAAAGAAAAAAAACTTCTCCGCGCTCCCTGGGACAGCTAAGAATATCCTTCGCCGCTTTATTTCGCAACAGGGATGTGCTACAGGCATAAAAACAATGAGCGTTATTCTACCGTCATAAGAAGAAAGGCTGTAACTAACACCATACTGTAAGCTACACCTACTTGTAAAATAGCTTGTTGGAAAATGAAAAAAAAACTTTCTTGTACGCGGGCGCTACACGATTTAGAGCCGCCCCTGTATATGCCCTATATCTGATATCATATTTAAATTATGTATTATGATAAAAGACCTAGAAGAGACTTGCATTATAAATACAAAAAAATAAAAGAATATTTAATTAAGAAAATATTTAATTTTATAAAACTGATAACTTTTTTTATACTTATTATAAAATAAGAACTTCGAAGAACAAGTAAAAACTTACTTAAGCAAATATTATGTGTGTGAATATAATTTGGTTATTTTGTATGATTATAAATAATTTCACGATTCTTATAATTTTTTTGTATTGAATAATTATTCTTCTTCTTCTTCCTAGCATTTATCCCGGGAATAATTATTGATTAGATTATTTATTTATTTTATTAGTATACATATTTTTTCGATATATTCCTGTGATTAAGAACAGTAAAGTATTCTTTTCGGAGATGGTAATTATTATGAATTTAAAGAAAGTATTTAGTGTTCGAATTAACTCTTATAGTTTTTTTTTTTATACGGATGGCAAACGAGCAAACGGACCACCTGATGGTAAGTGGCTACCTTTGCCCATGACCATCTACAACACCAGAGATGTTCTAGATGCGTTGCCAACCTAGAGGATACAGATAGAAGGGGAGGACAATGTAGTAGTCCGCTATCGGAACTACCAGATTTTGGGGAAAGGATAGGTGGGAAAGAGGAAAGCCTGGCTTACATGCCAACGAACCGGAACACATCATAAGATATTTGGCGGTTCGTCTTTGACATGATAGTGGTCGCGAGCCAGACGGAGGACGAACCTCCTACCACCATTTTATTAAGTAAAATAATATTATCTATTCAATTTAATTATCTTCTAAAATTATTTATAACGCCTTCGCGGTTGGGAAGTCCGTGACTGTACGCTGTGGTTTGCGGAAAAAGGGTTTATTTTATAAGATATGTGTATATTATTTTTACCCGACTGCGGTGAAGCCAGAGGAGGTTTGTGATTTTGACCGGTATGTATGTGTGTTCATCTGTTTCCCTGTATCTTTTAAAATAATTATCGTAATTTGACAAATGAATCGGTGAGTGCAGAAACAACGTAAGTCACAAAAAATGCAAGAATTCATAATCAATTGAAATTCGCTTAGGAAGGAAAGTTATACACTTTTTCCTCCCTCCTGCAAAATTTGAAAATCCGGACATACGTTGTTTCTGCACTCGCCGATTCAAATGAGATGTGCATATTAAATTCTTTAAAATTTATTATGTCTATGTCATTTATTAAATAGATCATCAATATATTCATTTAATTTTATAATATTGTATATATATATATATATATATGATTTATATAGTACGTAACAATTTCGGGTGTGAATATTTTCATGTTTCATATCTTTAAGAACGTGATTTATCTTCTGGTTACGTCACTATCCTACTATTTACAGGTAATGAAGCTTAGGGTTTCGACACCTAAAATTAATTTAATAATTTATCTATATATGTTTTGTATTTGTTTATTTGATTAGTATAGCTTTCTATCAACTATAGCGAGCAGTATTTTTCTTATTGAAATGCTGAGTATAGTACTGAATTAGACAAAAACATCACTAATAGTAAATTATTTTGTAGGTACAACTAATAACTTAAAAAAAGTTCTGCAACTGAGTTTACTTCAGAATCCATGCAATGGAAAATTAGACTAAATGACAATAAACTCAAAATAAAGACACGGACACGAAAGTCAGTGGCGCAGATAAACATTTGAAAAACTATAACAATTGAACATAAATTTCATATTCTATGACATATGTAAAGGCTGTCCCAAAATTAACGCAAGATTTGACTTAGCCGCCATTTGCTATTATATTCATTATTCATTCGCTATTAAAAGACTAAAAATGGCATTTTCTATTTAATTCAAATCTTGCGTTAATTTTGGGACACCCTATATAATATTTTGAAATGTAGTCTGATATATTCAGTAAAATATGTTAATCATCGCCATATCATGAAATAGTTGCATTTCATTTCACCACTTGTTGATTGACCAGATAGTGATTTATGTTGACCAGATCAATGATAATCAAACGTTTAACGGAATGACAAACTGAACGCGCGTCTCCTTTATGAAATTATTGTCGTGCTTATTTGAAGAAAGGGCTTATTTAAAGTAATTACATATTATTTACTGATAGAGGCGCTGGGAGTGTTATGTGTTACTAAATTATAAAGAAATAATTCGTTTATTTTCAGTAAAAATCGTGTACCTGTAACTGCCAACGATTTTTTGTTTATTCAAAATGCATTTTAACTTTTATGTTACTTTTAGTTATACGTCGAATGAAAGTGATCACGCGAAGGAAATCCAAGTGTTTTAGCGAAAACAATAAATTTAAAAAAATAATACAAAAAGCTACTTTTAAATGCTAAAGTATCAGTTGAATATAAAAATTTTCACCTACTCTAAGCTATCTTGACCGCTTAAGACTTATACTTCGGAGTAATTCACAACCACGGAATGGTAAAAAAACGGATTTTATAGGTTAGATTACACTACGATATGACCACGTTACATACACCGTACTGAAATATGAAAGCCTTCGCGAGTGTATTATATTTATACAAAAAATTGACCCTCGTATAACCCGTTGATTGCTATATTCAATTTAAAATAATTATAAAAACGCAAGAAAAAGGCCTTATTACATAAATTACAGTGTTTAGAAGATAAATTAGTGGTGACACGTGACGCAACTTGCATTCGGCCTCTATTGTGGCTTACCGGAGTTATTATACAATAAATTGCCCTATACTTAAGTATGTTTGCGTTGTTCTATAGTTTATGTATATTATTTATTTAAGTGGACTATTATTATTAATATTGATAGCACTATAAACCTCAGAAAATATCAATTTTGAGTTTAAAAAGAAATGATATGGTTTCGCATAAAGTAAAACGCAAAAGCAACAATAGTTGTTGCTGTTGCCAAAAAATACAAGGTGTAACCATTAAGGCATAGTGATTAAAATTTAAATAAAAAATGGGCAATAATGCCTTCTCAGATTAATTTACGCACTTACTTTAAAACCCGAAACACTGTAGAGACCTTTAGAGCGAAACGCACAAACAAACTGCACATTCGAAAAGAAAAACCGTTTTATTTCTGTCTGTCCGTTTATATGTATATACGAACTATTGCTCCATTACCTTACTACAGTTTCCTAGAGGTACGAAGGTTGTAGGATGTATGCCATGAACCTCTTGACACTAGAGTCATTAAAGCAGGAGATTTTACGCGCAAACCGTGTCGATCGAGTAAATCGGCCATACGTATAAAACGGTGCGGGTGTTTTATGTGTTCATATAACGCATGTCATAATAATATGTACTTATTGAATATTCTTAGAGAAAATTAAACGAAGTCAAAATGATTCTGTGGTCTTTATTAGTGATTGTTGTGTTATGGACAATTTTATATAGATTCCAGAGGAGAAATATGTACAAGCTCGCTTCTAAATTTCCAGCACCGGAAAAGGAAATATCCATTATAGGGATAGCGCACACGCTCACGGGTAGCACTGAAGGCAAGTGTTTGTATGGGCATATATTTATTTATAATAATAAATTGTTATGTTTATTATAGATTTCTTTTCTTATAAAATATTTTTTTAAATTAAAATCGCAAACGCTAAAAGTATTTCAGTGAAATTTTAAATGAGAAATTAAAAATGTCGTAGGCCACAATAATAATACCGTACTTAAATGATTTTTTTAACAAAGTAACTTTCTTAATATAAATAAATATTATAGTAAATTTTTTTTTGAAATTTTCCACAATTTGGGAACTCAAATGGAATTTATAATAAATACTTACAAATATTGGATTTGTTTTTTATATGTTAAAATTAGTAAATAGTAATAAAGAAGTATTATTATCAGTTATTTGGTCGATCTGTTTACATATTTATTTTGTTTTTAGTTACTATGCTTAGGAGAAAGTCAAATTATAGATATAGTGTTGACGGTCTTGAAATTGATCTTGTTCAAACAATATTACGAAGGCATAGTTAAATGTGATTAAGTAGTAACGTAATTCACGTTGCAACGTCAATAATATTAACTTTACTAATTCAGAAAACCTTATTTTTGTGTAAGTTAATGCAACATCTTTCCAAAATATAGCATTTTAATCTTTGTATATAGTTCTTTCTATATAAAAGAAAGCTAAGAATATATTTTTTTCGAAGCAATACTTATGTAATAATATAAAAGTTTTTAATTTGTGCATAGGATTTGAAGCATCCAGAAAAATATAATATTTACTTTAAAAACCAAATTATTTATCATATAAATGCTTATTAAATTCTATTAAATAACTCATTTTATACAGTAAAAATAATTTGTTTGTTTTAAATTTCACAGTTTCTTATATAAACATATAATTTTATTTGTAAATAACAGCGAAACCTTGTTCTTTGTCAGCTCAAAATTTTACGTGGTACTTGAATCACTTGAAAAATACAAATAAAAAATTATTATGCAAAAATATCTGTAAATAATCTGACCATATTTTTTATATCTAGATATAATGTTGTCTTTACAAGAATTTAGTTACGAGGCAATACGTAACGATCACGGAGTGATTAGAGGTTGGCTCAATCACATACTCTATTTTTGTAAGTAAATATTTTGTTTCTTAATTAATAATAATAAATTATTTCAAGTAAATTATGGATATTAAATAATTTAATGTCAATATATTTAATAATACAATGGATCCTTAACTTTTAGTGATAACAAATCCTGTGGACTTGGAAATGATTTTAAAGACATGCTTAACAAAAGATGACTTACATAGATTTATAAGAAAAATTACCGGCAATGGTGGTATATTCGCACCAGGTACATCTTAATTTCAATTATTAAAAAATATAATAATTGTGACAAAAATGATGTAACACTTTTTATAACATGAGTTATGTTTTAGTTCCCATATGGAGGCGACGTCGGAAAATTCTAATACCAGCCTTTAGTCCAAAAATAACAGACCAATTTTCAGATATATTTGCTGAGAATAGTAAGAAATTAGTTAAAAAATTAGCCAACGTTGATGGAAAAGGGAAATTTAGCATTTGGCCCTACTTGTCAGCGTACACATTGGATTCTGTGAGCGGTAAGTAAAAAATGTTAAAATAATAGAATTAAAGTAATTAATAATCATAGACTATTATGTATTACCTAGTAAGCAATCATAATAGATATGTGCTAATTTTCGTAAAAAGGTGCACAAAATTTTTGCTTCACGCATTAATATATAGATTCTAGGCAGAGGACCTAGTGTTACTTAAGACACTAACCTGACACTGACTTAAGTCACTCCGTTTTCCATATTCCACTCGAATTAATGAATGAGTTCCGCCACTCAGCACGCAGTGCCTCAATTCGGCGGAAAGTGGGGAACGGAATTGTTGAAAGAGAATGAAGTGCCTTAGCACTAGATTCTCTGGTTCCCTCTACCTACCCTGCTGTATGCGGGATACAGCGTGAAGTTTAAAAAAAAAAAATGAATGAATGCATTTCATTTTTTTTATTTTTTATTGATACATTGAAATACATTGATAATTTTTAGGCATTTTTAAGCTTAAGTTTTTTATGTTAATTCTATATTCTACGATGTGATATATTTTTTCTCCACATAGTAATGTACTCAGAGAGAATCTAGTGTCAAGTCTTGCTAAAAGTATATAAAAATAAAAGAATTACTATTTTGACTTAAATAGAGTAAATAATCTGTTATTTTAGTTCTACAAGGAATTTTCAGTCGTACACGTACGGAGGTACATAAGTATATTAATGGGTGTTCCAGTTTCAGAAGTATTTCAGCAAATGTTGCTTGTTTGGTTTCATGTTGATTTATTCACGTTTATCTGTCATTAGACACACACGCGAGTTCAGACTTTGATTTATGTCTTCTTTAGTTTTGCAAAAATTACCTCGTTCTTTCTATTACGTCAAATTTGCATAATATTATGCATTTTCAAATCTTTGTTATTGAAAGTAGTATATAATATTAAATAACTTATCTGTGTACAAAACTAGTAGAGGCCTACAACTTCTTTCGAGACACTTCTTTCTTGAAAGAACTACTTTCAAAGAAGCCAACGGCCCAATTTTCAAGCCTCTATATTTACTATAATTTCAGCTACAAAACGTTAAAGTAAATTGTATTTTATTCCCGTCATCGTAAGAATTCGAGAAATGCTATACTTCAGTTTTTCTACTTTTTAAGCCTATTTCAGTGGTGTGTGTGTCAGTAACTCGGTGAATAAGGGAAGAGTTTTATATATTATATTGATAAAACATGCTATTCCTTTTACAGAAAGTACATTAGGTGTTAAATTAAATGCGCAAGATAATTCAAATTCGAAATTTTTAACGTCAATGAATCTCGTTTTGGACATTATTTGCAAGAGAATTTTTCATTTGTGGTTACAACCTGATTGGTTGTTCAAGTTTTTTCCCCAGTACAAAAAGCATGAAGAGTATAGAAACAACCTACAATCATTCACTGATGAGGTAAGTAAAATCTATTTTTAATATTTATTATTATTCAAATATGCAAACAAATCAACGTTGATTTTTTTGATTTAAGGTCATCAAAAAGAGACGGGTTGAATTGAGCAAAGAAAATCAAACAGGAGCTAATTATGATTATAGTACGTAATATAATTTCTCATTTTGTGCATGTTAAAATTAAAACATTTCTAGATATATTAGAAGTTTTTCAATAATTATGTTACATAGGATTTTCAATTTGTAGATTTACAAGAATATCATAAAAAAACGTTTCTGGACCTCCTCATATCTCTATCTGGTGGTGAGAAAGGATATACTAATTTGGAACTACGAGAAGAAATTCTGACTTTGATTATTGCCGGTACTGACACGTCAGCTGTTGCTACTGGGTATACGCTAAAGTTGATGGCAAAATATCCTAAAATACAGCAGAAAGTATATGAAGAGTGAGTAGTTAAAGTTAATAATAATCAAGGCCAACTAGAGTACATAGGTTATAAAGTGTGTTATAGTCCTACTTTCGTCGTACACGACAAATGTGACTTCTTAATAATGGATTTTATCTTAAAAACTAGACTTTCCTTCAATATTAATTTGTATTGATAATAATAATAAATAATATTTGTATTGATAAGTAATTTGTCTGCCTCTATGCGGAATAATATGTGAAGACAATACAATTATTAATCGCGTACCCGACGTTTCGAACACTTTACAGTAGTCCGTGGTCACAGGACTACTGTAAAGTGTTCGAAACGTCGGGTACGTCGTCGGGTAGTCACAGACTATTGCCAAAAATGTATTTTCGAATACTAAAATATACGCGATTAATCCGGTTAAAATAGCTTCATATAATAAGTTCATTATAATTATTATAATATTACAGTATTTAAAATTGCAATATCTTAAAACAGATAAAAGCTATATTGTATTAGACCACTTATTAAGTGCCTGACAATGACTACTTTTTAAAATTGTTGGATTTATTACACCCTGGGCTGTAATTTAAATGTTCTTGCATAAATATCTATGAATATTATCAAAATTTTGCTTAAATCTAAAATCTACATTCCAATTTGAATATTAAAAAAATAATAGAAATTTAAGAAATTTATATTATGAAGACTAGTTTAAAATTTATAATTTATTATTCTTCCTAGATTGTATGAAATATATGGAAATTCAAATAGACCTGTGACTAAAGATGATTTGTTACAATTGAAATATTTAGAGAGGGTAGTAAAAGAAAGCCTAAGACTTTTTCCTCCCGTACCTTTTATTATTCGCAAGGTGGAAACTGATGTTACGCTCCGTAAGTCATTTTTTATGTTAGTTTTTTGATATTTGCTGTATATATTTAATATATTGCTTATAACAGACATAGCATTAATTAAACTAAATCAGATTACATTGCTAGTGCAATAAAAATTCATTTAACAAACATTCGAAAATCAGACGATACTTACTGATGTTTTTTTGTATAGCCTTGAAAAAATTTCTACATTCTTGTACTGTGCAATTTGTTTTGTGTTTTATTTTAATATTTGCATTTGTCTTTCTATTTGTGACTTATTATTTATATTTATCTTTATTTTTTTAGCTTCAGGACGTGTGCTCCCAGCAGGATCAGGGGTTGTGGTATCAATCTGGGGTTGTCATCGAGATCCGAAATATTGGGGGCCGGACGCAGAGCACTTTGACCCTGATCGTTTTCTTCCAGAACGATTTAACTTAAAACATGCCTGCAATTTTATGCCTTTTAGTAACGGACCGAGGAACTGTGTGGGCAAGTACTACACATAACATTTTATATTAAAAAAAAATTGAGGTTGATTGTGAATAGAAATATTTTAACTATAAAATTTTAACGTTACGATACTAATTTAAGTAAGTAAGTATTGAAACATGATAATTTTATAATGTATTTATGTAATTTTTGGAATTTATTCTATGTAGGTTACCAATATGCTTTAATGTCTATCAAGACTTCGCTGGCAATGATACTACGATACTACAAGGTAGTCGGAGAACCTGAAGACGGACCAATACCTCATATTAAAGTTAAGCTAAACATCATGATGAAAGATGTTGACGGCTATCAAGTGGCTTTAGAAAGAAGACCGGAATCTACATTATAAGTATTAAAAACAAGAAAGCCAATTCTTTTATAATTTTTTATACTTTGTTTCTTTAAAACATGTATTAATAGGTAGTATTAACTTACATTAGTAAATAGTTAAATAAATCTAAACATATAAAATAGAAAAATACAAACAAAATATGTTTTATTTATTTATGCCTATTTATTGTATATTAGTGTAGTTGACGTTTTAACAACGCGTTGTCTTTAGCAATGTATATGTCACTTTATATAAACATGGATGTCAAACGGTAGTGTGTGTAACATATATTTTGTTAATTTAATATACTTTTGATGAATTATTTAAAAAAAAATATTCTTCTCTATATAAATTATAAGTGTGCCAAATTTTAGCTCCTCCGTCCGCGTAATTTTCGTAAAAAGAGTCTAGAGATTTTGCTTCACGTATTTATATATATATAATAGCTAGATATGGTTTATATTGCCAATAAAATAAATTGCTATAAATTAAATTATTTTATCCTATTAACTGCTTCATCAAATAATAAATACGAGGAAGTTTCAAAGTAATCAATGTTATCAGGTTTATTGCTCAAGTCGCTATAACAGTTGAGTTACTTTTCTAAGAAATATAATTGCACGGCCATAACCATATAGTTTTAGTTGACCTTATCCTGTAAATATTATTATCTTATATGCAAAGATATTATTGAAACTAATTTGTTTTAAATAAATGTTTAATAATACATTTTTTATTATTGTTTATATTGTATTGTAATAAAACTACTGTTTTTTTTTTTTTTTTTTTATGGATACCGGATGGCAAACGAGCAGAAGGACCGCCTGATGGTAAGTGGTTACCTTCGCCCATGAACATCTACAACACAAGAGATGTACTTGTTTGGTGGTAGGAGGTTCGTCCTCCGTCTGGCTCGCGACCACTATCATGTCAAAGACGAACCGCCAAATATCTTATGATGTGTTCCGGTTCGATGGCATGTAAGCCAGGTTTTCCCCTTTCCTACCCATCCTTTCCCCAAAATGTGGTGGTTCCGATAGCGGACTACTGTTTGTTATATCTTTCGGATATATTAAAACAAACACGTTAAGAAGTATTAATAAATATTACAAATATTATGAATATTTTTATGAGAATTATATTTACGTATAATTATCATAAAAATGTTTCTTACAAAATAACACATTTCAACAATTTTATTTCAAATGCCTAGAGTAAAATATAAAGTGGTTCAAAAAGCGTAAGAGACAATAAAAGCCTATTAAGATTTGTACGTGAGATGAATACTTTTATTAAGTACAGTCTCTTTTGGAGTAATGTCAATGTAACCGACTTTGTATATGTATTTAGCATATAAAACATCTGTTTAACATTAAAAACACAATTTTTTTTTCAAATATTTAGGTTATTTTTTTTCACTTTTTTCCAAGGTCATTGGTAGAAAGTTTATTTTAACTTTGTAAGACATTGTTTGTGCCTAGTGTAAATCAAACTGTAATATTGATATCTTAATTGAATCGGTGAGTGCAGAAACAACGTAAGTCCGGATTTTCAAATTTTGCAGGAGGCAGAATAAAGTGTAGAATTTTTGCATTTTTTGTGACTTACGTTGTTTCTGCACTCATCGTTTAAATTGTCATATCAGCTAACTCTATCTGTATAAAAAATATGTGAAGTGTTGCCATCATTTATTTATAATAAGATTATATTTAATATTATTTTAAAATATGAATACATTGTTGGAACGCTTAACGCGACGTATTGATACAATGCTACATGTTTTTTATCTGTGGTTCCCGCCAACACCTAACGCTTTATGAATTAACGCAGGGATAAGATTTGTTGCATCATGCTCTGGAGTGGTGGAAAGGGGGAAGCGGGATTTTTGATTGTAATAAGGATTGAAGTGATATATATAAACTTAGCTTAACTTAACTTCATGCTTATCCCTTGCGGGGTAGTCAGAGAGAACGGAGCGCCAAACGCTACGGTCCCTGCATACCTCTTTCGCCTCGTCCACAGTCATTAACCTCTTCATGCATGCCCTCCGGGGAGTCCTCATGCTTTTTACGTGACCTTCCTCCAGTATCATTGATACTGTATTCTCGAAGGTCAACCGAGGTCTCCCCCTGCCTGCCTGCTATATATAATTGGATAATATTCGAATAAAATAATTGTAAAACTAGAGCCTTGTCTAATTTGTTGGTTAGCGCCAACAGAAGATACTTAAAACATGCTTGGAAAGCAGGGTTCACATAAAAATGTCTTATTATCGAATTGCGATTGCGCAAATAACTAAAAAAATATGATATTGGAATTTTTTGGTAACATATTTTTCACGAAAACTGGCGTCAACTGGCATGAGAATGAACGTTCACAATACAATTGTTTAATCCATAACTAAAAAAATGATATCATAATTATATATAATTATTTTAAATTTGAATTAAATAGAAAATAAAAACAACTACGAATTAATATAAAACTTTTGATCACTCATATAATTTGAATATGTGAGAAAAATAATAAAAACAGTGTATAAAGAATAAATGTTTCGAAATGTTGTTTGACATTCTACGTGCGTATTTTACCAGGTAAAAAAACATTTTTCATATAAAAACTTCTTTGAAATCATAGAGTAGCATTACGCTGTAGAAACAGGTCTTTTTTTTTTTTTTTTTTTTTTATTGATAACGGACGGCAAACGAGCAGAAGGACCACCTGATGGTAAGTGGTTACCTTCGCCCATAGACATCTACAACACCAGAGATGTTGTAGATGCGTTGCCAACCTAAAGGATACTGATGGAAGGGGGGACAATGTAGTAGTCCGCTATCGGAACCACTACATTTTGGGGAAAGGATGGGTGGGATAGGGGAAAACCTGGCTTACATGCCATCGAACCGGAACACATCATAAGATATTTGGCGGTTCGTCTTTGACATGATAGTGGTCGCGAGCCAGACGGAGGGGAACCTCCTACCACCTAACAAAAGGTCTGTAGAACATGGTAGTATATTAACAATGCTTTGCAGATGGTCTTTTTTTTCTTCTGGCTATGTTGTAGTGTCGTGTATTTAAACAATTTCATCGTACATATTTCTGTAATAGTAAAAAATTGCACTTATACAATTATAGTTAATTTTTAATAATCTTTACTTGAATACATAAAAATGCTTTTATGCGAACATTGATATAACTTTCAGCCAGTTACATTTCTAATGACAAACGACCTTTTAAAGCATAATTTCATCATAATTCGAATAATGCAGCTTGTATTTCAGGCCATTAAAACAAATTGTCAACATAAATCTTTTTGATTTATGACAATGGTACGACAATTGATTCGAACAGATACAGTTCGTTGATTAGCTTATGATTACTTAGAATATTGCACAAATATTAAGTTCTTATAGTAGATATTAATGAGCGATTTAATATACTATTTGGAAGTACATCATCGTAAGTTACGTTATTATTTTCTCATATATATATATTTTTTTTTTATACCACGACGGTGGCAACAAGGCACACGGCCCACCTGATGGTAAGTGGTTACCGTGGCCTATGGACGCTTGCAACACCAGGGGCATCACTTACGCGTTGCCGTCCCTTCAAAAAACTATATATTTATATATATAGTTTTCAAATAGTTCTATGTATAATACATTTAAAGATTTTATTTACAACCTTAGAATAATGTAAATATAGCCTCTACGTCGTATTTCTGTGGGATAAGTGTCTGAATGTACACACGATTGGTAATGGGTTCGATTCCCACACATGGCCACGATTATATTTGTACGTATATACTCGTATTTGTATATTGTAAATGGAAATGCCATTTATAATTAAGTAAATGGTATTACCCTTTGTTAAATGTCATAATCCTTACTAATATTATAAATGCGAAAGTAACTCTGTCTGTCTGTCTGTTACGCTTTCACGGCTAAACCACTAAACCGATTTTGATAAAATTCGAAATGAAGATAGAACTGAACTTGGAAAAGGACATAGGATACTTTTTATTGCGAAAAAAATTGTAGAAGGGGTTGAAATTGGGGATGAAAGTTTGTATGGAAGTTCCTTATTGTTAAACATAAAATCATGTAAGATTATTCAACTGTTTACAACTTTCACACCTTAACCACTTAACCATTTTTGACAAATAGTCTAGACCTTGGGAAAGAATAATCTTTCCCAAGGTAAGGAGTAGACTATAGAGTCTACTCCTTACCATGTCGCGCGATATAACCGAATTCCACGCGGGCGAAACCGCGGGCGGAAAGCTAGTTATTTATAATAATCAACTTTGGTTAGGGAAAATATTAAAAAATACAGAAATAACAATAAAGCTGTAACAGCCGTACTAGAATCTTGACCTTAGCTCAATCGAAGTGTTGTTTTTTCTAAGAATAGTAAACAGGTTGGGAATACATAACAAATAGGTACTTTTAGTTAAAATAAAACGTTTACATCTACGCAATATGCAAATATTATTGCGGAAAATACAATTCCAGTACTATAAACTCTATTGGAAAACTTGCAAAACTAGAAAAAGATCGATAAATCTGGATCATTTTTCACCTCTAGGGTCTATCTTGTCCAACTGTTATTAAGAAGGGCCCTGTTATTAAAAAAGAGGCCCTGAAAGTGCTAAAAAATTGTATTTTTATGTAAATTAGGTAAGCTTCAGTCCAATTCAGCGAATCAAATTTCTTTAAATTATGATTTTTTTATGTCGGTCATTTGATGAAAGATTTGTATTGATAACAACCACGTGCACTAAATTGTGTCACACATACCTGCCTGAATCACTGTTAACTTTTTATTTTAGGTATACATATAGAATTAAATAATTATCTAGGCAAGGTAGGTTCTATTTCTTTTTTTGTTCAATTTAAAAGTAGATACGTTGTGCATGCTGCTCTTTGTTCTACGAAAGTAAAAGATTTTATTATCGTTAAAGGTCAACGTGACAAGTGCAATAAAGCATAAATAGAACCGTCACGTCACTACATTTAAGGCATTTATTTAGTTACTGTTATTACTAAAAGCAGCGTGTCACGAATACCCGGTTATAAATCAGTGGTGCCTTTGCAGGAGCAGTGTCGGGCGGGCGGCCGAGCTGGGCGGGCCCCTATCACGTAGCGCGGAAAAACATTACACACGTGAAACTAACTTAGAGAATAACGTGTCTCTATTGACATGTACATTTTAAATATGAATCTCGATGCGTTCTCTATTACGACATAGCATGCGATGTACGCATTCGTTTAGAAATATGCCCATAATTTTTCTAAGCGAAAAATATTTAATGGGATAAGTTTTGACATTATTGAGTACGTTACTTATATAGATTTATGAATATTTTACAATATTTATTATATGGAAACTATTTAAATAAAATTGTAAATATTTTTGCAGGTAGCTTTTAAGGAAAATGACTCAAGTGTTTGATAACGATGAGCCCTTCATTTACCGCCTAAATGATAACGGGTTTGGACCAAGCCTTCTAGTAAAGGTAAATTAAATATGATACAGAAAAAAATATATAAGAAGAGCATTAAATAATATATTTTTTAAGAGAGGTATAATATTTTCAATAATCACTCAAGAAATTACTATCTTCTGTTGAATGAGTTGGTTACATGGTTCGTAGCGTCATTTACGCCACGAATTCTCACGTCCACGTGACTTGTGAATATCCAGTATATATTCAAATTAAAAGTATCTGCCTTGTACAACTCGTACTTGTGTAACAAGGCAAAGCGCGGCGTTGAGTTCCGCCACTCAGCACACAATGCCTCGATTCTGCGGATAGTGGGAAACGGAGTGTCTTAACACTAGGTTTTCAGGTTCCCTCTGCCTACCCTGCTATATGCGGGATACAGCGTGAAGCTACAAAAAAGTCTACTGTGAAAGATGGAGTTTCTTAACTTTAGGTTCTTTCAGCCACCGCTAAATTGGACTGATACGTAAATGTCAAAAATATATGATACAGATTTGAGTTTTATGAATTTGTAGTGACATAGAACAACTAGCAAATGAAATTGAAGAGATAAAAAGGTAAATATTTTTATTTGCGTTATAATTATTGTTAATTGGTAAATTTTTCAGGTTTGCACAGAAAGGGGATGGCGCATTTATCAGGGTTTTGGTGGCGGTGACGAAAAATGGAACCTGTGGTGGCGAACTAGCGCCTTTCCAGCCACTTCGTATAAAGCTTTAGGAGACTGGCAGGTTAGAGAATCTTGCTACATTATCATCTATGTATCAATATTCAAAGAGGAACATTATTGTCTTTTTAATTATATATATATATATATATATATATTTGAATAATTATAAATACATATCTGAATTTAGATTTCAGTATCTAATATGTTTGATGACAAATGTAGTTGTCGATTTTTTAGGTCGGAAGTCGTGAACAAAAGCTATTTCCAATGTCAATATTTTGATGAATGTCCTAGAGGACAGAACTTTTTTTATGAAGCTTTGTATCATATTTTAAACACGAAAATATTACGATTTTTATAGCGCGTGATACGAGTACTGCATATGTACGAGTATTCACAGGCCATTTATGCTTTGCGTTGATTTTCCTAATAACGTTTTATAGGTGGTAGAAAAATTTAAGGAGGCTAGTAAAATGACTATAAAATGGATGCGACTATTGTTCGCTATAGATATTCATTCATGTTCTATTGAGATTTCTCGTGTCTACCTCTAATCCAAAGTTATGACGCTGTGACAAACGTCGATAGTTTTATGACTAAGGCTTGTGTCTGACATTACTGTTATTCATATATACTTTTTTTATTATTTACCTCACTCGTAAACCAGTTGAAATTCCGTAAATACTAAATATTTGCAAACACAAATTTCGTCGACTTTATAGCGGTGTTATGAATATTATATAATATTAATATTCGGACAAAAAATATACAATATCTTTCCTTACACTACACTATTGCTATTATGCAAAAAAGAAAGTAAAAAAAAAAAATAATTCTAATTATTTGTGTATTTGTTGCTTGCTTATTTTTTGCAAGTCCGTTTGCCAGTTGGCAAAGGCCTCCTCCAACTAAATTTTTGGGTTTCTATGAGTGTGTTTATAATTTTTTCCATCTTTGTGAATTGTTGGAGGGTTGTGGTCTCTGTCCCCCACGAGAACCAGTCGGCTTGGGGGAGTGTGTTATGAATACCAATGTCTAAATAAAATTATATGGATGTGGTCTTCTCTTCTATTTAAGTTTTAGAATGTTTTTTGCGTACGTTAACGATTGTGATTTTTATAAAGCTGAATAAAATTGTGTTTTTCAGTTTATGAATCATATACCAAAAGGTGGTTCAATATGCAGAAAGGACAGTTTGTCTAGACTATTACGATGTATGAGAAGAATTTATGGGACAATTTATGATTTTAGGTGAGTTCCTTAATCTTTTAAAGTATTTTGCCTATATATACACAGTTTATTACTAATGCAGCTATCATAGTTATAAGGTTATATGTACCAACAATTTTTTTTTTGGGATGAAATATTATTATTACATATTTTATACGTATTTTAAAAATTCTATTTAAAACACAAATACATAAAACAATTCTATCATAAATTCAGTAATAAAGCAAATATTCGTATATGATTACCCTGAAACGACTTCCTATCGTTTCAGGGTAATTAAAAAATTGAAATTAACAATCAACATGGGAAATTAGCCAATAAAAACAAAGCATAAATCTTTCAATTTTAACCAATAAAAAAATCAACACGCAAATCCATGAATTCTAATGAGGCTGTAAAATGAAGGGAGGTAATTGCACCCTCAATATTTTTGTGGTTCCCCGTTGTTGGAACCGATATATCGATCGCTAATATCATGTTTAATTCAAGCCAAGTTACACAAAAATACCTTTTCTTTTTAGATTTATATTAATAATAGATTTAAGCGGATTAACATAAAATACATTATTTTCGGTTTTTAGGTTTTTTAGGCTAGGAGTTTCAACTTCTATTAATCTCACTAAATAATATTTACTAATAAATCGTCTCTCAAAGAATAATCTAAGGAACATTCTGTTTTTAACCTACCTACTTGTTTTAGAGAGATACATATCTGAATGTATCTAAAATAAGTTACAAATACTTGTACTTTATATAAAAATACTTCGTTAAATTGAAAATTCACTGTATCCAATTTCCTAATTTAGCCCTACGTACTCGTATCTCCCCCATACAATAGAGTTCGCAGAGGGAATCTATTGTAAGATAATTCGTCGTCTGCTTTTGGTCCCGTTTTGGCCTTTTTAGGATGAAGCCCATTAATATTAGATACAATTTTAAAAAAATCACAAAAAAATAAAACTTCTATAAAATTTAACGCCATCATGAGTTTTTTATTTTATTCATAAATAATAAAATTAAAAAACTCACTATTAATACAAAATGTTTATGTGATTTTTTTATATAATTTATTACTTTTTTTTTAACTTCACGCTGTATCCCGGATGTAGCGGGGTAGGCAGAGGAAACCAGAGAATCTAGTGTTAAGACACTCCATTCTCTTCCAACATTTCCGTTCCCCACTTTCCGCCAAATTGAGGCATATTTCTCTAAGTGAGGATTTAATTTAAAAAAACTATCGTGAAAATTTAAACCTTATCCAACAGATGGCGTCCATTACGTGATGTAAAAAATTATTAATAGCATATTTTCGATACAAATCTATGATAAACATGGAATAATTTTGAAATTATGTAATACAAAAACAACATCAATCACAAAATTGCCAATAATTCTGTAATTCTAATTTTGCTATATTTTCCTTTATCCAAATGCTTTTGTAATTCTAATGTTTCTATAAATTGGGCTTAGTTTCATTTTGCCTTTTCCCGTTGTTGTCTACAGTATTGTAGGGCTGTTGTCAATCGTTTCACGTCATTGGGGATTTGAATGAAACTACGCGTGTTGCGTGCGGCACGACATTATCTTTTTTTATTAGATGCGTCTAAGAAAATTAAGCCCTCTAACCTGCTAGGCTTTCTTGGTTTAATAATTCTAAATTACACAAAATATCACTTATATAGTATTGAACAATATTAATTATTGACAAAAAAGGGGATAATTTCTAAATATCTAATAATATTCTAAACATGCTCAAAAACCAAACATAACTCTATTCCTTTACTGGAAACATTTAGGGGAAGGTCAAGTAGCCCGGAACGGCGGGTAGCCCCGGACACTTCAGTTTCTAAGAAACTAAATGCATTGCTTAGACAAAGAGTTATTATAAAGATACCTCCTCTAGAGTAAAAACAAATTCAGTTCGATCGCGGTGTGAATGCTGAGTAAACTAGTCGTGAGGGAATGTTTTGTTTCCGCAAAAAAAATCACTGATCCTGTCAAAATTTATTGGTGGTTATTACGTACAATAATTACGTTCATATTTGTATTTTTTAGTAAATTTTATATATTAAAAGATTGTAGTAGTGTTTTTCTACAATTCTTGTGAATTTTATGTTTAAAAATGTCTCAGCGCGCAATGCCTCAATTCGGCGGAAAGTGGGGAACGGAGTGCCTTAACACTAGGTTCTCAGGTTCCCTGTGCCAACCCTGCTATATGCGGGATACAGCGTGAAGGTAAAAAAAATGTCGCACAGCAGTTCTAAGTGTTGGATTTCGCAATATAATTAAAAAAAACATGCAATTTAGTGATATTTTGATTAATATAAATAAAGAAGTTACTAATTTAATATTACATGTGAAATAAGACAGAAAAACCTTTTATTTTTGTTTTTATTTTCGTTTCATTGTTCGGCGCTACCCGACCCTCTTTTACATGATTAAAAATCATAACTAGACAAAAAGTAGAATAAGGATTTGCTTACTTACTATATTATAACTCAACCAAAGTGAGAGTGCTTGTGTCAGTGATAAATACGAGTATTTTTTTTAATTAAATTAAGTTTTTTACTGATTTCAAATGTCAGTAACGGTGTCGGTGTCGGGGTCGAGGTTGGTGTCGTGGTCGGTGTCGGTTTCGGTGTCGATGTCGGTGTCAATGACCTGACACTGATACTGACTCCAACAGTGACATTATTACTGACACTTACCCTGACCCTGCCACTGACACTAGCACCGACACTGACACTACCGTTGACACTGACAATGACACTGCCACTGACAGTGACACTGATACGTTAGTTAGTAGTTTTATATAGTATTTACGAAGAAATAACTAAGTAAGAAAATGTAATTCTATCAAGAAACAATGTAAACTTATGGAATTAACTCGTCGCGAATATTAAATTAGTGAAGTTTTAAAGGTCGAATTAGAAATTCTTCCTGCCGGGACGAAGGTGAAAGTTCGAGGTAATATTAAATTATAGGGTTATACTAATGAAACGTAATTACCCCAAGTGGTACCGCAGCTCGCGTGACAATCCCAAGAAAAAGCCAATGTCATAGTTTTGTTTTATATAGGATTAATGACGTTTTCGCTAGAGCAACTGTCGCACGCTACTTTCTGTTTTAAAGAAACATAATGTAATAACGTGCCCTTGAACATTTTGTGATGACAGCTGCACTGTGGGCATTGCCTAATACGATATAAGTCGCCGATTCGATTTTCGGAATTTGTCTTTTGTTATTTGCTGAGTGTGAGAATATCGATGTATTTTGACGTCTTCATTTTGTAAATATGGATACTATCTATTTTGAATTATTATTAGGCTGTAGCCGTCAAATTCCGATATTTTAGTAAACATAAATACTCAATGTTATAAACAATACGAAATTGTTTTTTTAGCTTCACAATATACCCACATAACAGGGTAGGTAGTGAGAACCAGAGAAGCGGACACTCGCACTAAACACTTCGTTCTGTTTTAACATTTCCGTTCCCTACTTTCCGCCGAACAGAGGCATTGCGTGCTGGGTGGCGGAATTTAACACCGCGCTTTGCCTTGTACGAAATCGTTTTAATCTACAATTAAATAAAATGACCCGCTAGTAATCTAGAAGGAGCAAACAAAGGCTGCCCTTAACAAAGGCTAGCTACCAGATGCAACAGTTAAATATAGCAATGCAAATTGAATTCAGAAAAGTCGAGCTTAAGTTATAAGAGACACACCTACTCTTATAAATACGAGAATATTAGTTTTAGCTACATTTAGAATTTGGATATTTAAAATAAATGCACTATAAAAATAAATATTTACATATTTTCTTAACATTATAATTCTTGTTAGTAATGTTTGATTTATGGGAAAATATTTCTATTTAAATTGTCAAATAAAAACGTATAGGTAGGTGAAACGATTAGACGGTATTTAAAAGATTTAGATCAAGTTACCTTTAGTTTTTTATAAAATGATTTAATACTTCAAAATAGTTTTTTATCTCACGATCTTCGTGCCCTTGTTATTAATTCTGAAGGTGCATATATATATATATATATATATATATATATATATATATATATATATATATATATTAATTAAGTAACAAATATTATGTTTTCATATATGCTGAGTAAATTAATATCATTTATTCAAATGTCAGTGCGGTTCAGTTTCTTTCAACGTCATCTAAAATCATATTTTCATATATATATATATATATATATATATATATATATATATATATATATATATATATATATATAAATCTATCTATAAATCTATATTCATATTCTAAAGAATTTACGTGATAATCAAAATGAGATAAAGGCTAATAAATAATTGTAAACCATTGACGAATGGAAAAAAAAAACAATCCCGCTGAGTTTCTTGCGCCGGTTTTTCTCAGGTTTGAGGCACTAAATTTAGTGAACTGGTGGTAATTTATTTGACGTTCAAAAAATAACGAAAGTATATTTTTATTTGAATGAAATTATGGGGTACCGCTTATAAGTCAATTATTAACATTGTCATTAGTAACCACATTATATTGATCAAGGTCATTCATATGAATTTTGTTTAGTTTTAAAACTGTATTTAATATAGCAAGTCTCGTCATACTACACCTTTTGTCCTTTACAGAATTCAAAAAAATAAGTAGGCTTGCAATGCCTATCTCAAAATATAAAAATGAATTTTAATATTATTTTATGAATTTATTTGAAATTGTTTCAGCCCGCCCTGTTTCCACCTACCCTTGGAATACGCAAAATTGGTTTCTGAGTGTTCTCGCTTAAGACGCGATGACTCTACTGGTGCCAATGTAGTCTGGATTCACAAGCCAGTGGCACAAAGCCAAGGCCGAGGAATATTTTTATTTAGGGTAAGTAATTTACAATATTATTATTTATTATTAATAAACCACACATAAATGGTCTTTTGTTATTATTTGTAACTAGGCTCATAAGACTCATAGAGTGTTATGTGTTCCATAAGAGGGTCCAGTTTTTATAATTTTTCTGGTTGTTGTCTAATTAAATATAATTAATCTGAAATTTATATCAAATTGTCTAAATCTCTTAAAGTTTAATCACAAATACAAAAATTTTATGTCCCTTTGATTAAAAATTTAGAATATGTATGTATGACGATGAACTTCAATTTATTACAAAATACATATTAAGTAGAATGTATATCAATGTAACAGAAATTATTCTTACAATAGTGTTTTCCATTTATAGCATGTTGTACAGGTATTAACTGAAGTTTATTTTTTCTTTGTAATAATAGTCCATTAAAGTCATTATTATCCATATATATGTAGCACACGTATAAAAATTCTTAATACAAGCAATAAATTTTAAGATAACAAACAGGAAAATGTGTTGAACTATGAATGTTTTAAAAAAGTGCACCGATTTTCGCTCGAATAATGTCCATCTGTAATGTAAATCACGTAAAATTACACTTGTTTTCCACCTTGGAAGTTACGAGAACTGTTATCTGTAAATACATCTTAATATGCTTTTAGTGGCTATTGCGCTGGCATAGAATAAATAATTGCCTTTTACTAGCGTATGAGACATTTTACTATGCAATAAAATCGTAAAAAGTAAGCTAAAAAATAGTTTACCTTAGTTGTTAGTTCAGTATTTTTACTTAACTCAAAAATACAAGAGATTTTTCGAGCTATAGAGCGAACTTATATCAATTTCTAAAGTATTGAGTGTTATATGATGGAATCCAACCATCTTCTTTCTCAATTTAACTAATCATAGAATGGAAATTAAATATTTTGAATATCAGGGCAGGGCAAGGGCGCCACGATGAAGGCGAGTTCATTTTGTAAGATAACTAACCTTGTTTATTTTCCTTATGTTTAATGATATCTAAAACCATTTTGAAATTAATATTATATGATTCAATTACAATGTCAAGTACTTAGTAGTCTTAAAAGTACATACATATATAATCGTCTATATCGAATTGCAAATTTACATTACATCGTTATTTTTTGGACAACCTATCAATAATTTTAGTTTTTTAAGCCACCGTAATTTGTGACGCACCAACGTTATGATATCATTGAGCCTTTTTTTAGTCGTTGTGAGGAGAAATTAGCCTCATATACAAAACTGCACGTAAATAATTTCTGCGGTCAAGTGGTAGGTAATATAGAGGTTTTTTCATTTAGAAATGGTCGATTAGTATCCGTGCAACATGTCATTAGCTGTGTTTTAAGCTGGGATTTTTAGATTTTTTATAGAGAAGATATAATCTGAGGGGTTATCTTGACCACACGTCGCACTGAAGTTACCGAAATATGAGTGGTGGGAAAAACTTTGTTTTTGAGACACGTTGTAATAAAGATGCAATAATAATAAGATTCAATCGAAACTATTACTATTTATACTATTTAATTGAAATATCATCTTTATTTATACTATTTAATTGTAATCATCAATAACTTGTTTCTTAATTTTATTTTCACGACGAAGACAATCATCATCGTCATCCTGATTATTTTAAAGTTTTTTTTATTTTGGTGGTGTTCGTATCGTGCTATTATTTTTTATAAATATATTACGATACTTTACTTGATTGATTTACTTTTTTTTTCCGAATTACTATCACTAAAATACATAAATCCTCTCCACTTCCATTTTAGTATTTTTTAAAGCATACAAAACGCACTTCAAAATTTTTTCAAGTCTTTTATTCTCAAAGTGACGTGACGTACTCCCCGTAGACTGCACATCACTAACCATAAAAATTACAAGAGCTCACCATCCAGTGCGGTATGGGGTGCGAGGCCGCTATGACCACACGTCGCACTATAGGGGAATATTTAACGTCGGGTGCGGGCGAGGTCATATTATCTCACGACTGTTTAAATATTCTAAATTGTTCTTTTTAATGGAACAAATAGCTTTTTTTTCTTCAATAAAAAATCATAGTGTGTTGTTGGTCTTCGCACTAGGGGAATAACAGTATGGTTCACTGCACTAGATGAAAGATCACTTTGGGTCAATATGACCTCTCAATGATAAATGATCAGCGAATGTCTTAAGAAAATAAAAACGCTTATAGCGGTTTATTACCCTAAAATAGGTTTAGGGCATCTAAGGTATAATACTATAACTAAATATGGTATACTTCCGAGTACGCGAACTTTGTACTGAATTGCCAAATTTAGTGCATGTGAACACGCTATTGAGGCAGGTCATAGGTTTTGTCTACGTAAAACTAACTTTACCTATATATAAGCTTTATTCAGGCATGTCATATGATTGATATAAACAGAGTCAGTCTGGTTTGCTAAAAATACTACACTTACGGAACATGTGTACATTACACATTCATTTTTTTTTTTTTTTTTTTATTATGATAAAACATATTTAGAAGTATGTCATGTATATTTTAGTTTTTTCTGTTATTATAAAATTATTCTTTTTCAATAATTATAGTTTTTAATTTGTATCACATAGTATATAACAAGAATAATATACCTATGATGGTGCAGTGGGATAATGTTTGACTTTAAAAGTCATTGGTTGTGAATTCGATATCCACTCGAGACTATGAATTTATTTCATTATTTTTAAAACCTTGCTCTAGTAAGGCAAAGCACGGCGTTAAGTCTCACCAGTCATCACGCAATGTTTCTAATTCGAAAGAAAAGATGATGAGAGATGTTTTAGATGCGTTGCCAACCTAGAGGATACTGATGGTAGGGGGGACAATGTAGTAGTCCGCTATCAGAACTACCACATTTTGGGGAAAGGATGGGTGGGAAAGAGGAAAATCTGGCTTACATGCCATCGAACCGGCACACATCATTAGATATTTGGCGGTTCGTCTTTGATATGATAGTGGTCGCGAGCCAGTCGGAGAACGAATCGGAATCCAATCTTGAGCCCAACTCGAATCGGAGCTCCAACCTGAGCTTCCAACTCTAAGCCCAACCCCATTCCAACTTGAGCTCCAACCTGAGCCCAACTTGAGCTCCAACCTGAGCCCAACCTGAGCCTTCCAACTCCAAGAGAGCTCCACCTGAGCCCAACCTGAGCTCCAACTCAGCACAACCTCAGCTCCAACCTGAGCTCCAACTCTGAGCCCAACATGAGCCCACAACTCTGAGCTCCAACTTGAGCTCCAACCTGAGCCCAAAGCAATACGTAACCGGAACGAAGTGTACGTATTGCTGTCTTTGGTTTGGTTAAAAATACTACATTGCTGGGCACATGTGTACATTTACACATCTATTTTTTTTATTAAGTGATAAAACATATTTAAAGTATGTCATGTATATTTTGGTTTTTTCTGCTCCAGAGTAAATTATTCTTTTTCAATAATTATGCCTTTGAATTTGTACTGCTACAGTAAGTATGTAACAAGAATAATATACCTGCTTGATGGTGCAGTGGATAAATGTGTTTGACTTCTTAAAAGTCATTATTGTGAATCTGATATCCACTCTGAGACTATGAATTTATTTCATTATTTTTTGAATCCTCGCTCTAGTAAGGCAAAGCACGGCGTTAAGTCTCACCTCAGTCATCACACAATGTTTTCTAATTGAAAAAGAAAAGATGATGAGAGATGTTGTAGATGCGCCGCCAAACCTAGAGGATACTGATTTAGAGTATTGTGCCTGTAGTAGTCCGCTATCACAACCACCACATTTTGGGGAAAGGATGGGTGGGAAAGGGGAAAATCTGGCTTACATGCCATCGAACCAGAACACATCATTAGATATTTGGCGGTTCGTCTTTGATATGATAGTGGTCGCGAGCCAGTCGGAGAACGAATGTATGCATGTCAGTAGAATTTAACTTGTAATATTGACTTAAATAAACATACAAAAATTACAGGTAATAAGATTTTAACAAAAAAGAAAATCAATTTTTAATTAATTTCAAAAAATGTAGGTATTACGAGTTACTCAAAAACTACTAGTCCGTTATTAGGTTATTAAATTTAAATGGGACCACATCAGAAGTACAGGCTATCCATATAAAAAAAGAGTAGGAATTGCTCCTTTTTTTGAAGGCGGTTAAAGACAGCTTTTAAAATGTAACTTTTTCTGATCATTTTTTTTATTTTTCTTGTCAAGTTGGTATTTTACCTTACGCGATTGGTTGCAAAAATATTTTCATACAGTCTAGTCTAGAATATGTCTAGTTTTATCCGGACCTTTTTGATTTGACAATTAATACAATTAAACATGGACAGTATTCATTGTTCTTTAATAAATATTAAAGATAAATATCTTGTCATTAAATAATTTAAAAAAATACATTTGTTTGTTATAAATTCATAACATTTTTAAAAGAGCTTGAAATTAAAATGTATTTTGTGTGTTTTCAGAGCGTATGCGATATGCGTTGCGGTAGTCCCGCTGTCGTTCAAAGATATATAGAGCGACCCCTCCTCATTGCCGGGTATAAATTCGATCTTCGATTATACGTATGTGTACCTGGATATCGACCGCTAACAGCTTATATGTATGCAGAGGGGCTTGCTAGATTTGGTATGTATTATATTATAGTACAATTTAGAGAACTTAGAATATCTCTTTATTTTCTTTAACTCTAAATACAAATATTACAAATATTTATTACGATGCTAAGCCTAAGTTATTAAATTAACATAAATGACCCAATATTTTTTAACAATATTTTCAAAGAGAGATTTTTCTATCAAACATTAAGTTATGGTGTGCAATTATCTTATATTCATCTATTTTGTAATATTTTTCAATCAATGCATATTCCGCAAATTACAGTATAGGTAGAAAAAATTATACATAAACATTACCATTGTAAAGATATTGTATGCTGCAAAGAGAACAAAGTTACCAAAGCGCGCGGGTCATAAATATAAGCTTTCGTCTGAGATTTGAAATCCACTAGTCACAACTCACAACCATTACACATACAATAAAAACATAGGAATCAGCGTTAAATGGAATAATACGATAAAAATAAAAAAAGGAGAAAATTACCATTTTAATATTTAGTTTTACTAGCTTTCCGCCCGCGGCTTCGTCCGCATGGAATTCGGTTATATCGCGCTATATGGTAAAAATGGGTTAAGTGGTTTAGGTGTGAAAGTTGTAAACATTTGAACAATCTTTCATGATTTTATGTTTGACAATAAGGAACTTCCATACAAATTTTCATCCCCTATTTCAAATCTTTCTACCCTTTTTTTCGCGTTAAAAAGTCTCCTATATCCTTTCTTAAGTGCAGTTCTATCTTCATACCGAATTTCATCAAAATCGGTTTAGTGGTTTAGACGTGAAAGCGTAACAGACAGACAGACAGAGTTACTTTCGCATTTATAATATTAGAAAGGATTATTTATAGTTTTTGAAACTTTAAATAGTGATTAAAATAATTATGTTCACAGGTACAGATAAATACACACTGTCAGATATCCACAATCCGTACCGACACTTGACTAATTCGTCATTGAACAAAACTGGACCGCGGTATGCTGAATGTAAGGATAGGATTGGCAGTGGTAAGTTAATTTTAGAGAACTTCTTAAGGAAAAATAAAGTAAATTACCTTAACGAACTAGATTAGTATATTCAACTGTCATATTTTGCAAAAATACGAGAATATATTAGGAGAGTTTAATTTTAAATATTACTTTATATTAATAAATATATAAATAAAAAAAAACTGTACGTATTTTTGCTTTAAGTTTGCCTCCGTTATAAAATAAGCAACACTTTACAAAAATAATTTCCAACCAAAAGATGGCGCTGATTACCAACTTAAAATAAATTACACGCCAGATGTCGTTAGTAAAAATTTTCAGGTTGCAAATGGACGCTCAAGCAAGTGAGGCGAGCTTTGGTCGGGAGATGGGGTGCCGTAGAGTGGTTGGTATGGCAGAGAATAAGGGCGCTGGTAACGTTAACGTTGCTGGCGCAAGCCGCGGGCACCCCGCCGGCGAGAAATTGTTTTGAATTTTACGGATTTGATGTTCTACTTGATGATTGTTTGAAGCCTTGGCTTATTGAGGTATTATACTGGATTTTGTATGTAATAAACAATCTTTTGTTCTTGGATTTGTTTTATTTTCATATGTATTTTGTATAAACGTTTGATATAATGTTAAAGTTATATTTATTAAGTATTTTTTTGTGTATAGATAACAACTAGCTTTACTGGGTGAACCAATTTCGATAATCCTTTTTTAAATAGTGCTTCTTGTGTGGGCCGATTTAATTTAGTTAAGATCTGACGAGTAGTTTTTGAGGTATCCGTAACAATTTTACTGATTTACTTTTTATTTGAAGTCGATCCTCTATACAAATATAGATATTTATAGAATAGATAAGAAGATCTTGATTCTTATTTCATTATAAAACGGAATTTTCTAACGTCTTGAAAGGTTTTATACCTACAGTACAATTATTGTCGTAAAAAAACTTTTATTTTAATATTTAAAAAATATTTTGGCACGCTTATAAAAAAGTACCACTACAGTTATCTCAATGACAATTATTTATTTATGGTACGACGTTTAAGGTGAATCTATCTCCAGCCTTGGGTGCAGATTGCGAAGCTGATGTAATTGTAAAGCAGCCGATGTTACATGAACTGTTTGACCTATTGGGACTGCCAATGCGTCATACTGGCTTGTCTCTATTGCAAGGACCTTCGCCGCATCCTACTAAGTATATAAAAAATACTATTATATATATTTTTAACCTTAAGTCTATGCCAGTTCAATTTACGTGGTACTGGCAATTTTGGCACTTAAGTTGTAGGTTCGATCCCTGGGAATAGGAATATATTTAAATTATTTTTTGTTTTGTCTCTAGTAAACACTTCATAGTCGAAGGCCATTTTTTTACCTTCACTCTATCAAGCCCATAGCAGGGTAGGCAGAGAGAACCAGTGAACTTAGTGTTAAGACACTCCGTTCTCTTTTAACACACCCGTTCCCCTCTTTCCGCAGCATTGAGGCATTGCGTGCTGAGTGTACTGGTAACAAGGCAACGCCGCGGTTTGCCTTGTTACCAGTAAAATAAATGAAAATACTAAATATCATTTCCTAGAGTGGGAATCGAACCTACAACCCGTCGCGTTTATAGTCGCACGCTTCACCACGACAGGCCTCTAAAATACTATTATATTTTTTTAAGTATTTTATTATAATTAATTATTACACATTCAAGTTGTAGTTCAGAAGATGAGAGCGGAGTAACAAAGGTGATAGCGTCGAGAGCGTCGACAGGTCACCGCCGCGGAACTCGCCGACACCGCAGACGGCGCGCCATGCCCATACACTGTGTCAACTTGCAACCACCTGTGGCTGATAAGTTTCCTGTTATAGTAAGCTTAAATTGTATTTACTATCATATTATGTCTCACTTGAAAGTATATAAATCTATTATTTATATATAATAGATAAGTTAGTTAGTTAGTTCTGCTTAAGTTATAACGGCTTTTTGTTTGTCTGTTAAAAATCTTTTTTATAAGGTTTTTTCTGTATATACATATATTCTTAATTATTTTCTTTTTGTTAGGAACTACCTGAAAAATCTAAGGACTTTCAAATTGGACGCGTATTAAAAAATTCGGCTGAATCAAGTCCAGAAGCCACAGATATACCGGTGTGTTACTTTAAATTGTCATTAGCATCAATAGTTTACTGAAGGAAAAATTTTGTACGACATTTCGCGAAAATTATGCTGATTGAGTGGTATGAAATTTGGCACACATAATTTACACTAAGAAACATATAATATTACTTAGGAAAAAATATATTTAATTAATATAAATATTTCTTTACACTCTAAATGGCCATAAATCTAATCCCTTAGCTATGTTTAATAAAGTAGTTAGATAACTAAAAATGAATATATTTATATAAGTAATAAGTAGAAGCGATAACACTGAAAGTTTGTATTTTTTTATAATGTAGTCACCGCAAATGTTTATATTCACACTTTATAGCCTTCAAACTAAGAACACTTCGAATCCTGAAATCTTCAAAATTCAGAGCACTAATTTATTATTCATAGATTTCGAATATAACTAGAAATGAAACAAGGTGACTGAACTAAAATAATAACTAAATTAAAATAAATAAACAACGCCTGTCGTGGCGCAGAGGCACAAGCGTGCGACTGTAAACGCGACAGGTTGTGGGTTTGATTCCCACTCAGGAAATATAAAATTTTGTATTTTCATTTCTTGGGTTTGGTAAAGAGCAGGCAAAGCGCGGCGTTGAGTTCCATACTCATTGTGGAAAACGGAATTGTTGTAAAGAGAACGGAATGTCTTAACACTAGGTTCTCAGGGTTCCCTCTGCCTACCCTGCTATATGCGGGTTACAGCGTGAAGTTAAAAAAAAAAAAAGTAAACACTCTTACGGGGGC
This sequence comes from Philaethria dido, assembly GCA_033558755.1. Classification (NCBI taxonomy): domain Eukaryota; kingdom Metazoa; phylum Arthropoda; class Insecta; order Lepidoptera; family Nymphalidae; genus Philaethria; species Philaethria dido. The sequence continues at coordinate 299,577 of JAKGSA010000386.1, forward strand.
TCTGCTCGCTTCGTTCGCTGACACCCTTTTTTAATAAGCAAAAACTAAAATTTATATATTCAGTAATAATGTAAAACGTGTAATTTTTTATAATTCTTTGAATCACCGTTCGCAACGGCTAAAAAAATTATATTTGAAAACAATTTGCCTACAGATTACGTTTATATATAATAGGAAGATATACATGTTTCATAGGATTGGTTAGACAAAATGCGGATTTGAGTTTCATCATGAAACACGCGATGGACGACATATAGGAAATAGTTACTTTGTCTGACTCTATTTATGCAATGCAGGCCGCTTAGTTTATTCGCCTGTCTCTTACTCTCTGTGTGTCATGCAGTGCAAAAATACTCTTTACTCTCCTTTAAAAAATAACTTTATATGTATAATATATAATATGACATATACACAATAGTTGTCTGTTAATAAAACTTAATCAAATGTTAGTGGCTATATTGTTAGTTCTTTGTTAATATTATGTTCTTATTTATGTTATATATTGATGTAGAAAATTGAATGTAGAAAATGTGGACATCCAAATTTTACACGCTTATACTTTTTATTAATTTGCCGTCCATTTTTATAGCAAGGGCTCTTTAAAAGAATGAATTTTGTCCTGTTTTCTAAATTTAGAAAATTAACCATCTACTATCCATTACATAAAATTGTCAATATGTATTATTTACATCATAGAAAATTAAATATTTTGTGTTTTTATTTCCTTGGTCTGGTAACAAGGCCTAGCGCGGCGTTGAGTTCCGCCACTCAACACGCAATGCCTCAATCCGGCGGAAAGTGGGGAACAGAAATGTTGAAAGAGGACGGAGTGTTTTAACACTAGGTTCTCGGGTTCCCTCTGCCTACCCTGCTATATGTGGGGTACAGCGTGAAGCTAAAAAAGACATCATAGAATACTATTGAATTAAACTTTCCAGTCAACAACAAGCGTGTCGTCGACGGAGCCGGTGGACGAGTCGTGGCGCGGCGGGTACTCGACGGCGGCGTCGCGGCGCAGGATGATGAGTGCGTGCGCGTGGGGGAACGGCGTGCGCTGGGACCGCGGTACTGGCCGTGTTGGGCACTGGGTGCGAATATACCCTCACACGCTGCCTAATGATGATCAGGTATGATTTGTATGCATAGAAGAGAAGAAACTGCTTAGCACTGTATGGATTCACCGTGCAGATGTCGGGACTATCGCGTTGCAGAGAGAGGAGTTTGGAGTGTCTGGGACTTACGACCTAACGTGTAGGTTTAAGATGTCCCTTTAAAATGCGCATTAACGTTCACCTCCACTATTCGCGCTCTTCTCTCTACCTAACCATATTTTAAAAGTTTCTTTTAATGCCGTCTTCGAAATACGTGCTAAAAGTGAACTGATGATAGTTCTAGAAAGGTGGAGATCTTTTAATAGATAAAAGATAAATTTCGCTGTTACACCTTTCACGCCTACCTCTAATTAATTTATGTAATAACATTTTGTGATAATTTCTACTATAATCTATATTATTCCAAAGAAAATAATATAGTAAATAAGCAAAAAAGATTATTTAAACTTCAGATGCATTTTTTTCAAGTACGTTAATTTATATATTAAATATTATTTTTTTATTGTAATCAGAGGAAATTTTCGTTTAATAGGTGTACAAAAAAATATTATGAATTGTGCTTGGATTTGGTTCATACTCTTTGAATAACATATATAACCTGTATTAAGTACCGAAGGTATCTGACTATATTAAATCTCTCATCACAAAAAAGAATTCATAATTAGATTCCCTTTAAACTCCTTGTATAATATGGTCAATGTATGAAAAGCTTTGAAGAAAAATATTTTTTTTAACAGAAAAAAATCTTCCTACTAATCTATGATCAGGTTTTTGCATAAGCAATAATTTTAGCATTTTCCCTATGCATAAATATAAGCAAATAACCAGTCCTTATATTAACAACAGTTACCAGTAGAAGATGCTCGAGAAAGCGTAGCTCAAGTGTCAAAGTTCCTACGGGCGGCGCGGGAAGTGGCGCGCGAGGGCGGACGCGACAAGTGCGCCCCGCGGGACGACAGCCGCGACGCGTTCCTAGAGACGGCGCTAAGGAAAAAACTATCTTACCAATCTAACTTCGAAGTGTGGCTACCACCTTTTTAATGTGTTCTTAGTTAGCCTAAATAAATGCTTGCTCAATGTTTTGTCTTTTCTGTTTTTGTAATATTATAGTTAAGTGTAGGTTCCTTTTTTAGTTAAATTCGGTACCTTAAGCTATTATTATAAATAACAAATTTTTGTCACAAAGATTTTTTGTAATTCACCTCAAAGATTATATTGTCAGTAGTCGGTATACTTGTTACAGCCTTATAAGGGAACCTGAGAACCTAGTATTATAAATATTTAATATTTTCATTCCCTGGAGTGGCATCGAACCACAACCAGTCGTGTTTGCAGTCACACATTTGTGCCTGTGCGTCTTGACTGGCCTCACAGCCCTCACAGTAGAAATGATTTCAGCAAAACGAATAAATAAGCTATTAATACATATTACGTTATCTAAAGATATGATATGTGACATTAAAAATATGCATATGTCTCTCATTTAACGAAATTAATTATGAAAGAACAACAATATACCACATATTCAATATAGAACCGTACCGTTCAGCAAAATGTTTACAGTGAAATTGCTCAATACTCTCAATACAATGAACGGCTGTAACTACGTTTCAGCCCAGTTATAATTGAAATGATACCAGAAACTAGTCGGCCAGATCTGTTAGTGGGTTTTGTTCATTTATCAGTATTTCGCAGAGCATTCCCACTGGTTTGGCTAAGGCTACAAACAGTAAAATCACATCGTTAACGTCCGCCAACAGTTCGGATTTCACACGCTGGCAATGATACGCTATGCTCGTTAGAACAGTCGACTGCCCAAACCTTTGTACTATTCTGGATAGATATTTAAGTGCATTGTTGTATTTGTGTTTAAAATATATAAGTTACTTTCGCAAGATTTTTTTTGTACTAAAACTAATTATATTTCAATCAAGATAGTATATGTATGGTTGTATGGAAATTTGATATTTTAAATTTGTGTACCAGAAACATATAGCGTTTTTAAAGAAAATAACAACAACAAAGGTATGTGTAATATATTTTTGAATTATTTGAAATATTTCCAATACATGATTATAAAGCAAAATGGTTCTTTGCACATCTTCTACATATAGATATATAAATAAGCTTTAATTACGTATGCCTAATTTCATAGTCCTCTGTCCAAATAATATTTGTAGAAAGTTTTTTCTTCGCATATCTAAACGATAGGAAGGAAGGGTATAATGACAACAGTGTTAAGAAAATAAAAATTTTACATTATAAATATATTAATTTCTTTATCAATATAAGTAATATTAAAAATTTCATACCGTAAGAACAAAACTTGTTAACATAATTATAAAAATACGGGAAATGAGCAGCGCTAGTCAACAGAAGAATATAATAGTTCTAAAACAATAGCCATTTTCCCCTCTGAATACCACAACGCGGTTAAAAATTTAGCCCGTCCATATCAGACTTTCTGGATTTTTACAACAGAAACATGAAATTTTTCATTTTTATTAACAGTTAGTTTTCGTAGCTTATTTTACTTTCCTTATAAAAATATATCGACCGGTGAAATTTACGTAGCTGAAGTCCTTTAAAGAGTTCATAATATATATAATTTTGAAATTAAACTGTCGTGGCGCTGAGGCACAAGCGTGCGACTGTAAACGCGACAGGTTGTGGGTTCGAGTCCCACTCCAGGAAATGGATTTTTTCATTTCCTGGGTTTGGTAATAAGGCAAACCGTGGCGTTGAGTTCCGCCACTCAGCACGCAATGCCTCAATTCGGCGGAAAGTGGGGAACGGAGTGTTTTAACACTAGGTTCCCTCTGCCTACTCTGGTATATTGGGGATACAGTGTGAAGCTACGTACGTACGTATGAAATTAATAAAATACCATATATTAAACATTAAAATCTGAACAAAAAGTAAAGTTATTACTTTTCTAAATATTGAAAGTAACAGGACATGATTTAAACTCATACTTTTTAAGAGCTCTTGTAGAATACAACAATTGGCGGAAGTGAATGAATAGCATCAATGTTTCTACACACATCTCGGATGCCAGGATACCCCAATATATGACGTACAGGTTATTTCTACGTATGTGAACGTATTTACAATAATTCAAAATATAACATACAAATATGATAGTTCATATTTGTATGTTAGTAAAAAAATATGTTAAGACTTAACTAATAATAACCGACTTAACCATTTCGTCAATCATCAAGTAAGTTATCCGACGATTTCAGTTAGTGCTGTAATTGAAGTCATAGCTGCATGAGCAGCGCCGGTCAATAGAAAAACACAATGGATCCAGAACAATGGCCATTCACGGCTCTTAAACGCCGCTAGCCAAATGGAAATTTTAGCTCGACTACATGTCACTTGACTACTTGATTTTCCCTATATGGCTCCGAAAGCTATTGTACACTTTTGTTGCGTTTTTAACAGAGTGCCATTTAAGCCTTCACTTACAATATCTCTTACGCGTATGAACGAATCGTTTCGCTTCTGACTGATGACTTTTAATATTCATTTTTATAATAGTATCAATATATATTGGAGATAAGAAAAATTATATTTCCACATTATAAGTATATTACTAAACTAAATTATACACATATATTAGAAATCACATAACACGCATTCAAAACAGCTTTTAATCGATTTTAAAGCTTTTTTTGTATAAGCCAATTACGTATTATATATTTGATTCATTCCTAATCGCGTTTTTCTAGTCCTGTAGTGTATTGTTAAATATTTAGATAGTTATAATTCTAATATAAAAGTTTTAATAATAACATACCAGTCGTAGAGTACAGAATTGATCACCTGAGGAGCATTCCACAGCGATCCATAACCTAAAGTGTCTCTTCAGGAAAGGTACTAGCAATGTAATTTTGAGTATCAGTATTCTGGAAATTTTGATGCATTTAGCAATCAGATATTTTTTTATATATTTATTTAGAAGACACTAGATTTAAAACTATATTATGATTATATTTTAAAAAATATTTTGTAATAAATTTAACCTGTTCATGATTTAACCAATAATAGTATTACTTAAATCTTTTATAAATATGACAAGTATCGTTATAAGTCAATACGAAGAATAGATTACGATTAAAAACGAGAACATTGACAATTAGATAAAATTAAAGTCTTAGCGTAAAATTTAATTTGGTTAAATAGATTAACATTTGGAAATATCTCTAGTTTCATACGTAATTAGGAATACACACAAAGTCGCTTTAAATTGTACGTTGCAGTAAATCTCTTTCAGCTCTTCGAAAGCTGAGTTAAGATTAAGGCGACGTTATTGAGCCGTACATCTTGCACTTGCCGCCCGCGGCGCTGACCAAGCGCATAATTCATCCAACCTTCCAATTAAAGTGTTCATTTTCTCATGTACTATGTAGTAGAAACTTAAATAAAAGTGCTAAGAAATTTTATAACAATTTCATATTAAGAATGTGCTATAATTGTAATTTTCCTAGCTTTTTGCGGTTGAGTGGAAATTATTTCACGTTAATACATTTTTTATCGCCATCGTTCCGGCATCGTTGGTACCGGTCAGTTGGGTTGTACTTTATTAAACACGGTGGTTGTGAGTTCAATTTCTAAGATTTTCAAAGATTTAAAGTGTACAAATGTTAACTTAAGATAAATATTAACTGTTTTGTGAAACAACAACAAAACAATGCAGTTCATTTATTTGCGAAACAACAAAAAAACAATGATGTTTTTTTTAAGACATACTGTAACTTTGTATCTTATATTTCATCATTTCTGTTATACTATGTGTCTCAATGATTTAATTTCTAAAAAATATAATTAATAAGTAACACAAACAGAAAGTAATACATAATATAATATAGTACTACGAACTGCTATATAATTTATGATTCGCATACGTCACTCGCCCCGTAACAATGAGCTGTAATAACTAATGTGTATAGATTATTAATTTGTAATTTAGCCAACACAGAAATGACAAACAAGATAGTCAAATATGCAAAGATTTCCCTTGTGCCGAGTCCAGTTGGAGCTCACCTAACACAGTTCTGTCACCTAACTAGTGAATACATATACAGGTAAATTATGGACTAACTCGAACAAATTGCACTTCAGTTCGCAATATTACTACAGTATAGAGTAGAAATAGTAACAAAATGTTAGTGTGCATTTGAATACATGCATATGCGATGTAGTTTCAATGTCATAATTAATAAAATATGTTTTTATATTTTTACTTATTTATCATACTTTGTGTAGTCTGTACGATAAAATTAGTGACATCGACATATCGTTATGATATGATTTTTTTTTTATTAGGTAAAATACAAAATACAAGCCACGGAGATGGCCGCCGCTACAAGATGGCGGACACGCCATTTTGTAGCGGCGGCTATCTTGGATTCACAATAATATTGAATATGGATAATTGTATTGTCACCGGAATCAAAGGCTAAGAAAATCGGTTAACGGAAAGAGGGCTTAAATTTCAACTACTAAATTTGACCCAAACAAACAAACGGGATTTTTTACCGTAAACTCTCCTTCGTGTGTTCTCCATTCAACGTGACATTGGCGAAATGATTAGTGCTCAACTGGCACGCTCGAAACGCCATATGATAAGAACCAAACCACACCAAATACAAGCCACATTATCTTATTTTCTGTTTCATGTATTGCAGGTTTCTCCAATAGCATGGCATTGAGCTCGATCTGCAACTCATCGCTTCTAACAGTTACTATTCACTTTGAGTATATCCTCGCTTTGCCTGAAGCTAGGTCGTTGACTAGCTGGGCGTCTTAAACTACGTTTGCCAAAACGCAGTCTTGATTTCTGATTGCGTTCACCCTACTGTTATCATTTGTATGATAAATATAAACACTGCCACGTCAACTTGGAAATCTTTTGGATTATGTCAATGATATTCAATACCCTTGTTTGTAATTCGATCCTTTAGACATACTCCAAGCATCCACCCGTCGCTCGATAGGAATTTGGTAGTCTCACTCTCAGTGTCCACGCTTTAGATTCGTAAGTCAGGACGTAGTTTTTTGACATTTTGCGGCATCAGTGACGAGAAGGCGTTTTTTATACGCTATTCAGCTAAAATTTATTCTTCTAGGAACTTTAAAGCACTAGTTAAAGTAAAATAAAAATATTTTTTTACCAAACTATTAAATTACCCATTTTTAGTTTCTTGAATCTCCCACTCAGAGAAACCCAAGTGCTAAAACACTTAGTTTTCAATCTTTTGTCCGAGATTTTGCTCCTTGAGCGGCGGAATCCAATACAGCTATTTGTTTTACGCGCATAATACAGAATTATAATAAATTAAGGTTAAGGTTAGTAATTATTTCATTATAGGATATTAAATTCGATTATTGTTTTGTTAGGATTGCTGTAAAAACAGGAAAAGAATTTTTATTAGTATTATTCTTATTACCTAAATTGAAAAGGAAAGTAAACATAAATTACACATTACATATATCTTATTAATTTCAAGAGATTTACATTTTTAATTGAAGGATTTGTTCAGTCGAATTAACAAGTAACTGTAGTAATAATTTAGTAAGTTATTAGTATTTATGAGGAAATGCTTGCCATTTAACCTTTACAGCGAGGGTGAGTAGCACTAACTAACATATTAGGTTTTATTCATTAATAACGTAATACTCATTCAGGACCTAATGTTTGTTGACGTAAAGTCAAAGTCAAAGTCAAAGTCAAATAATTTTATTCAAAATAAGAAGTTACAAGCTTCATTTTTTGAACGTCAAATAATTTACCACTGGTTCACTAAATTTAATGCCTCAGACCTGAGAAGAACCGGCGGAAGAAACTCAGCGGGACTTTTTTTTTTTTTTTTTATATTCGACAATGGTTTACAATTCTTTATTATTGACAATGATACCTTTGAAACAGACTGGAGCGAGCATTTCATTTCCAAGGTGTGTAAATGTTTTGTAATTGAGTTCAGTGTTTTTATTCACATGTTCCTAATATATCCAACATCGGATCATCTTGGTCATACCTAGAGGCATAACCGGTGTGGGCATGGACAGACAACATTAAAAAGTAAATTTTTTATATAATAATTAAATGAAATATAATTTTGATGTCGGTTTCGTGTACTATCAATATGCGATCGTGTAAATAGCATAGAAAATAAATATATTAAAAATTAATTTGTCATAAAAATAGTGAAAAATATATATATAGGCAATAAAAATAAGTGGAAAGACGATTCTTTATAGTAATGTATTATATAGCAACTAGAAATAAATACATCCCTCCACCTAAACAAGATAACCTAACATTCTGAATTAGTTATTATATACCCCGACAAGAAACTGGACAATAAATAGTTTTCTTAGAATTATATCAAGGGTAAAAAAAGAAAATGTCTTATTTTATATTTTATCTTTGCCTTATATGTAATACCTTGGGAAAAGATTAATTATCAGTCTCATATCATGGGCCATGTCCAAAAATATTATTTCTAACAAAATTTGAAACACTAAATGGAACGTCAGTCTACGCTACAGCTCATTTGTTCGAATGAATTCTTTAGGAAAGAGAACGTAATTTCTAAATATTACTACTATTTTCAATCACAACTTTGTCATATTTACACATTAGGACCCAAATGACTAGAATTAGCAATCGTATTAGCATAACAACCTACCCTCAGGCGGTCTAAAAACGTATTTCCAAAGCATCATTTCACCGTGAAATTATTAATTCCGTATTCCATAATAACGGCGACACATCGGCACACATCGGCGACCGCGACAATTGAATGACCGACCGGACGGCGCGTTCGGCCGAGCAATCCATTATGCAGATTGCGAGCCCGATTGCGGCATTGTCGCTGGCTCGGTGTGCCTATTACGTAGCGATGCACCGCCCCGTGCGCGAACGATTCATTTTATGGATATGCGTTGGATTAACGATTGATTGATGACTCGATTCAACTCTATTCGGAATTTGATGGGATGATTCTATTAGGCAAAATGTTTCTTGATCTACCAAGACACTTGTTTCGTTGTATGATTATATACGAGTACATCATCTCCCTGTTTGTTCTTATTACAAGGTAAGGTGCATAAGTTGATTTGACAATGTTACGTGGTACTAAAAAGATAACTAAATTGTAATTCTGTTTCCTTATATATTGCCTTTAGGTTACAAAATTCACAAACAAATAGGTCATTAATCTTATTTTAGATTACGTTACATACAGAGCATTAATTTCGTAGATACGCTACGAAACTATTCGAATTAAGTATACACCCAAGGTTATTAGAAAAGTAAACGTGTGTAAATATTTTTTGGATTTATTTAAAATATTTACTCTGTATTGTTTTACCAAATAGGAGTATTTGGATGGATGCTCCTTTGACGACACAAATAACAATCCATTGAGGAAATGGTACGGGATGCACTCCGTCGGTTGTAGCAAAGATTGATTAATGATTTCAACAGTGGTACAGTCCAGTCGTCATGTGGGCCAAATGCCAATTTGTAATCTATATTTCTGTCTCTTTGTATCAGAACTTTCCACATACGAGTAGATATATGGGAACATTTTGAAATGACTTTATTTAAATAAAATATTATTTTTGAACTTCTAAATTAGCAAAATATAAATTAGCAAAATTTGAAAAATATATCTATATTTATAATTTTTTTTTTGCTTCACGCTGTATCCCGTACGTAGCAGGGTAAGAAGAGGGAACCTGAGAACCTAGTATTAAGACACTCCGTTCCTCACTTTCCACCGAATTGAGGCATCGCGTGCTGAGTATATTCAACGCCGCGTTTTGCCTTATTACCAAACCCAGGAAATGAAAATACTAAAGTTTTACATTTCCTGGAGTGGGAATCGAACCCACAACCTGTCGCGCTTACAGTGGCATGCTTGTGCCTCTGCGCCACGACAAGCGAAGAATAGTATACAGAATGTTCAATAAAATATACAAATCAATAATTTCAGCTTTCTAGCTTGAAAATTACTGCTTAAAAATGCTTAAAATGCTTTAAAATATTTAAAACCCGGTCAAAATTTGATCTTTGTGCAAAATTTCAAAACAAGCATTCAGTTGAACGCATTTCACATAAAGTTGAACGCGTTTCGCTTGTAGATAAGTAACCTCATTAAACTTTACATCTCTTTATGGATTGAAGATATCTTGTTTATTATTAGTAATTATAGATGCTTAAGAAACCGACATTAAATAATAATATAAAATTATTAGGTATTTCAATTTCTTAGGTATTCTATTGCTAATATTAATAGAGATACTTAATTCGGCGTATTAGGTCATTTGAATTGATCTTCAATAAATAATTTGAAATTTATGTATATATTTTTTTTTTTATGGATAACTGATGGCAAACGAGCAGAAGGACCACCTGATGGTAAGTGATTACCTTCGCCCATGAACATCTACAACACCAGAGGCGTTGTAGATGCGTTGCCAACCTAGAGGATACAAATGGAAGGGGAGGACAATGTAGTAGTCCGCTATCGGAACCACTACATTTTAGGGAAAGGATGGGTGGGATAGGGGAAAACCTGGCTTACATGCCATCGAACCGGAACACATCATTAGATATTTGGCGGTTCGTCTTTGACATGATAGTGGTCGCGAGCCAGACGGAGGACGAACCTCCTACCACCAAACACATATTAAAATATATTAAAATATTACAAAATTTTGCCTAATTAGCTCTAAGTAATAGCTCACTTATAAGTTGTTATTGATAAAATCTCCAAGTCATTTAGGCAACGGGAAATTAATTTATTCAGCACCAAGTTCCAAACAAAACTTTTTAACAAGTTTGAAATTTGTTACTTATTTTGTATATTTTTACAAGTCAAATTTCTAAATAAGTCATCGTAATCAAATATTTCAGCAATCTAGCGTTTAGTCCCTACTCTGTGCGCATAATAAAGTTTCAATTCTATTATTTTATTATAATTTCCAATATATCCACATACATTTAGGGCTACAACGTAAATAGTTAAAAATGACTTTTATTAGTGTGGGTCACTATAATTTTTAGCGACTGAGATGCGGGCCTCAGTTCACCCCGTTGCTGTAACGTCCGCTGGCGCAATGGAAGTCATGAATATGTAATTATTTCTCTGCTATTAATATTTTTACCAGCTCCCGTAGCGTTGATTGCCTCTTGAATTTATTATCTAACTCCACGATAGCCCATTCTCGTATTTATTAAGACCACCTGCCACGCGAACGCACCTCTCTGAGTGAATTATGGCTGGAGGATTCTGCTGATAGAATATTTTATTTTGCTTGTTTCGCATTGTTTATGTGATAAAAAATTAATGTTTAAATCTGGTACAACTTTAGGGATAATTTCATATTAATCCCTATTAGCAGTTAAATTTTTCACGTGCTCGTTTATTAAACATGTCTGTTAGTTGCAATTTCACATTTAAGCAATGCCGTTTTGAAGATTAAAGTCTCTCTCCACTCTATTTTGTGGAAAAAAATAATTAAAGCTAAATCTTATTACAAATTAACATAATTTTATGTTTTTAATCAAAAAAAAAACTATAACATAAAATGGAGTTGTCTCACTTTTAAAATCAACGGCTCATATTTCGTAACGTTATTTACTACTTGAGATTTAGTTTATTTTTATTACTAATTTAATGAGAGATAACCGAGATTGAAAAAGTTTATTTGAGAATTAATTATTATTATTTATTTTCAATTTTTTATGATAAAACAATTCTTAAATATGGCATATAGCATCAATGTAGGTACGAGCTCGAAGAAACCACCATAATCACAAAACAATCATAAAAAAATTGAAACTTTTAATTTATAAATGCCAGACGTATTTCAGAATGTGCTTAGTATAGTATGATAAAGAAAAGAATTAAATGTAACATCCAATAGCAGCCACACACCGGAAGCGAGTAAATGGAAACAGTTTTAGCGTATTGGCGCTGATTGCAAATGTTTGCAATTATTAGATAAACAACGCGCTTGTTTGCGGATTGCTCTCATTATTGAAATGAGGTCGCTAATATAGATCGAACTGTTAATATTACGACGCATGACGTATATTGATATTGTATATAGGTAATAGGTACTTATGTACGCGCCGCTAGCTTGTTTGGTGTGATTTGTAAAGTTGAATAATAAAATTATTATTAATATAGAATGTAACCCACAACCACTGTGTGTGTGCAGTTAATCCACCAGGCTACGATGGTGTTTAGCATATTGTTGTCGATAGTATTTAGATACTGATGTTCAAACACGGTCTATTCTGTTGTCACTTCGACTAGTGAGCCAAAAAACTTTTTTTTTATATATGACTTTTCACTTGCTAATTATTCAACTGAAAATATTTAGTTTGTGTAATAAGATCTTCCCTCTCTTAATTTTTGACCCCTGCGATTTTATCACATTTAAAATTATTATTTTTTTTTGAAAACTTAAATATACTCATTTAGTCCGCTTAAAATAATTTCATTCAAAAAAAAATTGCAGGCAGAAATTGATGCTGCAGTTCGTCTATCTGTTATCAAGTTAAAGACTATTTAGAATGTGGTCATTCCCGCAAAATGAGGTTTCAATCTACACTACTGAATACCATTTGTGTCGTTCCTACAATATGTTCAAAATAATAAAAAAAGGAAAACCTTTTTAGAAATTCTGGACACGTGTCTGAAGAACACTTACATATGTACGACTACAACGCTAGTATGTTTATTTGGTCGGTCGCTTGTATAAGTCTAGTCGAAAAAGTGCTGTTTTTCAGTCTGGCATGTAGAGGAGGGACATGATGAAATATACAAGAAAATTTAAATCTACACCTAAGAAAAATATAACATAAGGTTTTTCTTTTGTTATTATTTAAATAATTTAGTTAATGACGGCGGACAGCCTGGGGGCACCAACCAGGGGGAAAGTATAAATCGTAGGTGAAATTCAAAGAACTTAAAACTTTACAGCGTTACTTTGTAGTGTTGTATATATTAATCAATGATTACTAATTTGACACTATTTAAGTCACTCATGACGCTTATTGTTTACCAATGCGTATTGTTTACCATATTATCTTGAGATATATTATCTTATAGATTTATCATTAAAATTGCTAGATTCTAGAAAGCTCTAGGCATGTGCAGGTCTAGACCTCCCTTCGCCTCGTTCCTGAAATTACTACTACTTTAATCCTTGTATCCGATGATGTTTGCCGTTTCAAAGTAACTTCTATAGTAGTTTATTATATCTTAAATAGATAATAAAACCCTTGCATTACTAAGTGACTGATAGACAACGTACAGCCGAAACTACTATTATATATATAGAAAAGAGAAATTTAGCGCTATTTAAGCACTAAGACAGAATTTTCCAAAATTTCAACGGCAACAGGAAGAAACGCTATTTTATGTTATGTAGTCCAGACAAACATAATTGCGAGCTGCAACTGGTATTTAATAAAATAAACTCTATTATGGCGTAGTTACAATATATGCTAAATTATGTATGTGATAAACTATAGTCGACTTAAAACCAATTCAGGAATCACCTATATGTATGATATCTTACATAGTTTCATTTGAGAACAACTAAATTATTGGAAAATTATGAAAGATAGTTATTCTTACCTATTGCGAGGATAACAACGCATAACTTTGCAAATGATAAAAATTTCAATCCAAAAAGCTTTTAATAATACCTTAATACCAATAGAAAATACAATCATTAAACCGATTCAACACATTTGATTTTACGTTCAATGTGAATTATTCCATCGCAACGTTGTAACTTGGATAGGCAACAGTTACAAACGGGCAGCCCTATCATTCGCATACCTGTACCACTGTTTCATGTTTAATTAGGCGCGAACAAATACGCGCTGAGCAAATGCCCTACGGTGGAAAGCCTTTGTCCTTTGTGATGAAATTCACAACTTTCTTGCCTCCGCAAACCAACGACTTTGAGACTAAAACGGCTTTATTATTATAATTAAGAGGAAACGCATCTTTATGGCCGTAGTTTTGGATCTAGTGATAGTATGGATATGACAGTAATTATTTTTAATCTATTAAACATTGATATACAATTTTCTTATATTTTGTGTTATATTTATATGTGATCAAATAATTCAAGGCTACATTAAGTATATGTATTATGGTTCTTGTTTAAGCATCTTGCCCATTATGAATTTAAAAAAAGTATGTATTCGGGTAACATATTTTCTATTTTTAACTCCTTTAAATAATAAATTTTTAATAAAATAAATTTTAATCATAAATTTTCAATTTTCATCAGCATGGATATAACAATAATAATATCCAAGCAATCAAGTGAAATGGCGAAAACTATTGTCACACTTAAACTAAGGCCTAAAATCAAAAAGATTTTTGATAAACCATTTTCCTGTGTCCGAATCGAACCGATTGTCATTGATCTGAATTGAATTATGAAAATATTTTCAATACAATCGTTAAAATCAAAAATCATTCTTCCAAAGAATCGAACTGAATGTCAGGACGAATTAAACTAAACCAGAACCTCCCATGAAATGCCTTTTTGTCATAATCAAACTTATTTATTGCTCAACCTTAGAACATTTGTAAATATTACTATCGGAATTTAAACGAGCTTAGTAATAATACGTTATTAAAAAAAAAACAAGCGTATTTATCTTAAAACGTCTACTCCAGTACAGATAGGTGACCCTTTGCGTTAATGGCAATATTTATTTTTACTCTATTTGCGGTTTGGATTTCATTTAATGTTCTGCTTATTTAGGTTCCATTCTATTAACCAAGAGGCATTCCTTAAAATACTAACTGTTAGTATAGTACGTTTGAAATATATCGTATTATTCAAACCAAATGCGTTGTGGTAATTTTAAGCTAATACAATGTTTCTAAGACAAAACATTTTCCGCTAATTTTATTAATAGCTAACGTAGTTCTTTGTAGTATTATAGTAGCTACTTCCTTCTCATTTCTCAACAAATTTAACATGTTTAAATCAGTGTTAGATCGTTGTGGCTTGTTATACTAACAAGCAATTCTATTCTGTGTAGAGGTTTTAAATTGAAAGAGTGAATATATTATGAACATACGTTATTATTATAAACGTTCTTATTTTTGCTGGATTAACGGATGGCAAACGAGGCAGAAGGACCACCTGATGGTAAGTGATTGCAACTTCGCCATTAACATCTACACCACCAGAGATGTTGTAGATGCGTTGCCAACCTAGATGATAGGGGAACGGAAGGGGGAGGATAATGTGGTAGTCCGCTATCGGAACCACCACATTTTTGGAAAAGAATGGGTGGGGCGAAGGGAAACGTGGCTTACATGCCACTCGAACCGGAACACATCACAAGATATTTGGCGGTTCGTGCTTTGACATGATAGTAGGTCTGCCTTGAGAGGCTAGCCCGGACGGAGGACGAGACACTCCTACCACCAAAAAATATGTATACTTATGTAGAGATATGATCGATACTTATTTCTATTCGCCTGCCTTATAAGAAAGGTACATGAATAAATTAGTATAATAGGCATAAAATATTAACACATTTAATAAAGTATGAAACCTTACAGAAATTCTTTGGTTTTCAAGTTTACACATCCATAGTCATATAACGTATGACTATGGAATGGAATGGTATGTTTTATGGAATAAACTGTTCAACATTTATTCTTTCACAGTTTACCTGCTGAACTATTTTTAATGAAATTTTATATAAAATAATACATTGGTATACGAACATTGATCATTAGTACATTAAGAATAGAAAAGACGTAAATTTAGCATTACGCAGCTGGACTAAAATTGTGATGTTTTTTGCAAAAAGTTGCTTTAAATATTAATAGTAATTTCTTTATTTCTATATGTAACTGTATACAATTTTCTAATACAGATTTATGCTTAACGATATTTATATCCATTATAGGTGTGCGAAGTAACACTTGAAAACGGGCTAGAGTGCCCGAGGTAGCTATTTTAGTTGGAGCCAGGCTGTTCCCTCCGGCTACCCACCGAGTGCTTTGTGAATTTAACTTGTGTTTCAAAAGTAAACTCACCTAATTGAAATGTATATTTGAAATAACATGTCGGTTTTATAAGTTTTTATATGAGACCTGTACGGTTGTGAATCTTTTGAAGTTCTATTCGTGTTTTTGCTACAGAAATTCCAATTCAAAATCACCTAAGGTATTTTCAAAGGTTTAGTACTTTTAAAAATATTGTGATAATTGTCATTATATTGTTCCTAATCGAATAATAAAATAAAAAAAAACAACTATTAATTAGTACTAAAATAATTTCATATGCAATAGTAGTGATAATTATTACATGTAGAACATATGTAATTCTAGGAAGTCAAATCGATTGTTTGGAACATAGAGAAAGAGAGAGGTACATAAAGAAGATATAGGCTTTTATTATATTAGTATCCTAGGTATCAAATACAGGGTACATTTTAAACCTGTCAAACCGACATAGTATATTATATCAAGAACTAACCGATTATTTCACAAAGCACTGAAGGAGCCCCTTAGGCATCCTAAGAGCTAACTGAAACTAAATTCAAACTATTAGTGTAATGTTACCAGTCGAACGTTAATTGAATAAGCCTCTTTGTTAACGGTATTAGGTTGAGGCGTATTATAAAGCAATTCGTTATTATTAGCAATTCACGAGAGTAAACGTTGGCTGGTAACTGGCAACAAACAAGCATATTTCTAACAATGGCCGGAATTGGCTGAAGCGTATTTGGCCGGGGTAAATACTGGCGGCCACTCGCCCACCGCTCACTTCGATGATTTGCGCTGAAAATTAAAACGGATACGCTGAATAATGACCAAAAACTGAACGCTCCTACTACGGTGCAAATAATATTATATTTTTTTATCACTTAAATGTGTAATTTAAAAAATGGTGTTTCTATCTTTGATAGCTAAAGTAAGCAAATTCCAGTTTGTATTTTGGCCTTTTCATCACGAAATCGATATAATTGAATAAGATGGATTAATTGTACAAATTCAACGATTTTTCCATTTTATTAACCTGTTTTACGTATAAATTGGATATATGAAACTAGATTAATCTGACATGTTATCCGCATTTTCGATAGGTACTCCGCACGTTGGATTGTGAATCAGAATGCAGGGATTCATCTTAACCAGATCGCTCGAGACCGACGTCTATATTCACAATATACAGAAATTGAGATTTAATACCGAAGTCAAATCGCTTTTATCATGTTTTATGTAAGGATTATATTTTGAAATGTACAATTATTTATAAGTACAGGTATACCTATACGTACATAGGTGATATATGTATACAGGAATACTACACTTTCTTTATACAGATGTAGTTGAAGATTTATATTTTTGTTTGACCTACTGTATTCTGCCTGTACCTACGTACCTTTACTTGACATTTTTTTTTTTTTTTTATGGATAACAGATGGCAAACGAGCAGAAGGACCACCTGATGGTAAGTGGATACCTTCGCCCATGAACATCTACAACACCAGAGATGTTGTAGATGCGTTGCCAACCTAGAGGATACAGATGGAAGAGGAGGACAATGTAGTATTCCGTTCTCGGAACCACCACATTTTGGGGAAAGGATGGGTGGGAACGGGAAAACCTGGCTTGACATGTCTTTAAAGGGATAAATTAAAGAGTTAAATCTAAATTTAAGGCCCATGACAGCAAGATTAAATTTTCACACACACAATCACACACACATAGTTTGTCATGTATGGCGTAATACTTAGTCTTTAAATTTCAAAAGTATTGTGTGTGGTTTATAGTGTCGAGTGCCCGAGTGTCCGAGTGTCTAGTGTCCGTGTACTCAACACGACACTCGACCCTCGGATACTAGACACTCGATACTCGACACTCGACACTTGGACACTCGGACACTCGACACTCAACACTCGGACTATCGACACACGATACACGACACTATACACACGACACTCGACACACGACACTTGACACTCGACACTCGGACTCTCGGACACACACACACACATATAGTTTGTCAATGTTATATACAGTTAGAAGGCCGAAAATTTTAAAAAGATTTTTTTTTGAGAAACCTTTTAAATTTATTGATTTATTACACATATTATGGTATCTTATGCTTCCAACCGCTCTGAATTTGCGTGTAACTTCGAAAATATTCACCGGAACCATATGAAATTTTCTGTGTGTATTCTTAAATATATGTACATCAAGAAAATTTAAAAAAAAACGATTTTTTTGAAAATTCTAACTGTATATCCCTTAAAACATCTCGCAGTTGTTGTCGAATAACAATTCCGTAGTAGGGATCGCATGTTATTAATTTACTGCCAATGTTTGATCAAAGTCTACCAAAAGTTACACACATTTTGAATTATTGTTAAAATATCAAAGTACCCACTGAATTTTATTTAGAAAATATACTAAAAATGTTGAAGCTATTGTTTAAGAGTAAACAAACTCACAAATTAACTTTTTAAACTTATTAGACCGGAATGTCGAATATTATACAGTACAATAGTACCTTTAATAATAAAAAGAAATAACAATGAAAACAAATATTCTGGAATAATATCTCCATTGTATGAAATTAAATTGTTACATGTATGAGAAATTTTGATATTCCAAAAATACACCCACTATAGTCTATTTCTTCTTACATATTAATAAAGTATTTTCTTAGAAATTTATAATATCATATGTATATAAATATTTTTTGTTCTACAATTTATTGTAGTCAAATTTAGCCCACGTTGTCTTTTAGATACAACCCTTGTTAATTCAACAACCTGATGGTTGTTGAATTAACAACGGGAAATATGATTATTATATTAATAAATAGATAAAGCTAGTTACGTTGAGATAATTTCACATTGTAAATATATCCAGTAATTTTCTTTATTATAGATAATAACCTATACCTAATAATTAATTTAATTCTTTGATTTAACTTTTCGACAATTATTTTTTCTTGTTAAAATTGTTACTTTTCTTCTCACTGTATTGGTGTGTATATCATAGTTCAACGCTTAACTATCGTTCAGGGGTATATTTATCATATTACTACTTTCTGGCATGATATAGTAAATTCGAGGAATAGAAGAGCGGTGTACCACCAAGCTCTATTGTTTAATTTCTCATCCTAATAAATAATAATATTTTGGTTTTAAATTACATTAATGCAGGTACAAATACAGATTGTAACGTTCTGTTGTTTTTAATCATGATAATTACTCAAGATCTATATTATTCATCATTGATGATAGAATTTTGATGTAATGAAATTGATATTGACAATCAATTTCTGAAATTATGGCCTGAAGGCCAGTTCATATGAGAATACCTACCTACATATTATATATGTGGAGTACGTCGGTAGCCTATTATATAAATTTATTTACAAACAATTTTACACAATCCTTTAGTGTCAATTTAATATATGTTCCTATTTATATGTATGAATACATATCATGTATAAAAATGAAACGATATATTATAATGATACTGAAGTGTGGTCAAATATATGTATGACTTTGAAACATCTTTAAAACATAGTTTTGGATTTAAATCCTATTTAATTGATGTTTATATTTAAAATATATGTAATTATTTCCAGGTCTACAAAAATCACTAAAAATGACTCTTTGGCAACAAACAGAGAATGTAGTAGAGTACCTAATAAGTATCACTGGTTAATGTTAAATTCACGATACGTAATATAGGTTTCATAATAAAATAACATTTATTTGTACAACTAAATTAATTGTAAAACTTCAATACGGCTGTAGGTCAATTTGCAATAATTAATCAATACCCACTCCTGTTACCGGGAAACAAGTAACAATAGTAGATCAACATCTATTAGAATGAAATACTATTATTTTATGCATCTAAAAATCAAAAAATTAAGTACAGAGGCTGATTGGGACAAGGTCAGTGAGAATTCCTTGCTATAATATTCTTGTATACACACATCTGAACTTTTGTACACATAAAAACAGGTTTTATATGTTAACTGACTCAGTAAAAACAAATACTTTAAAAATAAAATAATAAAATATATATGGGAAGTCAAACCTGTAGGTATCGATTGTCATAATAGAGAAATTTATAATTAAGAATACGTATGCGACGTATATACATATTTCACTTCAATGCAAAGGTATTGAATAGTATCAAGGTAATAATATACCTACAATATTCGTTATGCTTAGATATATATATAGTTTATAAACTTTTAGGCGAGTATATGGGATTGGCATAAATAATTCACATAATAAACAATCTTCGAAAAGTTACTTTATTTTACTTAAACCTAAAATTGTGTGCGAAATTTCCTCTTTACACAATGTTCTTTAGCTGGGCTTATGAATTCATAACTAATTCATACCATCTAATGGCACAATCTGTTCAGAAAATTTTAGCCTAATATGGTTTAATGTACAGTGAAGGATTAAAAGAGATTATTGTCATATTCTTCTAAAAATCTTAAGCTTTTATTATGTATAAAGTTAGGTTTTGAGTGCGCCTCGAAATAAAGCAAATTTAATATTTATATGGTGACGGAAGATCAATATTTAAGTTTATCGAAGATTGTTTGACTTTCTCTGTGTATAGAATATAATATTATGTTGAAAATTTAGGTGACAGACACTTATTAAAATATCTTTAAACGCCTTATTTGCCTTTAAATAAAACTAGTGATAACGAACTCTATTATTTTTGATATTTCTTTGAAAAACTTGTATTAAAATTTATTAGATCTTTTTCTATTTTCACAACCTAAAAATTAGAGTGAATAGTAGATAATTATTCAATATTATTTATACTACCCAATTAGAAACATTGCACGATACCCATCAATCACCTTTTCCACCACTCACCACCTTTTTGAAAAAAAAAACCAGAATTTTAATCTTGTATTATCATCGAGACCTGACATTTTTCTTTATTCTAGAAACCTAGAACGTGTAATCGTGATAAAGCTAACGATTCCGTAGGAAACAAATATGCCTAATGATCACCATTTGAAGGTGAACAAGTATTTCGAACTTACCAACGAACTAACCAGGAATAGGTTTAGTTTAGGCGAAAACAGTAAAATCTCTCTATAATTTACTAAAAGATCTCGGCTAGAACTATCATCACTTCATTTTGAGTACGTGCTTCGAAGGCGGCATCAGAAGGACCTTTTCAAATTTGGTTAGGTGGAGAGAGGAGTGCGGACAGTCGAGATGAAAGCTAATGGCAAACGTGGTGGTTATGGGTTCGATGCCCATTCGACGAAGAATGATTATTTTTTAAATATTTTTATTTTCTCCTTCTCTAGGTATCGCGATGCTCGTCGTTGAAGCCCACCGCTGTACACTCGAATTAGAACAAAAAGTAGAGAACAGAATGTCTTGATTGTGTAGATAACCTCTCTCAGTCCACTTTATGAGGAGCTCAAAAAATACTTCGGATATACCGAATCCTAAAAATTGTGTTTTCTTTGTGATTAAAATACAAGCTAAACTAAATTATTTTTATTTAAAATTTTATAAAGTATTTACCATCAAAAGCACCTTACTATCCGATTGACAACTATATGAAATATAAACCATCACAAATAATATAAGTAATTTTCAACAATAATTTCTAGAGCAAAATTTATACAGCTAGGTTTCATTTTTGAGATAATCCGGAGATTTGGAAGAAGCAATTACAGTTGGTGAATTATTAAGAAGGCGGCAGCGTTCACTCGATTTTCCTGACTCAATTTCTAGTTACGGTCCCTTTATGCGCCTGTTTGAATATAAAATCATTATTTTTATTTCATTATTACAATTTGATAAAAGGTTAATTAAATTAACAAGAAATTTCTTCAGAAACACATAAAATAACTAAGTGACTAGAAAATATTAAAAAGAAAATATAAGGTAAAAATATATGCCGTATGCATATGGGTTACTTAACGAAGCTCACAATATATAGGTACGTTTATAACGTTGCATTTCATTATGTTTATTTTGAAACGCAATTTCTTAGAGTTAACTCTGCTTTGAGTTTCTTTAACATCTTTTGCATCATTAAAATATTACATCGCCTAGCGTTTTCCAAGACCGCACACGGTTCCTTGTATTTTCCGACATTCTGCATAAAGTTTCCCTTCGTACTAACGACTAGACTTACTCAGGTAATTACCTTGATTGCGCAGAAAAGTAACTTTACGATGTACCGTTGCCCACAAAAGTTCTCGAAACATCTCGCTGTTCACCTGAGATAAAATAAGTGTACAAAGCAAAACGCCACAAAATTGATAAGCTCATTAAACTTGCTTCGTGGGAAGCGATTGAATAATGAATATCGAGTTATTTGTCTACAAAGCGAGTAAGTTTCTTTGTCGGTGCGGTAAATAAATATCGCAATGTCTCCACAAGCCTCTTATCTGACGATTGAAAAGTTCCATTCAACTATGCTATGCCCTTATCATTTGTTACATTTCATACAACTTACATAGTATGTTTGTTGTAATATGTTTTTAAACAAATCGTCATGCAAAATATCATAAATATATATATAAAATAATAATTTATAAAAAATATATATTAACGGAATAGAATAAAAAAGAAGTTAAACGATAACCAATAATATAGACAATCATGTATTAAGGAAAATCTATACATTACAAATAAACAAATAATTTTCTCGATCCGACTTTGAACTTCCCTTTCAATTGTGTAACGATGAGGTGAATAAAAATATGTAATCTATTTTTTTATTATTTTTTAAATGTTATTAAACAAGTTGCGATACTTGAATCAAATATAACACGTCATACAAACAAACAAATATTTTCGTTCTATGGAATTTACATACTAACAAGAAAATTGTGACATTACAATAAATAAAACTTTGTATAAAAACAGTTGAAATATTTAGTAGGGGTGAAGGATAGGGGCAAACCGTTTAGAGTGAAACCACTGCCTGCGGTGACAGAAAAATGCTATTTGTATGAACTGATCTCAGTGCCGCGGTACTTACAATGAATCTCGGTGGAGCAAAGCTTTGTTATTTCAAATTTATTAAAACTAAGTAGTTACCTTTTAGTTATATAACTAATTAATAGTTTTTTTTCATGTTTAAGAAATGTAAAGTTATATTAATTACATTCCCCGGTACTGTTATTTAATACTATCCCTGAAGAAAGAAATTTTCTTTGTTTTAAATAAAGTGTTTTGCTTGGTGGTAGGAGGTTCGTCCTCCGTCTGGCTCGCGACCACTATCATGTCAAAGACGAACCGCCAAATATCTTATGATGTGTTCCGGTTCGATGGCATGTAAGCCAGGTTTTCCCCTATCCCACCCATCCTTTCCCCAAAATGTAGTGGTTCCGATAGCGGACTACTACATTGTCCTCCCCTTCCATCTGTATCCTCTAGGTTGGCAACGCATCTACAACGCCTTTGGTGTTGTAGATGTTCATGGGCGAAGGTAACCACTTACCATCAGGTGGTCCTTCTGCTCGTTTGCCATCAGTTATCCATAAAAAAAAAATAAAAAAAAAGTGTATTTTTAAAATATTTTAATGTTTATTCCTTGTTAGTTATTTTTAGCTTCAGCATTCTCCATTTTCCGCCCGAATTCGTTATATTGCGTTTTGTGCGGTGGTGACTTTAGGCCCCATTTTGTCCCACCAGAGCGGAGAAATCAAAATATTTTAATTGAAATCTTCCTACGAGTAGATCGACGCACGGCTATCGCGTATATGATGCCGACCCACTACGGTATCATGCGGTCATTTTATAGCACATAACATGCAACTAAAAACAATTATTTTTCTACAGATATAAACTATTGAAAATGCTTTTTCAACGTGAAGTTAGTCAAAGGATAAAACTGTACACTTTTTTTTACTTTATAAATCTTTACTTACTCATCTGTTTATACAATCTTAAGAAAATATCTTAAGATTGTATAAACAGATTATTACGGTCAACACCTTTAGTTCCCTAGACCAGAAAAACGCCTATATACCATATATAAGCAATGTCATGTGTAAAGCTTTAACCTACAATAGTTTTGCTTCGCTCAGCTACGCGAACAGTTATTTAATTTATTTTCCGATAAGTTGCAATGTTTCTGAAGAGACAATACTGGAATATTATAGGAAATGAAAGGTTATTTAGTAAATAACCAAGTATATTCTAATGCGTTTTATCTATTTGCTTATATTATAATTTTAGTATTTTAGTTTTAACGTTTGAGACTGGAAATATCTTTTTTTGTAAAGTGATGACAATATTTAAAAAAATATAATTAAAATAAAACTCCTTATTTAAAATTAAACTCTCAAAAATAAACATTTCCTAGTTAATTACTGTAAAACATATCGGTTACTTAAAAAATTATCAATGAATTCTTAGATGAACGTACTTCATATAAATATCTCATTTTTTGTCACTATTACGTAGTATTTTATTAATTGAAAATGAGCTGTTCGTGTGAATAACACAAATAAGAGCTTTACAGCCATGAGATATTCTCGCAGATACGATCATATTCTATCTCACGATCTTCTCGGCAATTTTTTTATCTCTAGTAAAAAAGGTTTAGAGAAATTATGTACTGAAAGATAACTATTTATATTTTGCGCTTATTGAGAATATTATATTTAGAAAATATCGATTCGATTATTTTGTAATCATATAAGACGACACAATTGCAAAGAGTTAACCTATATATGAATATGGAAAAAAATTGAACGCATACGAAAATTGAGATCGGGTATGAGTATGAAATTTGGCTTAGTTGAAACTTAAAGCTTATGCGGAGAAAATATACAGATATCTATTTTTTTTAAATAATGTAGAAATAACTATAAAATAAATATTACAAACAATACCATGTGCTTTACTAACACTTTTGTATATAGCGACATATACCTACGTTACTAAGGCAACGCATATTTTACGTGTCAAAAGTATACATATCAATTCTCATTTAAGTTCTCAGTGAGTTGCAATGTTCACATAATTTTATCAAAATTCAACTTAAAATTATTTAGAGAAGCACAATAAGGGGGCTAATAAATTACCAGCAGTTTCTATACCCTGAGCAGTTGAGACCGGTATAGTCTTGAGCGGGCGATCAGTCAACGTCACGGCATTGTTAGCGAGAAAATAAGGCAGCGCCGTGGACTGGCGAACTTTTATAAAATAAGTGCACGCTCCTTAGTAGCGCTGACCTCGACTTGAGATGCGGTGAAACACAAATGCTTTGCTATTCAACTATAATAAAGTATTTATTTTGTAATTACTTTGTATCTGCTTTGAAGACGGTTCAAGTGATGTTGCGCGAGGTTTATTTTGTATTGTTAGACATTAGTTTATATCTAAAAAATCATGACAGAATATTTTAAAATATGAAATGATAAATACGATTATATTGTGTTATTGATTTATAATTATAATTCTTCGTCCATATATTGTAATTAACATGTCATAAGTACTTAAAGACTTGTAGAGACAATAAGTGATTGTATAACTGTGATAAACAATTTACATATCACATTAATTACTGTAATTATAAGCCTTTACAGACTATAAAATCAAGGATATAGTATATAACAATAAAAAATAAAAATTACGAAATGTTTTTATTTTGTTATTTTCTATTAAATCTTTTTAGAAGTATCTTAAATAACATTTATTAGGTTAAAAAAATTGACAAAAGAATAAGGAATGTTTTTTTTTTGCAAATCATGAGTAGCGCCATCTATGCAAAGCAATAGAAACTACAAAAGTGAATGGATGGCCTTTCGAAGAATATTTGTAACTAGATGGCGTTGCAAGTCCTAATTAAAAGCATTTTACGCATTTTGTATTTTAAGGAAAATTATACTTAACTTTTTTAAATTATATGTACAAACTGATAAGAAATATTAAATTAAAATTTTTATGATAAGCAAAATATTATTAAATAAATAAATTAAATAAAAATACTAAGATCATTAATTTAGCATTTAAATTAAAATAAAATTATAACTTTAACTTTCGAAGTTCTAAAAATTGTATATAAGGGACAATTCAAATAATATATAATATAACTTTTTACGCATGTCAAAAAGCTTGCGGAAAGTTTTATTCATGTATCTCTCTACTTCCAGACTATACCTTGGATTGCAAAGTGGAAAACTGACTGATATATATCGAGCTGTTCTTTATCTATTCTTATAAATATATGAGCATGAAAATAATAATAACTTTTGCGTATTTCTACAAGTATAAAGTCTACATAAATACGTAGAAAATTTAGCTTTTCACAAAATGAGTAATGTAGAAAAGTACAGTCAACGCATATGTTACTCGCGATTTCCTGCATCCATCTCATTTCACTCAGGTGTACAGAACTCCGTTTATAAATGCACGCACGGATTACTTTGAGTGCGCTTAAACAGAACAAAACGTGTGTAGAGTGGAAAAATATTAGTTTTACCATTTTATTCACAATATATCATGGTATAAAGTATTTTTAAAATATTTTCGAGTGTTATTCACTCTTGTTATTTTGAAAAACTATAGTATCTTTGTATTTTTAAACGTAACTATTAAAATAGGGACTAATCCACACACTGTTTCAATCACTGGATGAATAGAGCTTAAATTCAGTTTATAAATAAAGTTGTTTTATACATTTTTTTTAGATTTTTGTTTAAAAAAATAGTTTTTTCTTTTTAATAACAATATATTCTTTGATAAAAATATTTCTTACATTAAGCCTAGCAGGATTATAAAAGTATATCTGCTGATTGGACTCTATATATAACTATAGATAATAATGTCCTATTTCCTAGGCCTAGTAACAAGAAAAAAAAAGTTAACAAAACATACGGTCTGAATAGCTTAGAAAAACCATTATATAAAAAAAGTAAGTATTTCTGTCAATATCATTATAGGGATGCAAAGTCGAATAACGAATTATGATAGTCAAAAAGAAAATTTACTGGTTACTACACATAGTTTTTTATATGAATATAATTAAAAGATGAACACGCCAGTGTCTCTGTTCCGTTTAGCTTATTTAAGCCGCAACAGTTTTAAGCCATCGCGACTGATATGAGCGTCGCTCTGCTTTGTGCCGACCCAATCCTCTCGTCTACATTATTTATCCCGTGTCAAACTAAAACTGTTTTCACATTGCAGTACTATAGTAAAGGACGACTAAAGGTATTTACTATTAGAACTAATGATTGTTAAGAATTTTTTGATATTTTTAACTGTAGCCACCACCATTTACAGATACTCGGTGTATTTGATAAGTACAATAGAGCAATAATTAATATGTCAATATTCATTTAATTATTTTCTAAGTGAAGTACTTTTTTGAAAATAAGTACTTAACTAGGTACTTATTGCTCTTTCCGTGCGTTGAAATTGAAAAGTCAATTTCTGTACATATATATATATTTTTTTTTTATGGATACCGGATGGCAAACGAGCAGAAGGACCGCCTGATGGTAAGTGGTTACCTTCGCCCATGAACATCTACAACACAAGAGATGTACTAGATGCGTTGCCAACCTAGAGGATACAGATGGAAAGGGAGGATTGAGATGTAGTAGTCCGCTATCGGAACCACCACATTTTGGGGAAAGGATGGGTGGGAAAGGGGAAAACCTGGCTTACATGCCATCGAACCGGAACACATCATAAGATATTTGGCGGTTCGTCTTTGACATGATAGTGGTCGCGAGCCAGACGGAGGACGAACCTCCTACCACCAAACAAAATATTATATTTCTTGTATTATTGCTAGGTATGTATAGAAAGCTTGCAATAAGTCATAATTTTTTTGTGTCATCAAAACAATCAGTATAGTTTAACCAGACCAAGAAACGTTTAATTTAAATAAATGTTGAATTAAATGAGATTTCAATCTATAATACTTGGATACGTCCCAAACACACCACGAATATTCTCATAGAGATAACAACACTAATTTTTCGATAATATATAAGGTTACTAAAATATAATTTCGCTTTCTTCAGTATAAACAAGGCTTTGCATTCGTTTTGCTATTACACGCGAAATTATACATAGTGCCGCTGTCGCATCTTAAGTTGAACAGTGAGTGAAATGTCTCGCATTACACGGTTAAACACTGTGAGATACACCTGAGTACGGAATTTACTTCGTAATGAAAACTATAAATGAGTAAGCGTTAAGCAGCTCATTAGTAAACATCTAAATACCTTTATAGCTCTGCTAAATATTTTGTTGTGATAATTTATGCTATTTTTAGTTATAGGACATATGAAAAGACGAGCATAGTTCGGTTTTTATCATACTTGAAAACGGCAAATATTTGTATTTCAGTAATCATATTTAATACATTGACTTCCTAAACCCTTATATTTACAAAAAGAAGAAAAAAGAAAAAAGTGGAGAAGTATGACTGCACATACCTTTCTATGAAAATTTCCACGCTGCCGTGTAAATAAACAGGAATATTATTGTAATAAAACGATAATATTAATTTACTTAGATAGAAAAGATAAACCAAAATATTTTAAGCTCTCATAGGAATTACAACCCTAAAATATCAAATTCAAAAATATCACATAATTAATAGAAAAAGCTAACAAATTAATAATTACACACCACATACGTAGTGGTCGGAGAAAAAGTCTCTCCAGATGTTAAGCTCTCTATATAAGTATAACTAGTTTTAGTTATACATAGAGTATACTAGTTTATTATGAAAAATGGAATCAGTAGAATTAGAATAAAATAATATTTTTTTTTTTTTTTTTATGGATAACGGATGGCAAACGAGCAGAAGGACCACCTGATGGTAAGTGGTACCTTCGCCCATGAACATCTACACCACCATAGATGTTGTAGATGCGTTGCCAACCTAGAGGATAGAGACGGAAGGGGAGGATAATGTAGTAGTCCGCTATCGGAACCACCACATTTTTGGGAAAGAATGGGTGGGAAAGGGGAAAACCTGGCTTACATGCCATCGAACCGGAACACATCACAAGATATTTGGCGGTTCGTCTTTGACATGATAGTGGTCGCGAGCCAGACGGAGGACGAACCTCCTACCACCAAAATATAAAATAATAATTGTTAGAAAGCAAATATTTTTATTTAAACTTCAGAATATTATCATACGTCATGTTTAAAATGATACATCTACTTATCGCCAAGTTCCGGCGGATTTCCCCCGGCTCTGTGTTTATGAAAAGTTTACCGACTTGGGCAACATTGTTTTAACAATGAAAATTAAAACGCTAATTTAAGCAAGATTATTATAATTTATTTATTCAGATTTGGTTTCAAATTGTTTGTGAAAATGGCTCTTTATTAAAGATCGTTATTCATGAATTTTGATGAAGCATAAAATAGAATGATATGCTTATTGTATTACATATTCCACCATTTTTAAGTTTTCCTGCATGGCATAGCTGGGCAGTCACGATAGAGAACATAATGCCAAGATTCAATTCTCCACTTTCCGTCGCATGTAAAGTGAGAAAATTCAACACCACGTTTTGTGATACCAGAGCGAAAAATATATATTTTTTTATTATCTCCGAGTAGGAGCTCACCTACAATCACTCGTGCTTACAGTGATATACCACTGCACCAAAATAGCCTATAAAATAAATCAATATAGGTAAGTATCTGTATTCATTATTTTTTATTGTGTTGAGTAAGTTACAACATGTAAACATTTTAGCTAACAAACAATCGGACTCTTTTATACTATAAATTAAATACAAAAACATTGCTATAAGTAAGTAATCATATAAATTTGTCTTATTTACCTGGTAGCTTCTTAATACAAACCACAAATTTTATAGCAGACTAAATAAAAACATATCAAAAATATCATAAAATTGTTTGCAAATATATTCTATTTGAACAAAGCGTTAAAATCCTGTACACGCATTAAACAGATAAAAGGCTTAGAGGTAACTTTTTCCAAATAAAAGTTATGGCGCGTACACAAAAATTCTACACTGTTGGACTATACCGCTACGTATGACGAATGAATGATATTTGCGATGGCGGCGAACGCTTTGAATAGTTCATTTTTTTCATTTCTATCCAATTTTAATAAATATTATTTGTCGATTTGGTAACCATTTATGAACTTTGTACGACATAGCCTAACTAACATCATTTATGACGAAAATATGTAGCTTTAAATTTAACATGCATTGATTTAAGGAAAAGGTTAATCGAATACTAATTAGTGTGGACATTGTACTAAAATTCAGAAAATTAAATTATTTCATTATGAGATATTTAGTATTATTGCATAGTATTTTAAATATAGTACAAAATCAATCAACATAATATTATAAAACTCTAAAGCAAATCTAATATTTTCCCCTATATTGTTATTTGATAGGTTCTGTTTACCTTTCCTATAGTTGGGGATCGTGACTTTTATTTTCTTATCAATTGCTCCTACACAAAAGTATATACGGAATAGCCGGTGTCATTTGTCATCCCAGACGAGGAACTCGACGGATTTCAATTACTTCCATCTGCTGGAATAACGGACTACCAAAAAAGTTACTTTCTTTTTATATATATTGTATGTTTTTCTACCTAAGTTATAATAAAGTACATATGAGAACATATGTAGCTTAAAATGACGAATGGCGAATGGCATCGTGAGGTGCAGTGTTGCACAAGTTGGTCAACCATAAGAAGAATTAGTTATCAAATTTACTGCGTTCGCCTGAAACTAAGGGTTTTACGTTTATTGCTTCGTATATTTCAATCGAGACATAAATGGCCCGGTGTGTTTCAATGAAGCACAGCTTTATTATTCCACATCAAAGAAAGTATTACGGGGCTCTCGTAAAAAGAACATTACAAATAGTGTGTCCCAAGTTACATAAGTATGTGAGAGGAAATATTTTCGTACGTGGTTAACTATTTACGACACTACGCCTCAGTTCGCACTAGTGATGTATGATAATATCACATGTAATTATACCGAAATAACGTAATCACAATTTTCTGTTGTTTTCTTTCGTTCTCGGAAAGAAATGTTTTATTTTGTCGCATTATATCGTAATCTTATTAGATATATATTTATTTACTAACGTGAGCACGATTATTTCTTACATTATGTATTTTATTGGCAAAAATGGATATATTTATGTCCCTTTAGTTATTTATAGTCAAATATTAATTTCCCTGCTCTGGTAAGACAAAGCACGGCATTGAGTTCTGTCACTGAACACGCAATGTATCGGATTCGGACGAAAAAGGGAGTCTTGCAGTGGCGAGGCGTGCATACAACTCGATTCCCACCGGCTTGCCTAACTTTTCAAAGTACAAGTATGGGACCTAAATAAAAAAGGTCGCCAGTAAAATGTGAAGCTCTAAAACACAAAGTCAAACAAGATGTGAGAGTTAAGCAAAAAAAAACGCCCGGAAAAATTGCAAAAAAACAAGCCCTGACATCTTATAGACCTAAAAAAAGGTCATCGCCGGCTTCCCAAAATATATACACCGGCTTCCCTAAATATTCATCGGCTTCCTTTAATTTACCGGCTTGCCTAACTAAAATTTTCACCCTTCGCCTCTGGTGTCTTGATAGGTTCAGTCAGGTTTTCCCAGACTACCCTACTATACATATAGGATAAAGTGAGAATATGAAGAAAAACAAATTAAAACACACTTCTTTATAAATTGCAGCATTGCGTTTTGACTGAAACTGAAGTTAATCATAAATTTACCAAATCTCATCCACGTTCCCCAGACATAAATAACAGGAGAGCAATTTAGATACAATACCGTCACTCGGCGACAAACAATCAAGCCACGAGCATGTAGATCATGTCGTAAGCGTGTCGGAAAGCAAGGATTAGTTATCAATTACAGGTTTCGGCTTGAGTTCCATCACGCCCTGACTTGTATGAGAACGTGTTTCAATTTCCTCGTAATAAAATATGCGACACCTCGATTTTTGCTTCGGGCAAAGCGTTATTATTAAAAATATCTTGGATAGAAAAAAGGAATAAAATTTGGTGAAATGAAATTCTTTCTCTTTCCAATTTTAGGCAAATTTATTTTTGAAGATTTATTCCAATGGAAAGTTTTGAAAGCTTGCTTGATAAATAATTTATTTATTTATCTTTGAATATGTAGACAATATAACACTGCAACTAATTTTCCTATAGTCTTGCGACTGATTGCAGATCTATGATACAAAAAAAATAGAAAAATATATTTAAATCGTAATTTTTGACTCTATCCATGGATATTTATTTATGTCAGGTTAAGAACAATACTTTAAAACATGTCGTTATAAATCCTTACTAATATTATAAATGCGAAAGTAACTCTGTCTGTCTGTCTGTCTGTTACTCTTTCACGCCTAAACCACTGAACCGATTTTGATGAAATTCGGTATGAAGATAGAACTGAACTTCGGAAAGGACATAGGATACTTTTTATTGCAAAAAAAATGGTAGAAGAGGTTGAAATAGGGGATAAAAGTTTGTATGGAAGTTCCTTATAGTCAAACATAAAATCATGTAAGATAGTTCAACTGTTTACAACTTTCACACCTAATCCACTTAACCAATTTTGACAAATAGTCTAGACCTTGGGAAAGACTATAGGCTATTACCAAGTCGTGCGATATAACCGAATTCCACGCGGGCGAAGCCGCGGGCGGAAATCTAGTATTTTATATGTAATAGTTGTGAAATGTACTTATTTAGAATAAGCGTATTTTGCGTAACTATGTTCCAGATTGAAAGACAATAAAATCGGTAGAGTTTCTTTAGATGCAGACTTTAAATTTAAGATAATATGAAAAGCAAATAACTATGAACATTAGAAGAGAGTCTTATATATAATAGTTAAGATTCTAACAATAACAGAAACCGATTTTAACGAAAAAGCACCAAAAAGTACAATTGTTACGAATAACTAATAACCACTAGTGGCATCTTAACTATAAATTTAAATATGGTGTTCCCATCAGAAGCATTAGCTATCACATAAAAAAGAATCGTCAAAATTGGGTTCACCCAGTAAAAAGGTTTGCGGTACACATAAAAAATGCAGCCGAATTTTAAAACTTTTGAAGTCAGTTCATGCAAATCATTGCACATATAAAAACGTATATTTATTTATTTATTTATTTATTTAATACTTTATTACACCAACATTATTTGAAATAAATACATAATAATTAGTGTACAATATTGGCGTAAAGGCGGCCTTATCACCATAGAGCTGATCTCTTCAGGCAACCCCTACTATGAAAAAGATCAGGGTTCTACTCAAGAATATAGGTTGGTGTACAAATGTCTTAAATGTTATATTTACTATACTAAACTTACTTAAAGATGTACATGCTAAATATTTTATAAGCTTACATAAATAAAAATATCTAACTATACAACCATACATACATATTTATATAAAAAATAAATAGCTGGGACCAATAAACTTACATACACGATAATTACATAAATACATACAAGTACAATCTATATCGATAGAAGATAGTTTTTTAAAGACGGCAGCTTAAAGTTGAAAGACTGACTCAGCCTGACGTACTTCTCGCGGTAGGGTATTCAAGAATCGCAGCTTTAATGGTGAAGGAGTCACCATAGGACTACCTAGCGGCTCAACAACTTTATTATATTTATTAACATGTTTCTAGGAAAATAGGTTCTTATACTCAGAATCAAGTATAAAATTACGCAATGCAATGCAGTAAAGGCCGCTTACGCAGCTTCCATAGCTAATTTCTCTTTATGATTTTATAACTTCTTGCCCACAAGTAGCTATGTGATTATTCATTGCGCATTGACTCTGAAATTGCTTAAGATGGTTGAATTTAAAGTGGTTTTTCATTACATTTTTAAGTCTTTAAACCATATTTTTTAAACATGCGTTTAAATTTATTCACAGTATAGATTTTTATTATATAATATTGTATTCTTACTTTACTTAATGTGATTTGGGCAAAAAATATTATAAAAAAAAACAAATACAGTAGTATTTGTTATTTGTGTTGTTTAAACACTTCTGGCGTGGTGCAGAGGGACAAGAAGTATGCATTGTAACGCGACAGGTTTGAAAGTAGATTCGATTCGCACTCTAGGAAATAAAATTTAATATTTTCGTTTCACTGGGTCACAGTGGCACAAGCAAAGCGCTGCGTTGTGTTCCGCCACTCAACACGCAATACCTAAATCCGGCGGAGAGTGGGGAACGGTATTTTTGGAAGAGAACGTATCTTAACACCAGGTTCTCAGGTTCCCTCTGTCTACCCTGCTATATGCGAGATACAGCTTGAAGCTAAATAATAAAAAAAATATGAAAAAATACGCTTGAAAGTGTTATCTCGTTATCCTGGTCATTCTTACAAGGACATCAAATTACCCAAGCAATATTTGTACAGTATAGTGCAAATATTGTAATATCTGCGGATCCGGCTTAAGAATTGTACCAATTTTAAAGCAAAATTAGTCAAAATAAAAATTAACCTTGCAAGATTTTGTTATTGAACATTGATAGTTAGATACAGTTGTACAGGATCTGGTTCTTTATTATCAATGTTGGCACAATAGATTAAGAAAAGGATTACAGAAAAATACGTTATATTGCCCAGATGTTATAGTAAAAAAAAAATTGAAAAAATAAAGAAATCTACTGAAAACTCAAAAATAATACAAATCGAAATGTTTCAAAATAACATAAAACCTGATTTAAAGAAACATATTTAGACTGACTTTTTACTTATATATAATAAAAATTACAAACTAATGAATAACAAATAATGAATGAACAAAATGGTCTTTTTTTTTTCATGGATAACGAGGATGGCAGACTTGAGCAGAAGGACCACCTGATGGTAAGTGGTACCTTCGCCCATGAACATCTACCACCATGAATTGTAGATGCGTTTGCCAACCTAGAGACCGGGGACGGAAGGGGAGGATAATGCTGGTAGTCCGCCTCGGAACCACCACATTTTTGGAAAGAATGGATGGGAAAGGGAAAACCTAGCTTATGCCATCGAACGGAACACATCCCACAAGATATTTGAGTTTCGTCTTTGACATGATAGTGGTCGCAGAGAGCCAGACGGAGGACGAACCTCCTACCACCAAACAACATCCCAATTAATCTAACAAAAACTTTTTAATTTACTACCCTAATAAAACATTGGCTTCTACATGTTTCATATTAAAACAAAAGAGCCTGCATAACAACCTAAGACTGTAATTATAGGCTGGGGAAATAGACAAAACACTTTCGATGATGAGATCCTTTACATCACTCCAGGCCTTAAACTGAATTCAACAATACACTTCAGTAAATGGCGTCGCTTTGTATCCCAATCGTCAATGTCAGGAGCCTTTGACGGTCTAATCTTGCGGAACGGTTAATTACTATCAGTTATTGAGCCTTGGCCACGTACTCGTATTTTGGTATTGCAAACGGAATCGGACCTAAGTAGTTACTTGTGAGTATAGCAAACATCTTCGTTGGCTTTAATCCAGGAGTCTTTGTCGAAGATATAGATATTGGCTGGAATAAGCAATTTTACATACACACATTAGCATATATGTTTATGTAAACTGATATGAATTAGGTATATATATTACAAAAACATTATTTATTTACTTTTCTTTTATTTAAACATATATATATATATATTTATAAATCATATAGCGTTAAACTTATAGATCAAAGACAGGTGTGAAAAAATACAAAGAGAAATTCCTTGGAGTACAAAGATAACCTAATCTGTTTTAAGACTTTAAAGCTCCTTTCATAAGAACTAAAAATGATTTTAAAATAACATAATGTAATTTGTGACTATGAAATTCCACTGCAAATCCAATTTACTACAATATTAAGCGAATTCTCTATATAATAGCTTATCTCAACTTTTATAAGCATTTTCTGGAAAATATATCGCTAAAACTGTCCATACGCTAGGGAATGTAACTACGAATACACTCAAGAAAGAAATTGCTACCCCACACAATTCTTAATTCTGCGGACAGGTTTTAAGTAATTTAGTAAGGTTTTTCGTTTACCGAATAGTTTCCAGGTGTAACATAAATAAATGAATACAATGAAATACACATTTGGACGAGTTTGCAAAATAGCCTCAATGTTGTAATTTACCACATTGATGCAAAGTTTGTTTATGAGTCATTGTTTAAAACATTGATTTTAAAGTAAAACGTGAGAAGAATAGCAATTGTTGTGGTTTGCAAATATTAAGCTCGCTATCCACAAAATGAAGTTTAAAATATTTATGAAGTAAACGTTTTGATATTCGCATATAAAGAATAAAATTGTGGATTTTTAATTATATTTTGTATGGCGATAGCGTTCGTACCCCAAAATTGCTTAACATATTTTACAGTTACTAGTGGCCCAAGTGACGCGTTAACAACGCGATGTCTTTAGAAATGTATGTATATGTCACTTTATATAAACGTGAATGTCAAACCATGGTAGTGTGTGTAACATTTATTTTATTAATTAAATATATTTTTAATGCATTATTTAAAAAATATATTAGCATTCGGCACTCCTTCTCAACATAAACTATAAGTGTGCCAAGTTTCATGCTCGTCTGTCCGCGTAATTTTCGTAAAAAGGGATCCAAAGTTTTTGGTTCACGTATTTATATATAGATTATTCATTATATGAGATTTTTTTTTAATTAATCAAAATCTAATTATTATTTTGACGGGAAAAGAGCAAAAAGTAGTAAACATACTCTAAAAAGTCATGTAATTGAGTTTCATTCTGAAACTGTCTACCTAAAGCTATTATATGCGTGGATAGAAGTCTTTAAATATATTCACGTTTGTCGTTTCCGGACTGTGACACGGGGTACTCTGAAGGGCTGTGTGATAATGTTAATGTCCATTAAGGGACCAAAATGTGTATACGATGAGTTGATAGTATGCAGAGATGAATACAAAATATTTTATGAGCAAAAGGTCGTACTATTTAGGTAGTGTCATATATTATGTAGTAAACTTTCCTTATTCAGAAGTAATAAACAACTTTCACAATGTACTTATGTGCTTACAATTATTGTCAAACATCATCTCAAGGTAAGTCTCAAGTCATAAAGGTAACATTTTGTAAAGATAGTTATTCTTAGGTACTATAACCAAGAAAACTACGTAAATATATGAATTTTCGAATATTTCATATTTGAAAATTTAATTGTGTGTGTGTGTGTGTTTTTTTTTAGCTCCACGCTGTAACTCGCACATAGCAGGGTAGACAGAGAGAACCAGAGAACCTAGTGTTAAGACACTCCATTCTCTTTCAACAATTCCGTTCCCCACTTTCAGCCGAATTGAGGCATTGCGTGTTGAGTGGCGGAACTCAACGCCGCGCTTTGCCTTGTTACCAAACCCAAGAAATGAAAACACTAAATTTTACATTTCCTGGAATGGGAATCGAACCCACAACCTTTCGCGTTTACAGTCGCACGCTTGTGCCTTTGCGCCACGACAGATTGTGTGTTTTAATAGAAAATAAAAGCAAATTCATTAAAGTTATTAGAACGTTTTATAAAACAAATTTTTCTTTTAACGTCTTCCATGATTTTTATATCAACGTTGTATGGCTCTCTTGCAATTAGTTTCTGCTCAAAGCGCGTCTGCCACAGACCGAGTCTATGATCCGAGCTGAGCCAACGGAACCACCAGGGTATAAGGAAATCTAAGTAAACCGGCTATTTAAAATGTTTATCCGGTAATATTAACTGCGGCCGGAACTTAGATTGTTCGCGATTACCTCGTAATATAATAGTTTCTCTAAAATTCATATTATATTGTATTTGCTGTATATTATTCAGTTAATTAGTATATAAAATTCACACAACAATACCAAAAAAGTTTGCTCTACTTTTGCTAGTCTTTTAGGATAGACCATTAGCAAATTTTCAAATTCATGTTACATTTAAAGCTTATATGGCTGGACTAACACTCACCTGAATAGAAATCTTTGTACAGATTGACATAAAATAAAGTTATTCGCCAATATCTTTTTGACGGACATTCGAAGCGCTTCCAGAAAAAGCAACCCAACTTCTTTATTCTGATACTCCGAATTTCTTACAAAATATGCTAAAAAATATGTAATTATGTCATTAATTTCATTATAAAGCAATTAGTCTCAACATTAACATCTACAAATAAGTTCTATTTCAAAGCGACGTCCCCATTGCTCGGATAAACGCATTTTACTTCATTAGCGTAATTAAATTTCGTAAATTTAGCCTAAAATTAACAGTCTGATAGAGCTTCCTTTAATACATGGATATATAAAGAATTACAGATCGAGTTGTAAAGTATGGAGAAGGATAACTTAAATAATAATAAAAAGGAAGTTCCGCTGAGTTTCTTGCACCGGCTCTTCTCAGGTCTGGAGAATTAACTTAGTAAGCCGATAGCAAATTATTTCACATTAAAGCCATAAAGCAAGTAACTTCTTATTTTGAATGAAATTATTTGATCCTGAATTTGTATTGGCGACGTATCAAATATTAAACCGAGTAACTGAATATGTTTTTTCCTTATCTTAGCGAAGACAAACGTAAGCGTAGCATAGAATATCCAGTAAGAACCATCGCCTCGCTCTACACTTTTTAAATTACAAATACTTACAAATTTATCATTATATAGTTCTGTTTGTCGCATTGTAAAAGCGCCCATGTTAATACTATTTTATTAGCTCCACTTAAATATATCTATCGATCAATAAGTCAATAAAATAAAGAAAATGATTTAACGGTATTATGATTGATTTGCATCCGGATCTCATGACACAACACAATACAACTTTTTTCCAGCGCGCACCCAATATCCTTACCAGGAATAATAGGATAATGAGTTTTCTCGTTTTTGCTTTAAATTGTAATTAAAGCATTTTTTTTAGTGTTTTAAAAATTAAGGATTAAGATTATGATTATCACAGTATTATAAAATCTACGTTGTATTGTATGCGAATAAACATTAGGTGTAGCGAATAGAATTAGGTTCTATATTTTTCGATACCTGTCCCTAGATATATTTAAAAAAGAGAAATCAAAGAAAAAACAAACACAAAGCAAATTTTAATCAAAATATAATGATTTAAATCAAGCAATACTTCAAATTGAATGAAGTACGGAATAGAAGAGACAATTTCTTAAGTAAAAGGGAACATCACAATGAAAAAGTGAAATAAAATATATTATTACAATATTTATATTGTAAAATCCTATTCCATACATTTTGTTTCTAAGTCGGCCCAGTAGCCCAGAGACCGCCATTCACAAGACATCTCCTGAGAAATCACGAGAGGTTACTCAGCCCCTACCTGAATACTTACACAGCGCTATTGTAAGCGCCTCGGAGATCTGTAATGAAGGTACAGACGGCCTTTTGAAGTATCTTATCAGATTTTTAAGCATATAAGGGTAGGCGGTGTGAGGAATATACTTATATGTATAACATACAGCTATTGAATAAAATTTTGTATGACAAAGTTTAATTAAGGATCTTTTACTTATAAAATGTATATATTTTATATATAAAAGATAGATCACTTCTTAAGTTTATTGGGTAAATAAAAAATACAAAAAGCAATGAAATATGCAGAATACATTTGTATTTATCTAACAATCAGAGTCAAAGTAAATAAAGGTGAAACTCTTTGTTCCTTGTCCCGGCCCGATTGGATTCGCTACATGAATATCTTATAACGGACGCACATGCATAATATATGGACAAAGCCGATAAGTTAAAATCCTCTTGCATGATTATTCTCGATAAACTCATTATTGATTCATTCATGTAGTTCGTAATCAAGGTAACACTGACTTTTGTGTTTCATTTATTTCGCTAATGAATAATAATAGCAAAACATTTCAATTAGCAATAGAAATCTAAAATACATATAGGGATAAAAATCATAAACCTTTTTATTTCTTTTTCACTTGTTCAGCTTTTTTCGCATAGTAAAGTATGACTGAGGTAATATACCGCTTACCTTCCACTTTCCTCCAAAAAGAGTGGCAAAACTAAGGCCACGCTTTGTCCGCCAGTGGGAATATTGTTGGAAATATTATAATTTCCCGAGTGAGGATCCAACCCACGACCATCGTCTATAAGATTAGGTTTTGCGAACTGCGCCGTGACTGTCTCAATGTGTTCCTTTCGTTAAACTCATACTATTAGTTCCACTCGATATTTATGAATTTCTATTTTATAAAAGTAATTATTTTTAAATAGACTTTTAAGTGGGAATAGCAAATAAATCTAAAAAAACAAACAAACGACCGACGACGAGTGAATGGAAACATTGAAAGAGAACGGAGTGTCTTAACACTAGGTTGTCAGGATTCCTCTGCCTACCCTGCTATGTGTGGGATACAGCGTGAAGCTAAAAAATAAACAAATAAATTGTAAGGTACTTCGTAGAAAGTACAAGAAAATTTGATTAATGGAAGAACATGTTAAAAAGTGTTGTTGAGTTATCAAAAGTGATTTTATTATTTAAATAACTGTAAAATTTTATTGACAGAATTAATGGAATTTGTAAATCTGTCAAAAACCATTTCACGAAATCAACACAAACTTCCTTTCGAGTATTTCAAATAGCATTGTTTCGCAACCCATTTAGACAATAACAGCACATAAATAAACAGTCAACGAGAGAAATTTTCTGAAGTTTGGGTCCGCAGACAGCGATATTTACAACAGCAGACGCAGACAAATGTTACACCATTCCAAAGAGTAATTTTTGGCGGAACATATCTTATGTTCTCAAAAATACAAGATAATTTTAATATTTATAAAGACCCTTTTAATGTAAGAATTATTCATAGAAAAGAAATGGAGCTTCTGTAAAAACATCGATAAATTCAAGATTATTCAAGGAAATTCTCACTTCTTTCCAATTCAAACACATGCTAAGATGTATTTTTACTTCTATATTAAACGAATAGTACTGTTTAGGAATGTTAAGTAAAAGAAACATATGAATAGTATCTATACAAGTCTAAATATTTAAAAGCTTTTAAGCAAGAATATACCTATAAAGAGAAGTGCATTTTAAATAGAGTACTAAAATCAGTTAAAGGTAAATGTATTAACGTAACAATTTTCCCTATTACCGTTTGCGATAAACGTATATACAAAAATATCTTTTTTAAAAAGGTCGTTTATTTTATGACATATAAATAAGATTTGGACCCAACTTTGCTTCAGTTATTCCATTATGTAAAAAACTCCAGATTTTTACTTTGACTTCACAATATGCAGAACACACAAAATCTTTTAGCGAATGAAGGAATTTTCCTCCTAAGCAAATAAATATATATAGGTGTATTACAGCGACCCTCTTCACCTCCCCTCGTATTATTCAGTGATATTGCTCATAAAATTGGTAGCGTAAATGTGCCCTGTGACGTCACTTTGATACCAAGTTGTCAATATATCAAGGTGAACCGCACTGAATTAGTGTGCGGGTGGAAATAATTTGTGTTAACATATTTGTTTTGTTGATTTCTTTATTTAAAGTATTAATTAAACTATTCATTAAATAAATGGTTAAACTAGCGAAATACTG
Source organism: Philaethria dido (assembly GCA_033558755.1). Lineage (NCBI taxonomy): Eukaryota > Metazoa > Arthropoda > Insecta > Lepidoptera > Nymphalidae > Philaethria > Philaethria dido. Next base: position 341,397 of record JAKGSA010000386.1, read on the forward strand.
ATTATATCAAAGAACCTTCCTCTTAATCTTCAATTCCACAAATTTGACAAAATAAGTTTTAATCAGAAACCTGAATTCAAAGCACGTCGATTGATCACGAAAGAGCTAAGCTTAGGACGTAGCGCTGGATACTTCATCGTGAATCTTTAAGGACGATCTGAAATATTATGGCTATCTTGACTTATTAATTCTTGAAAATACAAGGTTATTATAATTATATTTTAAAAATATATCGCCAACGCGGCGCAGTGGGACAGCGTCACACTAAAACAGGATAGGTTGTGAGTACGATTCCCACTCGGGATTATATTTAAATTATTTTCATTTCTCCACTCTGGTATGACGAAGCGTGGCGTTAACTTCCGCCACATAATACGCAATGTCTCGAATTCGGACGGAAAGCGATAAATGCTTAGTCTTTATATTAGGCTCACTCTGATATTCCTGCAATTCAGGACAAAGCATGAAGCTGTTTTTTTTTCATATTTGTAAAAATGCACCACTTGAGTAATTTCTCTTCGATAGTTTATGATTGTTTTTTTTATGGTCTTACTTACCCTTTATTGACATTTTAGTTTATAGCGCTTTAGTTGATTGCGAATTAATTTTGAGAGAGTATTGTAATATTATAAAGGCAAAGCTATTTTTGCTACTTTTGCACCCAAAGCTTCTGAACAGATCTAAATGCAATTTTATGGTAAAATTGTACATCTGAACAACATATAGGCTACAACTTATAGAGATTTTGTGTAAGACCACCTTAATAAAGCAAGAGGTTTCTAATTTGTGTATATATTTTTAAATTATTTACAGTCAATTTCCAGACATGTAAATCTTTCTAAATACACATGTAAGTATACATGTTTGTAATGATATCTCGTGGATCCATGTTTTACCGCTCTAAACAAAATATATTTCAATTAAAGTTGCATCTGGAAGTTGCTTTGGTCCCGGGGCGAGGGACTCAGCGTTCAACAAATGGAATTATAAGCCCGTCTTACACTCGCGGTTACCTTCGCTAAACTTGTGGTGTTAGGATACGCGGTCCGAATTATGTGAGACATCTGTTTTAATAAATATTTAAAAATAAACAATAGCATATAACGTTGATTCATAAACTTTTAATTTTCCACTGATTTCATTAAAACAAAATAATCAGACCTATATATTTTATTAATCTTGAGATGTGAAACTTTCTTTTAGCAAATAAAATTGAATAATACTACTGCCATTTCTTGCTTTATTACAAGAGTGACATATATCTTCCACCTTCTGGAGTGCATTTATTACAATCCAAAAGAATTTATAAATTTTTAATATAATACAAATCTAACATATATTCAAAAATTAAAAATTAAATTTTAAAACAATATTGAAGTAAATATTCAGGTACGATTATTCCAAACCGCGTCGTGTATCGCGACACAGCGCTCTCGTACATCCCAGCCAGACTGATTATGTTTGTTACATTTGCGAACATTCGTGCTTGCGCTTTGTCTTAACATGCTCTTTAGTAAGCTTGTTAGCAACATATTCCCCAAGTCGGCTTACGCCTTTACTTAGTTTATCACAAATACATACTTGTAAATACTAATTTATCCTTCGTCATTTTATTGTTAAATATTTTTTTTTATGGATACCGGATGGCAAACGACCAGAAGGACCGCCTGATGGTAAGTGGTTACCTTCGCCCATGAACATCTACAACACAAGAGATGTACTAGATGCGTTGCCAACCTAGAGGATACAGATGGAAAGGGAGGATAATGTAGTAGTCCGCTATCGGAACCACCACATTTTGGGGAAAGGATGGGTGGGAAAGGGGAAAACCTGGCTTACATGCCATCGAACCGGAACACATCATAAGATATTTGGCGGTTCGTCTTTGACATTATAGTGGTCGCGAGCCAGACGGAGGACGAACCTCCTACCAAAATATAATAAATAAATAGTTTATTAATTAGCCGACTTCAAAAAAGAAGCAAGTTTTTAATTCGATGTATTTGTTTCATGTGAACTTTTTGACTGGATGAACCAATTTTGATGTTTTTTTTTTAATATGATAGCTTGTTTGTCCCATTTAAATTTAATTAAGATCTGACAAGTATTTTTTTTATCGTAAGAGTTTTACTATCTAGTGCGTTTTGTTTCAAGTCAGTTTCCTTTTTTGTTCAAATCATAATAATAATATACATTCTTTTTTTATTTTTTTATAATTGCACTGAAATTCCATTCAACTTTTTTTACTCGTCCACCTTCATAGATTGACTGGCAAAGTTATAGAGATAAATCCATATTTGTCAATTAGCAAATTTACGTTTTTTAAGTGCAATAAAGAAATTATATAAGAATATATAAATTAAAAAAAAAAATAAGAAAACATTCTATGAATTTAAACTCTCATGGTCACATACATAAGAGTAAGTTTGTTCGACTGGATATTTACCATGTGTTGTTCACCCGTGATCATGGTGCTTGCATCAGCATCGAAATATCGGGTGCTCAAAATAAAAACAATACATGGTAAATATCCCGTCGAACAAACTTATTCTTAAGAAAACATTCATATAAGTGTACTGGTGTAATTACATTAGTTAATCACGCAGTTAAATAAATAAATTCTTAATATAGAAAACATCGTTAGAAGTTACCCACTATTTGTCTTCTACTGTTTAATATAATAAATAAATAGATTCACAAATTCAGTCTAACGAAGCTTCAGTTGCGTTCTTAATATGTTACATAAAAAAATCAGAAATATATATATATATATATATATATATATATATATATATATATATATATATATATATATATATATATATATATATATATATATATATATATATGTATATATATATACACGCTGTAACCCGCATATAGCAGGGTAGCCAACGGAAACCAGAGAACCTAGTGTTAAGAAACTCCATTCTCTTTCAACAATTCCGTTCCCCACTTTCCGCCGAATTGAGGCATTGCATGCTGACTGGCGGAACTCAACGCCGTACTTTGCTTTGTTACCAAACCCAAGAAATGAAAATACTAAAGTTTACATTTCTTGTGTGTGTGTGTGGGAGTGGGAATCGAACCCACAACCTGTCGCGTTTACAGTCGCACGCTTGTGCCTCTGCGCCACGACAAGCGTTTTTAGAAATATTTTTTTAAACTTGTTTTTATTATCAAGCATACGATACAGGTATTATGTAACATAATGTAATGTAAATAGATTAGGCATTTGTGTAGATTGTAAGACATTCCGCAAGTACGCTTCATCGCTTATAAATGTATTTAAGAATGAATGAACACCGAGAATTATGTCTTGGTAATCGGTTTATAGACTTAAGAATTTTTTCTCCTACCGCATATCTCGATTTTATTTTGTAATCAAATAAAACATCGTTAACCAATCTTACGGAAAAGCTTCTTTTCCTATAGCCTGTTATTGTATTTTTAGGGTACTGTAAAGTATTGTGAAAATAGTCTATTAAAATGTTTATTTTTATTAATAACTTATTAACTTGAACTTGGACTTGAGGCCAGTTGTGGCGCAGAGGCACAAGCGTGTGACTACGTGAAAACGTGGCTGGTGGTAGGTTCGATTTCCACTTCAGGGAATGTAAATATTATATATTTTAGATAATTAATTTTTAGTATTTTCATTTCCTTGTTCGGGTAACTAGGCAAAATGCGGCGTTGAGTTCGTTCCTCAGAATTAAGGCATTGTGTGCTGAGAGTCCGTTCCCTTAAAATCCTTATGGAAGGATCATAAGAGAACGGAATGTACTTAACTTAACATAGCTCTAGGTTCTCAGGTTCCCTATTTCTACCCTATATGCGTAAGCTAATGAAAGGAAATTACAAACTTGCAACCCTACTTACTTTCTAATAATCTACATAATCAACTATACCTATACCAAGATAATCAATATTTATTCACATTGTGAGTCTATATTTATGACGATAAAGAGTAACTTATCTGTAATTATCCAATCCAAGCTAAAAAGTAAATAACTCGTTATTCTAGTCATCTTGAGGAGAACATCACCTTCGAAATATTGTATTGTCATTGGATCCAGACATATGTGCAATTTTTTAAGTACATTGGATTTCAAGAAGATGATCGAATTTGTGTCGAAATACTTTAAATGTAAAATGTTGTAATAAAATATAACATATAAAAATATCCGTATATATTCATTCTTAATTATTTTACTTAGTTATTTGGTTTTATGTTTCCTGAGGTGTAGACGAAAAGGCTTTTTACCTTTTTTGTCAAAGTCAGTTGTTTTTTTTTCGTGGGCTCATGCATAACAACTTTGCTAAAGATCATCACATGATCAAATGCATGGTTCACGATTCTATAAAGGACATACCGATAAACATTCATTTTTATATATAAAGATTTAATTATAATATCGTCACTTGAAGATATTAGGGTAAAATATATAACATGCAACTACAGAACCCTTTTACGGCAATGTAACAGTCAGCGTTCAGGTGGATTAAACATAATAGGCATTGTTTGGAGTATTTTTTTAATTAGAAAAAGCAATGAATCGGATCATTATAACATTACCCTTTTTTAAATAATTAAAACCAATAATATCTATATTTTTAATTACAATATTCATTTTTTATATTTTTGTCACTAATTCAGTTACCTTTAATATTAAATAAATAATAAATGAACTAATTTATACAGCTTTTCCTAACTTACTTCAGTTTAATTTGACATTGATTGTTAAAAAAGTTTAATAAATTAAATTTTTAGTTAACCTTAACTGACGAATGAGTGTTATCTATATATAAATACGTGAAGCGAAACTTTGGTTCCATTTTTACGAAAATTACGCGGACGGAGGAGCATGACACTTGGCACACTTATATTATAGTTGATATAGGAAATAATACATAAAAAGTATATTAAATTAACAAAATAAATATTTATTATACAAATATTTATTGCAATCCAAAAGAATTTATAAAGTTACACACACTACCATGATTTGACATCCTTGTTTATATAAAGTGACATATACGTCACCACGCAATGCGTTATTAACGCATTTACGGGGACACTAGTTCTGAGTAAATACACAATGATTTACATAAACGTCTTAGACTAAAAAACATAAGTTATTACAATAGTAATTATTTTGTTGACGGTTGCACTAACATCGTTACAGCTTTGTTATAACCTATTTTTGTAATCGCTCAATTGGAAATATTGCAAGCTGGGTAATAGTAAGCCGTGCTTTGTCCTATGAAGCCTGAGAAACAATTATATTTTAAAATATAAATTACTATAAGTGAAAAGTATATAAATTACGACGACGAATAAACGAAGCCACTATGCTTATATAAATTTTATTATAATCAATCACGAAAACAGATGAGATAATTAAATGTCCGAAGACATTAAGCGAAATGAACGCGATTGTCGTAGATCTAAAACCTACTGGGGGTCATTTACATTAATAATGTTAAATGTAGACATTCATCGATGTAATTAAAATTTAAGTACATATGTCACTGAATATGCAATGTTAGTGTCACTATGAAGAAACGTGGCTAGTCAACAGTGTAAATAAAAAAATACAGATAACTTTTTTTTTAACTTCACGATGTAACCCCCATATAGCAGGGTAGGCAGAAGGAACCTAGTGGTAAGACACTTCGTTCTCCACTTTCCGTTGAATTGAGGCATTGTGTGCTGAGTGGCGGAACATAACGCCGGTTTGCCTTGTTACCTAACCCAGGAAATGAAAAATTCCATTTCCTGGAGTGGGAAACGAACCCACAACATGTCGAGTTTACAGTCGCACGCTTGTGCCTTTGCGCCACGATAGGCGTTGTTTTAGTGAAGATAACTTTTTAATAACTATAATAGCATAAAGCATAATCTTCCCATAACATCAGAGGTTTAATAGGTTTGTTACAGGTTCTCATTATCCTAAAATAAAGTAAACCGTTTTATCAAAGTAACAGAAACATGAATCATCATGTTGTGAACATTATCTAATAATAAAATGTTGAATATCTTCAAAAATATTTTGTTTTATTTTACAATTATACTTTCATAATACTTATATAAGTATTTCAGTATTTTACCGTAGTTTCATTATTTTTTTCATAGTTCCCGCGAGGATCTATATTGATGATGAACATCTTTACAGCATTGCGGTTTCCACAGTTGCGCCCTTTTCACCAATAATACAATGATCCTGTTTTATTTAATCGTAAATAAGGTATGTCGATGGCTTGGCGTCGTAAATTACCTGTCCCGTGCGAATTGCCTCCCGACTCTAATAAATATCAATCAATAGGTATGTATACTAGTAATGGAAATGCTATCTCTTCTTACCTGCACCTTTTTAGTGTTGTTTATCTTTACTTACGTCCTACATTTTGAAGTTATACAGAGAGACTCAAGTGAACGGTCACTTTTTCTTATTGTTCGCTTGTCTTGTGTCCAGTATCATGACCCAACACGGCAATTTATTTAAACAAAACATTATTTGTTCCCAAATGGCCTTCAAATCCTCTATCATCGCCTCTAGTCAGCATTTCAATTTTCCCACGACGCTGTCGCTGTCGCCCCGTTGAAGCGTTACGTTATTATAAAAAAAATATAGAATTTTTGCACTTTCCAATTTATTTACAATTAACTATACCTGATATACAGTCCGCATGGTTATCGTAAAAAAGAGTCTAATTTTTTTTCTTATCGTATTGTTATAACTAGAGACTTCGCTGATGCGTAGTCATGTACTCGTATGTCTACTAATAGTGTGTTTATTTATTTTATTAATTTAATCTATAGGTACTACATTATTATACGTAATATTGGCTTTCTGCACTCCTTCCACATATAAACTTTAACTATGCCATTTGCCAAATATGCCATCATCACAATTTTCGTAAAAAGGGTACAAAGTTTTTCCTTCTTTTATTAATATATAGATTATATTCATAATTTATAATAATAAAATATAAATATTTATAAATTATAATTTTTACTTTTGATAATCACTTCTAAAATACTTTTCAGGTATTTTTTAAATTTAAAATGCACATATCTTTTCGATTAAACAAAAAGAACGCTTAGTTTACCTGTCAGTTTCTTGTTGTATATTGTGACACTATATTTGCAACGTGTAGGTGTATAACCTATAAGAAAACGAATAATACTTCTGCGTTTTGGTATCTAAGAGTCTAAATAAATGTTTCCAATAATTCAGCAAAGCACACCTTTCCTATGAGAATCCTGTAAGTTCCATAATAATATACGAAAACCATAAACCATATGTAACTATGTCTCCAAAATATTCCGAATAAAAATATACGTCTTTCCAAATTTTGCATATTTATTTCAAATAGGACAAATATATTTAAATGTGAACTATTTTTTAATCAAAACTATAAATAAATGTTATTATTTAACGTTTTTTTATTTTATAAAATAATAATTCAATCGGGGTAGAATCTAATGTTAAGATAATCTGTTCTCCACTTTCTCTCGATTTTGCGTGTTGAGTGAAGTAACTCAAAGCCTGTATCTTACGAGAAGGGAAATTAAAATTTTACATACATATTTTCATTCTCCCGAGTAAGGAGTCAGGGTTTATCCTACCGCACCACTATATGGCTATTGACGTTGCTTTAAAAAAATAAAACCGTAAGCTTTTAAATATTACATGGTATAAGAATCTCATTCTGCTAAACTTGATTTAATCAACCGTGAATTAGTGCGATTTATGTAAAACAGACCAAATGAAATAAAAAAAAATTTAAATAATAATACATTTAATTTAACAAAATAATTACTTTAAACAATCGTAACCCAAACAGATTGTGACCTACAAACTAAATGAAGATCATGGACTGGTCCTCTTATTTTTTAAAATGTTTTAACAGCATTTAAAACTGAAACGACCCAGATAGAAGCTAAGTTTTAACAAACTCGGCAAAAATAAAACCGTCATAAAGAACAATGCAAAACAAAAGCGGCTTAAGCGGTCTCGTCCTTGCATTAATGCTTTAGCGGATATGATAAAGTCAAAAGAGGTAATAAAAAATTGAAAGAAAGTTTTTATGTACATAACTGATACTTAATCTATTATGGATAGGATCCTCCATCTTTTATCAATATTAGATTTTAATCCACTTCATCGTAATTAAAATATGTCTTGCAGAACTCATTTGCATGCCGTGTTAATATTTTAATCATATTTAATACAAGATACTCGTTAATAGTATTCCCATATGGCAAAACAACGTAACGAAGTAAAAATTACTACTTCATAAGCTCTAACGAAAACGACTGACAGACAGAAATAAAGCAAAACAATGAATCCTTATTGTGCTTATTTACTTAGACAGTTTTCATTATAATATTTTCATGATGTTCCAACATGCATCTATGAAAGGACTGTGTACATAAAATACATATGCGGTGAAAAGTTCAGTAATGTTAGATTTTTTGTCATCTTCTTGTATCTATTGTAATCTATTATGATCTAATATCAGGTCACTTTATTATATGGTTTTTGCTGCGCGATAGAACGTATATACCCGTACCATGTGATAATAGCTTGATAAGTCGATTTGCATAAATACTTTTTAAAAATATTAAAAGACTTTAGAATTCGTTATATGTTAAGGGCGAATAAATGATGATGTCAAAAAGGGTATTAAAGAAATAAAACACTTGCAGGTAGAAAATATAACACAAAATCAGTATGATATTTAACTTAAAATCTGTCCTGAAAGATATGCAGTTTTAACTTATTGAAGCCTGGTACGGATAGATATGTTGTCAGATCCAAGCTGAATATAGCCATATTTTCAACATGAATATTGAGCCTTCAAAGATTAGAAACTACAACCGTACCGCCTAGGCAGTATTAGATAGACTTCCCAACTACGTCACGTCGGCACAGAAAATATTTTTGTAGCCGTATAACCGGACTGCTCTATATCCGGCTCGGATCCGGTCCCCACGTTCATTATCGGACAAAGTTGACATGAACTACTTGTTCATAGCGCATTGGAGTTTACAGAACGAACTACATACGCTGATATTAAAAGTTTTGCACTTATTGTCGTCATAGAAAAGTTGTTCAGTAGTTTATATTTGCAATATCGTTGGTCTTACCAAATGAGGATATTCATTATTACTAGTAATTCTTTCTTATTTAAGATTGCTCTGTTGTTTGAGATTAAGTCTGATCTTAGGTTCTCATCTCCTCTAATTCTGTTATAAACACATTTATTTAAAAAAATATTTAAGTATTATAACTGTATATATTTAACTTTAAGTTACACTAATAATGTCAAAGTTAGCTCAGAAACCTGGAGTTCGTACTTTGAATAATAGAAGCAATAAATTAGTAGACCAGTATTCCGTGGAGCTTTGGCTCTCAATTGTAATGCTTTCTGTTCATCTCGTCAATATGTCATCACATTGCTAGTTCAAATAATAGACTTACCTTTACCTATTACAAGCTTCATGTATGAAGAGTAATAAATATTATTAAAAAATTGTTTAATTAACATTTTTGCATTGAAAATACAACTTCATAATAATTGCAACGAATAAAATTCATGAAGTCAACTTAAAAGTTAATTGTAAATAATTTTTATGGCATGATTAACAAAATTTACTGTATTATAATTATTAGAAATCGAACCTACGACTATATATCGGGCATCTTTGCATACAAGTAGTAAGATAAGACTGTCACATCTGAAATGCCTGTAGGAATAAATTGTGGTCCATATTTATTTTTACTGAAACAAGACAGACACCCGTCCTTAGAACACTATGTTTTATTCATAATTCCATCGCGAGGAGTGGCAGAGAGTGAAACTCGTTACTTAAAACGTTTATGTGCTTAAGTCAATAGTTTTTTAAATAAAACGCTTGAGCGCTTTATTATTTTAAATTAAGGAATGGTACGTTAATTATTATAGGCGCAGCGACGAAAAGCATGACTGTACTGACGAGAGTTGTGTGTTCGATTCCCATTTAAGGTAATGTTAACTAGTAACTCCATTTTTGGCTAAAATAAGCTTATTATGTACCCAACCATTGTGTAGTAAAGGCATGAAAATATTTTACAAATGAATGTTCTCAACAAGACGTTATTACTTGATTGATTGATTGATTGGTTGATTAGCTTCACGCTGTATCCTGCATATAGTGCAGTAGGGTAGGCAGAGGGAACCTGAGAACCTAGTGTTAAGACACTCCGTTCTCTTTCAACAATTCCGTTCGCCACCCCAATTAATAATTAATATAATTAATAATGAATGTTTCATTTTATTTTTTACACTTTAATAACTTTTTTATGCAAAAATTGCAATGTTTAATGTATATTTTATCATGTTTAGAAAAACTATTAAGCGAAGTAATAACCATTTTCGATGCTCCTAAGCCTGCATATGAAAAGCAAAACTAATTTGCTAGTCCCTTGCCTCTGAAATTAGTTTTTCAATCTTATTTGCACGTGGGATTTGTGCCATAAATAATATAAACGTTTGCTATTTATTACTCTTCTACAAATAAAAAACAAAATACTGACAATCTTTGTGAAATAAAATAGAAATCTTTGCAATGTTATTATTTATTTGTTACTATTTACGTAATATGCGGCGTTGAGTTCCGCCATTTAACACGCAATGCCAGGAAATGGGGAACGGAAATATTAAAAGAGAACGGAGTGACTTAACACTAGGTTTTCTGGTTCCCTCTGCCTATCCTGCTATGTGCGGAATACAGAGTGAAGCTAATACATTTACAAATATTTTTTTTAAATAAATTACACTACAAAAAAACACTCAGGTTTATCTCGAGGGCCATATTAATCTTTATTTATTAAATGTCGCTTAAATAAAAATTATTTAACAATTTCTCAATATTTATGTGAGTAACTTTCGATATTATATTATAGTCTAAGCTATTTATTAATTGAGGAACTATGTATGCCTTGGTGCGCTTTCCATATTTATTATTAGCCGATATAGTTACTAATTTCTTATTCGTCATACTGCGTATAAAATAATTTTCTTTTACTATTAAATATTTGATTTTGTCATATGAAAGAATAACGTTACAATATCCTTACTAATATTATAAATGCGAAAGTAACTCTGTCTGTCTGTCTGTTACGCTTTCACTCCTAAACCACTGAACCGATTTTAATGAAATTCGGTATGAAGATAGAAATGTACTTGGGAAAGGAAGCATAGGATGCTTTTTATCGCGAAAAAAATTATAGAAGGGGTTGAAATAGGGGACGAAAGTTTGTATGGAATTTCCTTATTGTCAAATATAAAATGTAAGAATGTTTAACTGTTTACAACTTTCAAACCTAAACCACTTAACCAATTTTGACAAATAGTCTAGACTGGGAAATACTATAGGGATGTCCATGATGACCATGTCGCGCGATATAACCTAATTCCACGCGGGCGAAGCCGCGGGTGGAAAGCTAGTTAACTATAAAGTAAATAAGTGATTAATATTATATATTATTACTTATCTTATTTGATTATCAAAATGTGTCATAGAGATTTTTCTAGAAACAATGATCGATATTTAAAAGAAAATTAAATCATATTTTCATATTAATAATTTAATATATCTAGATATATTACAACAGGATATAAATAACAATACACACAGATCCCTAAATATTTACCGATAAACAATACCGCTCATCTTATCGTTATTCACACCAGTAGATGGCATAAATAAATATACGGAGATGGTTGCCTTACGCGATAATGACGTCACAATGACAGGTATTATCCTAGCAATTCCGCTCCCATTTACCATCACAAAACACAATATGTATTGTTTACACAAACAATTCACCACAATACCGATCAATGTATGACTGCGTCTTTTGCTAACATCACAGCACCTTTATCTCAAGCGATGAATAAAACATGGAGCATCATGGATCCTTGCCTTCTATATATTGTATTCAAGTATTTTAGCGTAAAGCTTTGTTTCTTAAAAATATTTGCAAGTTATAATGTTAATGTTTTTATTAATTTTGAATTATTTTATACGTATAGATTAGAATTTCATAGTAGCCCTTTACCTTATTTCATAATATAGGACTCCTTGGACGCCGTTTCAATACCACGTCTTGTTTAATTGGGTCAGGAACAGAGAATATGTCTAAATTTAGCTAATTGTAATAAAGGGACTTATTATGTATCGAATCCAAAACTTCTGTCGCTTACCACTATGACGTGATAGCGTCATATTTCCCTCCATTTATGAACTTAGTAATAACAAAAGTTATATAATTTCTGTAGTAAAAAGAAAAATGAAAAGTAAACATTCAATCTTGCTCGTCGGTTATAAGCGTCACATCAGAAAAGAGCAAAAATACGTTTGTAGAGTTCGTACCGAGTAAACTTCCTAGTCATATCGGCACTAAAGGCAGATAACCGTCGATTTAGTGGCAGTCAGTTCAACAGATTTTGCAAAGCTCACAATAAAGTTACAGGGGACGCGGGGAGAGATTAAAAATCGAGCGAGTTCCAGACACAATGAAAATGTTTTTTCACAGGCCCCTTTCAGGCGTGCGCTTTGTGGAATGAAGTTTCCAGCTTTTCTCTCTATACGCTCCATCGCGATTTTCTCTTGGGGGGAAATATTGCGTAATGAATATTCCACTCCGATTTCAGTCACAAATGACTGATATGTTCAGTTGCACACGTCGATACCTCCACTGCTGTAATTTGGCCAATCACGGCTTTTGAGAGCCGGCGCCCGTGAGATCATATAAAATCAACTTTACTTTTATATCGATACAATCACAACTAGAAAAGTTATATATTCGTTAGTAAGGCTATCGAAGTAATTTCTTTTATTTATTAAATTTATGTAGTTATTTCGCACGCCCGTCAATCGTAATAATTTGATTTTCCTGTTCTTGTAGGAAAAAATCCCTTAATGTTCTCCAACAAACCTATGTTCTAAATTTTAACTTAGTCTGTAATTCAGTGAGTATTCAAAGAGTATTAAGCTTTCCTTTCTAAATTAAAGAGTAATAAATACTTTTATAATATATTGATTTTTATCATTTATTTAACATATACGATCAGTTGTAGCGCATTTCTAATCAAGTGTAAATGAGATGATTGTGGACTTCTCCAACAAACCTATGTTCTAAATTTTAACTTAGTCTGTAATTCATTGAGTATTCAAAGAATATTAAGCTCTTTAAATTAAAGAGTAATAAATACTTTTATAATATATTGATTTTTATCATTTATTTAACGTATACGATCACATTGTAGCGAATTTTTAATCAAGTGTAAAAGAGATGATTGTGGACTTCAATCCATTTCAGAAGTAAAAATATTGCCAGTACACGGTATTTTTAAAGAACAGAGACTTATGGAAGACGGGTTTAGCTAAGTAGTCTCTGCCAGTCTCATAGAATAATATTCATATACATGTACAAAAACCTAAGGATATATAATTAAATAAATCGTAATATTAATAATTATCTAATCTATAGAATTACAACTCCCACTCCATGAAATGGAATTTTTCATTTCCTGCGTTTGGTAACAAGGCAAAGCGCAGCGTTGAGTTCCGCCACTCAGCACGCAATACCTCAATTCGGAAAGTGGAGAACAAAGTTTCTTAACACTAGGTTCCCTCTACCTACCCTACTATATGCGGGATACAGCGTGAAGCTATACATACATGCATGCATGCATGCATGCATAAAATTACAACATATATAACTTTAATATATGAAACAAAATGTTATCTATACGGTTACAGGAGCTCAGGTTAACACGTGATAGTATTTACAGTGTAGATACTCCATTAGGGATACGTTTTAAGGTGCCACCTCTTATTCTACCAACTTTTTTTTTTGTGTACAGCAACACGTAGGGTATTAGTTTTTCAGGGAATGATGTGAAACTTTTAAATAGTTTTCATCGTGTATCGAGTTCCTGTGTATTAATATATATAATCAGTAAGAAAAATATAGCTATTCATTTATTTATATATACAAAGATAATATTAGGAACATGAGCATAAGTCACTATTTTAGAATACTTCAGTTTTAATCTACTGATAATATCATATGAAAATTTCAGTTTCACGAAATAGTATCTTTTTTTACCTAAATAAAGAAGAGCCATTGGCACGTCAGTACTTTTTTCCACGGCCATAAAGAGATATTAATGTCAGGTGATGACATATGTATAGAGACAGCGCCAGTTAAACCCATTTCCTTGTAGACGACGATGTCTGAAATATTTGCATGTCGAGTAATATTTCAAGATGAATTAGTTAAATTATTATAATATTAATGGGCTTACACATAACTTGCAAGTGAGGATAACTAAACAGAAATTCGTGCAAATTTATAGAAGCCAAATGTAGATTAAACTTAGCTGCATCTAAATAATTTCTAACGCTTGGAGCAAGTTCAAGAGTCACTTTAAGGAAACATGCATGTGCTAACAACTTCTTGAGGAGTTATACTTAGTTATACTTTGTGGTGTAAATTGATCATAATTCTTATGAAACTTGATATTAATTAGGATAATATTTTAAGAAAAGTATTATTTAAAAAAAATTAAGTTTATTTCTGCATAAAGTCTATTTTTAATATATTTCCAATCTCTTTTCTAGTTAAAAGCAAATTAGCTATTATTTATTATTCTAATAAAAAAATAAAGAAAGAAAATTCTATTTACAATATTTTTGCCAATAAAAGTGATACATATATCTTAAGATATAGACTTAAATTTTAAAAACAGTGGATCACACGTTATCAAAGAATTACGAAAATACATGATGTGAACGTATTATTCTTGCGAACATCAAAAAGGCATTAAAGTAAATATTTTTAATAGACATTCAATGTGTTGATGGATCACATTATCACGATGTACGATAATGAATGATAAATCAGCACGTAGGTGAATCAAAATTGGAGATACCTACGCTTCAGTACTAATGGAAGCTGAAAGTGGAATAAAGTAGGCAAGTAGGTCGAATTATATTGAAAAGAGTATGTAGGATTTTCTTGCATTTTTGGATTATTTACGAATTAACTTGTGATTTTATTGTTTAACTAAATTAGTTAAGTATAACTTAACAAAGTTTGGAGACATCATATCAAATTTGAATTTACCTCTAGGGAATAATATTTGTACTGTAAACATTTTAGATAGTAATAAAGATGTATTTTAATTTCTTTTTAGTTTCACGGTTTATCTCGCATAGCAGAGTATTCAAAGAGAATCTAGTATCAAGGCACTCCATTCTCTACTTTTTCAATTCAAAAAATTCTATATTAAGTGTCAGAACTCAACGCCGCGCCGCATTTGCCGAAAAATAAAAATAATTTAAATATAATCTTTTCCTCGAGTAGGGATCGAACTCCATTGATATTTTAAATTGCAAATACAAAAAGAAAAAAACATACTGATATTTAATTACTGATTTCTTCTTTCTACTTGACATTTATCCCGGCATTTAGCCAGGGCCTGCCATATTTTTTTTTTTTTTAACTTCACGCAGTATCCACTATAGCAGGGTAAGCAGGAACCAGAACCTCAATAGGTTCAAATGTTGAAAGAGAATGGAGTGTCATAACAATTTAAGACACTCCATTCTCTTTCAACATTTCCGTTCTCCACTTTCCGCCAAATAAATAGACTCTAAATAAATAGATTTGCCATATAAATAGACAAATAGTATAATATACTACATATTTTAAAAAATAAAATACAAAATTTAAAATATTTACTGTTTTTGGATGTGTTACTTATCTAAAAGGAATCCCATTACTTAATATTTAAATGCGGACGAAGAGTAGCAAGCACTTAATCTTATAAACGAACGTCCCAATTTTCCAGTCTAATGTACAGAAGTAATTTTCTGACTGCAACATTATTAAACAGAAGTGTTAAAATCGATTTCCGTTCGAAGTGGATACTTTTATTATAGGTATATAAACAAAATTTATCGTTTTAAACTAATTGAAACGAAAAGGAAAAAAGCCCCAATAGGTATATAGTTATTTCTTCTTGAAGATATCCTGATAAATTACTTTAATAGCAAATTCACTATATAGCATCTGTATTTTTCATATAAAAAACTAAGTAGCTATGTAAATAATAATATTATTAACAAAGATTTATAATTACTCAGCACGCAATACGTCGGAAAGTGGGGAACGGAATTGTTGAAAGAGAGTACGGAGTGTCTTAACACTAGGTTCTCAAAGTTCCCTCTGCCTACCCTGCTATGTAGGATACAGCGTGAAAAGTTAAAAAAGATTTATAATAAGAGAAAAAATGAATACATAAAAAATCAGAGATAAAGTTATTTGTAAGAGCTTATCTTATTGAATGTTTATTTAAAATATTAAATTAAATTGCTTTTTGACATCCAATAAAGGTATATTTATAAAGCGAACGATATGGGAAAAGGATGATATCTAAATTATTTTGTAAGCTTATCCTCAACAACCTCGATTTTATTGCGCTGGAAGGAGCCAATTTAGCAGGTTTTCAGTTTCAAACATTCGATTTGAGTGTCGTGTTCGAGATGAAACGATACAGGCTAACGAGGTGGTCCTGTTTTTATGTATGCAATAAATATTACTCTTGAGACTTTGGGATTATCTAAATGTAACTTGAATAATTAATTAAGCTAATTTTAGTTGTGACCAATGAAGATGCAATTTAAGGGATTAAGGCTGGTGATATAATACATATAAATCTTTTTATAATGTTTTAATGTGAAACGATAATTCAAACGCCTATTATTATTATTTAACGCCTGTCGTGGCGCAGAGAGGCACAAGTGTGCGACTGTAAGCAACTGGTTGTGGGTTCGACGTTCCCACTCCAGGAAATGAAGTATTTTCATTTTCTGGGCTTGGTAACATAAGGCAAAGCGCAAGGTTGAGTTCCGCCACTCAACACGCAATGCCTCAATCTGGCCGAAAGTGGGAAACGGATTTGTTGACAGAGAACGGAGTGTCTTAGCACTAGGTTCTCAGGTCCCCTCTGCCTACCCTGCTATATGCGGGTTACAGCGTGAAGTTAAAAAAAAAAGATACACAGAAAAATACAACATGTGCAATCAAATATCAAAGCAAATATCAAAATCTTTTAATTTTTTCCCTTAATTTTAATATTTCCTTAACCATTTTCGCAAATAGAGTAAAAAACATATTAT
Organism: Philaethria dido; assembly: GCA_033558755.1. Classification (NCBI taxonomy): domain Eukaryota; kingdom Metazoa; phylum Arthropoda; class Insecta; order Lepidoptera; family Nymphalidae; genus Philaethria; species Philaethria dido. The sequence continues at coordinate 358,642 of JAKGSA010000386.1, forward strand.
ATAATACAAACAAATGTATTAAACAAAAGTCAAACAATCAAAACTTAAATCTTCTACTTTTCAGGTTCTGAAGAAAACTTCTTCTAGAAAATGTAGGTAATAGTATAGAAAACAGAAACTTCTGAAATTTTATCGGTTACTCGTGTCCGACACGACATTCTTGCCAATCGCTTTGTACGCGGAAATCGAATCTTAGCTCATAATCGTAATGTCGCATCTGGAGCATTCTTTCGCGCTTAATACATTTCCTTCGTCTGTTTTATGGCGCTGTAGATAGTATTGTTTTTTGAAACTTTTTTACGTTAAATAAATATGTGTTTTTGTTAAATAATCTTATTTCTATAATAAATAAAATATATTTAAGTAATGCAGATAAAATATCTTTAGAATTATAGGGACCTAGTCTCCAGACAACGATTTTCTGGACATTTTCTTCTCCAGACATCGACTTTGATTAAAACAACAATATAAATTACAATATCGTTTAAAATAAATAATTTCTTTTCAAACAAGTCAAATGTCCAAATTTTTATTGGCATTTTCCAAAACATGATTTCTTAAAATAGGTCACTATAATTCATAAGGTGTGATATATTAGAATAAAAAGATAATCGGCGTGTAATAGTGTTAAATTCCATAAGAAAGTTGCGGCAGCAACTAATCCATTCAAAATATATTGATAAATTAGTTCATTTTATAATGAAGAAAAGGGCTAGCTGTGTTATAAATGCAAACATTGTTTAATACACCGTTCCACTTTGACTTTGTTACGAGCAAATAAAAGATAGAAAAAAAGAATCAGTTAAACAAAAACAAAACATCCCACAATAAACCTTTTGAATATGCATGTCTTAACTCATATATCAACTTAGCTTATTAACCTAATTTGCTAACAAGAGTGTAAAAGTTATATGCGAAGCAAAAAAATATAAGTAGTTAGAACTAGAAACTATTATAACTGGGGAGAGAATACTGCTTGAAATGGAACGGTTTCCGCGTTCGTCCGCTGTCAATTGAGTTGACGGCAACTTCCGAACTTATTGTTTTACCACGCTTTACCCTAAGATACCTACTATCTGTTAGCTCAGCTTTGCAAAGTATTTTGCCATGTTAAAGATTACTTTGATTTATTATTGTTTTTTTATCACATCTTCTACAAGATGAAGCATAGGCACTAAGCTGTAATTGTACATACTTCGATTTCCCCTTTCTGTCTATTTTAAAGATAATGTGATCAATTGCAGAGTGAGAAGTGCATCTCATCGAACAAGACCGACGAATTCGTAAATTATTATAATTACAAAATTCCCCTTAAGTAGAAATTGTACTTATAATCAACGATAGTGAGATCATATAGTATTAAAATTAAGAACACACAATTGAAAATGCTTAACAGATAATATTAATTGTTGGTTCTATCCAGAAAATGCATTGCTTGTCTGATCAGACCAAGGAAAGAACTATGGATTCATGAGTCGTTCATGATTATTTTTCTGGTTTAAAATAATAAATTCACTGGATTTCTTTGCTTATATTTTAAAGCACTTCAAAACGCCAAGCAAATATATTTTAACCTGCATGCGAAACGAAAATTTTAATCTCAATGACCTTTTTTATTGAAAACCGCGTGACCCACATCAATCAACACATTTCAATTAGCTTTATTGGAGATTGGTAGATCACTATTCTATATATTATAATACCTTCTGCTTTTTGCGAAGTGAATTTCTAATTGATTGGAATTTTCATTCACTCCCATTATGAATAAGAATAACATAAAAAAAACGTATAAAAACATAAACGTAGCAGGATTCGAATTCGCACTTCATAGAATCTGTGCAAGCGCTCTAACCGTTTAAGCTCGGGCTACGTCGAACGCTTGTTATAACTTATTTTTAATAAGTATCTCTGTAGGGTGTTATTTTTTAATTTTCCTTCCAAGAATAAATATTTCTCAGTTAGAAAAGATGGCATTTATTAAAGATAATGGTATATTTTTAAAATGTTGTTGTTATATATAATATTTTTCTTATCGTGAGTGTGCGAATACTTTAATTTATCGAAAAGGATCGATTGTGTTGCAAAACTAAAACCTTCTGGTATATTTGTCTATTATTTGACGTTCAAAAAATGAAGCAAAAGTTACACTTTATTTTGAATATAATTATTTGACTTTGACTTTGTTTAAACGAGTAAAATCGTAGAAAGATTTGAACTCACAACCGTGTTCCACACCAGTCTGAACGCAAGGCCCAATAGTGCCACGATGGTTAATGGTCCCTTTTACTTATTTTTAATAAAACGCGAATATAATATTCATACAACACATACATAAATAGCACACATATTGTTTCGCTGGCTAGATTTCTTTAGCGATAAGAGTCCAATTTCGCCTTGCAAAGATATAAACCTATGTGTACTATTTGTTAGTTGAATAGATCTTACTATTTGCGAACAATCGTTGCTTCTTCAAATAGATTTTTTTATAATAGTCTTAGTTCTGATTTTCTTTATCTTAACACTAATTCGTTTATGTTTTTAAATTTATTACTATAAGGAGTTTCTTCTCTTATTAAAAAGATAAACTTTGTATCCCTTTTTGCAGAAATATGACGAAAGAATATGACATTTGACATACTTAACGTACCAAAAGGAGAAGAACGAGTGCAAGAAGAAGAAGTACAAGAAGGAGTGCATACGAAAATATATTCAGTTAAGATAGTAAACATTACACACACTCTACCATATGTTTGTCACACACATTTGCATAAAGCGTTGTTAAGTTGACGCGTATTTTCTATTTATTAATACATACATAGCTTCACGTTGTATCCCGCATATAGTAAGGTAGGTAGAAGGAACTTAGTGGTAAGACACTCCGTTCCCCACTTTTCGCCGAATTGAGGCATTGCGTGCTGAGTTGCGGAACTAAACGCCGCGCCTTTCCTTGTTACCTAATCCAAGAAATGAAAAATTCCATTTCCTAGCCTGGGAGTCGAACTCACAACCTGCCACAACAGGCGTTTTATTAATATCATAAATAAGTTGATATTATCATTATTGATATGTTGTTGTTTTTAATCAATGACAAAGAATATTAAGAAAATAAAAAAATTCTTCACCCTAAAGTAGCTTTTAAGGAAAGTGGACTCAGTGACTTATTACACGGTCTTAAGCAGTTCTCCTTTTCTAAGCAATATATTTATAACATAAAGAGTTAACCTACATATATTTCCCACAGTAACTATACATTTTGTGACCAAATTGGAAGGTAACACATAAGTTCAGTTTTATATAACTTTAAAAGTAGGTTTTGAAAATACGAGTAAGCTGCTACTTGACTGTTGTAAGTAACTTTGTAGAGGCAATAACGAAGTTGTACACGGTGCTGCCACACTCCTTTTGAAGGGCTCTATTTATTTATTTGCATTTAGTTATATCATGCACTTTAATAATTTTAATATATGTTGAAAAAAATATATGCCAAATTATAGTTAATTTTTCATTGTACCTTTAGTTTCATTAAAAATTAAAACAAATTGAAGCACATACGTGCACAGTGTAAGTCATTATAAAGTGCTTTGTCATCCATCATGCTATATTCAAATAGGAAAAAATAAAAATAGATATTTATTTATATATATTTTCCACATATAATTGCTCCTGGAACAGCTTTATAATAATAAAAAAACGTAATTCTTCTCTTATTAGAATTTTTATTATAGTTTTTAACAGCATATGTTTGATTGCACGCGATATTTATGTTAAACCCCATTATATTTTTTGGTGGTAGGAGGTTCGTCCTCCGTCTGGCTCGCGACCACTATCATGTCAAAGACGAACCGCCAAATATCTTATGATGTGTTCCGGTTCGATGGCATGTAAGCCAGGTTTTCCCCTTTCCCACCCATCCTTTCCCCAAAATGTGGTGGTTCCGATAGCGGACTACTACATTGTCCTCCCTTTCCATCTGTATCCTCTAGGTTGGCAACGCATCTAGTACATCTACATCGGTCGTTCTGCTCGTTTGCCATCTGGTATCCATAAAAAAAAAAAATATTATTTATACTTATTTTAAGTATGGATATTAATTTTTTTGGTTATGCAAAGTAGTGACTAGTTTTAAAATACAAGTAACCGTGTAATTGAATGTACCTCTATATTATTTTTTAAAGAAACTAAATAAAATATTATGATAATATATAAAGTTTTGTTACAATTGTGTTCTTACTAATGAACAAAAGTTAGCTGGCGTACAACCTTTTTGACCGCATGACAAACTCAACACCTAAATAAAAGAATATTTTTCTACCTGAGACGCTAAAAAACTTGGGTCATGCGACTTTTGACACTTATGCGCGTAAAAAAACATCTAGCTATTTTTATCAACTATAAAAAAACGAACTTCTAATACATTCGTTTTGTTAGCTTATTTAACGTAAAATTAAATATATACCTGTTTGAGAACAGAATAACCATGTGCCTTTTTATTTTTTTTTATAAAAATCTTATTATTGTAAGCATTTACTTAGTAGTAGTAGTTAGTAGTTTTTATATTTTCATATTTACTAAATCTTTTCTGAGTTATAACTAATAAACTTTAAATAAAATGATGAACCGCCAAATATCTTGTGATGTGTTCCGGTTCGATGGCATGTAAGCCAGGTTTTCCCCTTTCCCACCCATTCTTTCCCAAAAATGTGGTGGTTCCGATAGCGGACTACTACATTATCCTCCCCTTCCGTCTCTATCCTCTAGGTTGGCAACGCATCTACAACATCTCTGGTGGTGTAGATGTTCATGGGCGAAGGTAACCACTTACCATCAGGTGGTCCTTCTGCTCGTTTGCCATCCGTTATCCATAAAAAAAATAAATAAATAAATAAAATATCTCAAGTACCTATAATGGAACTTAGCCGCCGTTTACTTTTTAAATAATAATAAAAGATTTTTACAATAAAAAGAAATATTTAAATGCTGAATATATTATTTACATTATTTACCAAATAATAATCATATTTCATAGATCGTCATCGTTGTATGTAACAACGATTAAAACAGATACACGAAACAACAATGAACAGTAATTGAATTCTGAGGCAATCTTAGTCGGTCCGTAAAACCGGATTACTATGCCTATCCTCCGTGTTGTGCGGAACCCTCCGTTCGGTGCATCACGCACGTGTTGTCGGATTAATTGAATGCTTGAACCCGCCGCCGTCTCTGCCCGCATCCACCTACCTAACCTACACAAATTACTTATACAATCGTTTGATTCATAAATGCTATGGAGTGTCTATACTCATATAGCTCTCTTTGAGCCTTTATAATTTTTTTTTCACATTATTTGTATTTTTCATACGACGTCTGGGCGCGGGTCGCAGGGCGCGGGCGGGATCAGAGACGGTCGCGGGGAGGGGCGGGTCGTGTGGCCTCTCGCGTTTAGTACAGCGCTCAGCAGGAGTGTCGGACGCTCGGCTTTACAGTCGCCGACTTTAATATTCTTCGTTTATTTTCTTTTCTATTCATTTCATTTATCCCACAAAACTTATCGGGAAGTTTCGTAAGTCGTCCAGTGAGTTGTTGATATTACCCCTTATATTAAGACTTATTTTATTTTGACAGTGTCACGTGTGGAATTGAATTGTTACCGGTTCCGGAGTTTACAAGTGTTTATAACCACATACGGCCTTCGTATACCGCAGGTAGAGCCGGCGTGTCGTCCCAAAAGTGCGCAAACTTTGTTAGAATTAACAGATAATATTGGATTCGTCGAAGAGCCGAGTTAAGTGATCAACAGGCGATAAACAGACGTATAAAAAGTTTGCACGGAAAGGCTCTTATAGGATTCAGCTCGGAACTTTGGAAGTACGTGTGATGTTTTGAAGTGTTTGTAACTTGCAACATAACCTCATTCAAAATACGCGGGTGTTCTGTGGGCATGCGCAATAGGGTCCATTAAAGTTATTAATAAGTGGCTCGTCATTTTATAAACAAACGTGTGTCCTGTGATTTAGTGCCGGCTCTTGGTGAGTTCTAATGCGCAGTGATCGAGTGTACTACCAGTTCCTTTAGACGTCGTTATTCTATACGATTTCTGGATACTTTGGATTTGATTTGAAAGTAACGTTCACCTGTGGGATTTCGGTGTTTACCTGCGCGCGCAACGTTATTCTTACAAGGTAGGAGATAACAAACTTACGTTTTGAGTATTATTTCTGTGATTTAGAATATAGAGTCTAGTTTTTGTTTAAACACATTCAACATTATTTTTTATTATTTTTTGTGAGTAACCAGTTGCTTAGACTTTACTACTGACTATTGCATGACGTCATTATAACATTCCACAATTTAGCATCTTCCTCGCACACACTGAAGTTATTCAAAAAATATATTATTATTTTAAAACTGCAAATACATTTAGCTTTGAATGTGTACCTAATATGTTAAATTTATATCGTCTACTTTATTTATATACTGCGTGGTTTCCCTAAATCGTTACTGAAGGACTATTTTTGTCATTCGCTCCTTTTAATTAAGAGTTTTAATAACTGTAGGCTTAACGTTACGTACTTCGCCGAGGTAAAGGACCTAGTTTCTATTGTTTCATTCATTCTGCGTTGAACCACAATACCTATATATATACATATGGGCCCACTATTTAACAAAACATACTAGCTCGGTTTTACTTGATGAATTGTTTATTTTTAATTAATTATATGCATATATAATGAAACTTAAAAATACATATAGTTTTAAAGCATGCGAATCAACATAAAATATAGTCAATTCAATAAGTGCTAAATATCATTAACCTTGAACCGGTGGAAATCAAACTCACATACGAAGCAAATCCGGTGCTGTCTACTAATTTTATTATTCTGGTCAACGAAGCGGCGAAGGTACGGTCACTCACTTCGTGCCTAACTAATTCAATTGTTTGCATTTTTATACCTTAATTGTTGTTAATAGAGTCTGATTTCGCGTACATTTAAATAGTAATTGTTTCTTAGGAATGGTCTAACATGTCTACATGCGCTATTGAAGTAATGATAAAATAATATACTGTGTTAATTGCGACATTGCCAGTATATAGTGTAGTAAAACTTGGGAAAAAAAACCAACGAGACTAACGAAGGTCGTTAATTCAATTTACGTCTAAGGATCTCTTTTTTTAATTTATCCTGCTGGATAAAACATGATTTTATACCTGATTTTGTTACCCTTTAATAATAATATGTAATTATCTTATTACTGATATTTAGATATTTATTTAATATTTCGTAAAGGTTCACAATGTATTATTTTGTTTGCACTTAAAGTAGAGTTTGGCTTAATTATAACTAAGAAATGTATTGATTTAACACTGTTTTCACATATTTAAGTGAGATACGTAAGAGAATCCAGACTCTCCGTTTCCTACACATCACTGGATAAGCGAATTTATCTACGACAAACTTTTAGATTGTACATAGTAAAAATAAAATGTTTGTAAGATTCTATGATAATTGTTGATGATAAACTCACACTGGTAAGTATTTGTATAAATATATATATACATATATATATATTTTTTAACTTCACGCTGTATCCCGCATAAAGCGGGGTAGGCAGAGGGAACCGGAGAATCTAGTGTTAAGACACTCCATTCTCTTTCAACATTTCCGTTCCCCACTTTCCAAATTGAGGCATTGCGTGTTGAGTGGCGGAACTCAACGACGCGCTTTTGCCTTGCTACCAAACCCAAGAAATGAAATTTTACATTTCCTGGAATGGGAATCGAACCCACAACCTGTCGCGTTTTCAGCCACGACAGGCGTTACAAATATAAACATAATTATATATATTATTATTTAACTCGTATACACATTAAATATTTGCTGTAATTATTGCAAAGGATTACATGAACACAGTCTATTTAAAGATAAAATAATTATGACATGTGTTAAACCGATTTCGACAATGTTATTGTTTTAAAACCCCACACCAATATTATGGAGCTGATTAATTAATTTAAACTCACGCTTACCATTAAAACCTATTAGCGCTCCCAAGCTTTTATTGGTCCGTAAATAGTTTTTGAAATGAAAGAGTATTTTTAAAAGGGTTCCTTTTACTGTCCGTTTAATTAGATCCAGTTAAATAAACTTTGCAATGCTTTTTATAAAACGTATTTAATTATACTAGTGTTATCTTGTATACTCCGTTGACGCGTTAACAACGCGTTGTCTTTAGTAATGTATATGTCACTTTATATAAATATGGATGTCAAACCATGGTAGTACAAATACAAATACAAAGTGTAACATTTATTGGTAGTGTGTGTAACATTTACTTTATTAATTTAATATACTTTTTATGCATTATTTAAAAAAAAAATTAGCATTCTGCTCTCCTTCTCTACATCCTTACTTCCTTACTAACATTATAAATGCGAAAGTAACTCTGTCTGTCTATTTGTTAGGCTTTCACGCCTAAACCACTGAACCGATTTTGATGAAATTCGGAATGAAGATGGAGCTGAACTTGAGAAAGGAAATACCTTTTATTTGCATACTTTTTATTGCGATAAAAATGGTAGAAAGGGTTGAAATAGGGGATGAAAGTTTGTATGGACATTAATTATTGCCAAACATAAAACAATGTAAGATTGTTCAACTGTTTACAACTTTCACACCTAAACCACTTAACCAATTTTGACAAATAGTGTAGACCTTGGGAAAGACTATAGGCTACTTACTCTCTACCATGTCGCGTGATATAACCGAATTCCACGCGGGCGAAGCCGCTGACGGAAAGCTAGTAAACTATAAGTGTGCGAAGTTTCATGCTCCTCCGTCCGCGTAATTTTCGTAAAAAGGGTTCCAAAGTTTTTGTTTCACGTATATAGATATTACATGTACTTTTATAACGTTGCTGTTGATATACTGCGTATTATATTAAAAGTATTAAAAAACTGCATCGTTTCTTCGCTCATATTTAAAAATAGTTTATGTTAAGAAATAGATTGTTAATAAAAGAACGCCTTGTTCTATAGACTATATAAAGTATAGACTAAATATACGAGTAGATTGAAGAACGAGTATTGATATACAAGTTAATAAGTATTATGAATACTTCAAAGTATTGTAACAAGGAGCGTGGGTTCACATCCCACGACACTTCATACATTTGGCGATTTTTTTTAATTTATATTAATAAAGTTATTTTTGAATACGCGTACTAACAAAAAAAATAAATCAATATACTATATTTAGTTTAGTATATGTGTATGTATAATACATTTCATAATATTACTTATATATCATATAATACCTGTCATGGCGCAGAGGCACAAGCGTGCGATTGTAAACGCGACAGGTTATGGGTTCGATTCACAGGCGAAACGCGGCGTTGAGTTTTGCCACTCAGCACGCAATGCCTCAATTCGGCGGAAAGTGGGGAACGGAGTGTCTTAACACTAGGTTTACTGTGCATACCCTGCTATATCGGGATCCAGCGTGAAGCTATGTATGTATGTATGTATATCGTATAACTATATTATTATTTCATAGTATGGCTTTGGGATTCTTATGATTCTTGATATCTCGCAAACGAAATGAAGAGAAACAAGTTTAAGCGAAACTTGTCTTACCGCATTATTTTACCTAATTTTATCATACCTACAACTTTAAATATTGTGAAATATATTAAGCTATATATCATTTTAAATAACTTTTTTATTTTTTTTATTATGTGCTAAGAAGTTGCTTAGTTAGTTGCTTATATATATATATATATATATATATATATATATATATATATATATATATATATATTATATTAATTAATAAAATTCTCAGAATAAATTAAACTTTGTTTGTGTAAACAGTAAAAATGAAGCAAGAATATCATATGTGTGTTATAATATTATAATGTAGAACGAATATAGGGTTGTTTTCACTTTCTAAACACATTAAATAATTAATATCCACGAGGCACACGCAACGTATGGTAAAGACAGAACAACCATAGCGCTGACTGTGCCGCTATTAAATTTCAAGTGACCAAGCCTCGCGCGCATATGCAATGAATGGGTACGTCAGAAACAGGAAGTTATTTTTCAGAGCTTTGAAGCTCGTCACTTAATCGAAAACGTAAATTTCTTCGGGCTATTTCACTGAAAATGAACTTTAAACTACTTTATCCTTAAAAGCTTCAAGCTTCTTTTTGCTTAACAGGATTGGTAGAGATAACTAAGTGTTCAGACACTCCGTTTTCCATTTTTAGTGACACTGTTTGTTGGGTAGCGGAAACCAACGCCATACTCAGCAAACTATACTTGCAAATGTTCCGCGAACGATTATGTAGAATCATCAGGTTTCACTGGATATGTTTACATTTAGAAATATAAATGGCTCGGTATTAAAAGTTGTTTTATTTCAATTGCTGGCTTTTATTTTAAAAAGAAAAATAAGTAAAGTGAATATTTAAACGATAAAAGATATCGCATTACTAAGAATTTCTTGATTTTTCCATAATGGATGTTGAATTGATATTATAATAATCAATCGTGATGAATAATAATATCAATTATTATTTTTTTTTTTATGGATAACGGATGGCAAACGAGCAGAAGGACCACCTGATGGTAAGTGGTTACCTTCGCCCATGAACATCTACAACACCAGAGATGTTGTAGATGCGTTGCCAACCTAGAGGATACAGACGGATGGGGAGGACAATGTAGTAGTCCACAATCGGAACCACCACATTTCAGGGAAAGGATGGGTGGGAAAGGGGAAAACCTGGCTTACATGCCATCGAACCGGAACACATAAGAGATTTGGCGGTTCGTCTTTAACATGACAGTGGTCGCGAGCCAGACGGAGGACGAACCTCCTACCACCAAAAAAAATTTATTTTAATTATTCATATATTATGTAAATCAATTATATATTCTATACTTATAATATAGATACGTAATGATCTTTATATGTACTGTTATAATATAATTTAACTTTAGCACTTACTATTTTTTATTTCGAAAAAAATAATCTTAACCTTAAACATACATACATACAAACATAACGACTAGAACTCTTTAAATAATTTATAAATATGAAATATTATTCCAAAAGATGTTTCCAGTAGGTACATGACTTGACGTATTTGCGATGAAAAATATACGTTCACCTGCGAGGTCGAATGTCATGGATTTTGTAAGGCTCAGCCATTTAACATTACCCATCGCTAAATAAGCATATTTGATCATTAATATACGTAAGCGATTATTCTCATATTTCAAATTACGCTTTTATATGTGTACTTGTAACGTCCACACCTACAAAAAAAATGAAAGGAATATATTTCTAGACGGAATATTCAGAATAGTTTTATTGTTAAGGTAAATTTAAATACCGTTGTTAGAATAAAAAAAATATTATCGAACGCCATATAGTCTTGTGAGATCATCCACCGATTTTAACTTCAAACAAGCTTTAAAAATAAACCTAAAATTTATAAAAGCAACATAAAGCAATAAAAATAGTATTTTTGATTGGATATAGCAACCGGATCTGGGCTCGTCTCGCGATTCCCGGCGGCACAGACAGACAGATTTATTTCTTATGTCATCGATTCATTTGCATTTCGGTACTCAATATTTGAATTGAACCGTGATCTACGAATGTGATTTCATCCAACAAACATCTGTTACACGGCACAAGGTCATAGAATTTATTGCTTATCTGTATAACGATGCTATTATTATTTCAATACGTTTGTTTAACTATTCACTAGAATATTAAAAATACTTCCTCTTATTGAAGGCATTCCTGCTTTTAAAAGCTATTTCGCGATATAATGTATCAATATTATATGTAAAATAATATTCATTTATATTTAAGTCATAGTTGCTAAGCGAAAATAATTGATTAAAATTCGATCTTTGCGATTTGTTAATTAACTAGCAAAATATAATATTACAAATAGTAAATAAAATTCTTGAATAAATTTTCGCACCGTGGAATTGGAAATCACATATAGGAAGTAACCGTATACCTATTCTATATTATTTTTTTGAAGTACCGTCAAGGTTAAGCACCAGTACATGTACAGCTTAAACATAAAATATATAAATATATGGTGAATTAATCAATAATATTAGAAAATATTCCCCTGTTTTAATGATGCGGGCGCTGGCTTTGGCAGAACGTTCGTATCCGTAGTTTACAGCCACGGCAAATATCAAAATTGTAAGAGGGAAGCGATCCATGCCTAGTTAACTTCAATCGTGCAGCAGCGGCGGGGAGGCCGAACAGTAATTAATTACCGCTGTCACAGACAAGCGGGGCTAGGTAAGTTGTCTAAGCAAAAGTAGATATATAGGTCGTCTCCGACAATTTGTCCAAACTTTGCCAAAGAACCGATTGGTTCGGAAAAGTGTTCAAGACAAACACTTGTACTTAAGCAAGATCAGATAACTTTTCTCTCACTGGAAATGTTTAGTGACTCGCTTTATCTGTATATACGAGTATGTATGTTTGATTTGCATAAAACATTTTCATATAAACTTTTCAGGCACAGTATTGTCAGCCGATAATGGTGTACGATACAGCACAATAGAACAGAACTGCACGAGGATGAAGTTGCAAAAGTGTGCAACTGAATTCTGCAAACTAGAGTAGATACGTCTCCAGCGAGTCGTACGTAATGCGCTCGATAATATATTCAGATCGCATTTATTCGCAGAGCCATAGCCGACGAAACAAGGTTTTGTTAGTACAGCCGTGAGACAATCCCCGTAGGCTACACTTTGACACGGCTTTAAGCAAAGAATACGGCCAACCTTGAAGTATACACTGAGAAAACACTTCAGCGCAGCCATTCACGCACGCTTCATTGTCCGACGCATTAAGGCTTGACTCGTCTACGTTATTTGCCTAAACAAATTTGCTTAATAATTTATATAAATTTTCATAAAAATTGGCGTCATTCTATATAAATACTTGTCACGACTGTAGACTTTTGACGGTGTAAGTTTTGAAGTAGCACTTGTCCCGTTTAAACTAAGTAATTCAGACGAAGTCGTCGTAAAGTTTTATTGAAAATTTAAAATTCTAAGCGCTTCGCTGGTTCCGCAGACACAAGAACCTGAAGAAATGAAATTTTTCCTCGTATTGTATCTGATCTAATAATGCCCGATATGTTATAGATTGCCTATCATGCCAACATTTTTATTATACTGAAGTGGAAGTTATTTGTCTTGCGTTTGGAGCTCCTTATACCTGGCCTTAAAGTTATTGTTAGAATTGTAGAGGTATGTTTCAGTTTATTAAGCGCATACTGTAGTGTCTCAAGTTTCGGATTGTTTAAATAGGATCGGCGTTGTTAAGGAGGTTAACTCCATAATTAGCGAGCTGTAGAATATAATCCTTGCCTGTTTGTTGTAATAAGATCAACACTGGTTTATACTCTGATAAGAGGATATCCCTTGTTATACACATATCACAACAATGTCCATAATATACGATTATATAGAGCGCGATTAACTCTCTACATTCTAAAATTAAATTTTGCTTATTATTGATATATTATGTATAATGAAGCCATCGTGGCGCAGTGGAAAAACGTCTGATTATAAATACGACTGGTTGTGGGTTCGATATAATTATTTTATTATATTTCTCTTAATCTAATTATCTGGTGATATCTCTACATAAAAATCATTTAGAATAATCAATATAAATCTATTTAAATCATAAACTACATTATGTTTAAATGTTATTATCCACTTTGATATATGTACCAACCTCATATCGAAATTAGCATAAAAACGTTGGTATAACAAGATCTCAATCTATCTAAGCATATATATCTTTTATTGAAATTTATATTATCTGTAAAAATTATATGACTATATTTGTTTGTCTGTTTATTCATAACAAATAAGACTTTATTCTAGAATATTTTATAATAAAATGCTCTCTAGACACGAAATAATAATTATATTCACATATTTACCTTAAATATAGTATTACAAAATAAATTAAAAACCATAACAATATGCCAATGACATATTCCTAACCTTCTATATAGTTCAAAGTTATAATTGGGAGAATGAGTGCCGATTACGGGTTCACGCCTCACCCGCGTCCGTAGCCGAGGCTGACGTAAATTAGTTAGCAACTAAGTGATACTTCCATCACTATCGGATCAATCTTCTAACGTGTATATTGTATTTACGTACAATTAATTAAACTGATAAGATGTTGCTTTAGACTAATTTATTTAATTAATTATTAATAAAATTTCAATTTTTAGGTATTTATGTGTTCTTGTTATCGAGTAATATTTACTTTATGTGTATGTCCATGAACACGATGCGTGTACCAGATCTTTTTATAATCATGTGTCTTTTTTTTATTTTAACTCAAATATATTTCCGGCAATGAAGTTAAAAAATGCATTTTTATAAAAAACGCAAGAAAATATATAATAGGATAATTTAATAAGAAAAATATACTAAAAGTGTCATCGACTAAAGAGTTCTTTACTCACGCACTAAAATTAGAATTAATTTCGTTCCGGATCAAATTGCCGTCTCTGATAGTGGACAGCCGCAAGAATATTGTCTAAAGCATTGGATTCTTTCCAACAATCGATTATTTTCACCACAGGATGTTGTAATGTATTTTATGTGGTGAACATTAATGTTATTTAAATTTTTATATGTCCGGCTAAGTCAAGACGTCCCATTTGGAGAACAAGATATCTTTAAAAAATATTTAACCTGTTCTTTAGGTACGTATGTTTCCTAAAGCGAAATTATATATTACCTATTTAATTTTTGTATGAATATATTTATGGTATAATCAATTGACAACTGCCGCGCACGCGCATGATTTTATTTTTTCATACATGTTCATAATTGGTGCCCATATTGCAAAAATATGTTATAAGAATATCTATCATCATATCACTTAGATCTGATGATATTTTATATAATATTTTAAATTAGTTAAAAAATATATCAATTTTTAAAACTTGTTTTCTAGTACGAAATAACACAAAAGCTAGAAAAAAAATTGTATGTATCAGTCCTCATCATCAAACTTAATTGATTATGACTGCATTTGTTTTACGTTTTATTTTCTTGCTAAATTTAAACCGTTGTTATTATCAAGCGGCGCTGCAGCGTTATTACCTATATATCACTTATGTGGCACCTGTCAACGTATCCAAGATAACTTTTGACAACTTTATCAAAAACACTTTGACAAGTACCGTTTGACAATTGAACATCGGTATCAGCGTTTGATTGTGAATTCTCTGAGAATTTTTTGGATTGGCCCATATTATTCGCATGTTTGTAAGAATGTCGTACCATTATGCAAAATTGGGATATGACTAACTCATCCCGATGCTTATGTGTTTATATCCAACAATATTTTTATGGTATATAACATATCAGTGTTATAAAAGAGATCGCAGCGTTATATTTCGATAAGCAATATGCAATGTCCCTAAAAAGCAAGTGTTGTTAGCTATTGGGTTTTCTGTCTCTACAAATTTTGCATACATATTTATCAAATGATTAATTACGAAAATATTTTTTTGCAACAATGGTCTACATCACGATGCGATGAAATTAACTGAAAAGTACTTTATCTAAACTATTTTATTATTACTTTTGTCATAAAAATATTTGTTAGCTCGCCCAGAGAACGAATGAAACATTGAGAGACCTTTGCCGCAGCTTCGCGATTGTTTTTGTCTTTAACAAGTGACAGTTTTACTCATTTTCTTATTCTTTATAAAATTTATTTAATAGTACAAAATAAATTTTATACAAAAATGTATACACTTGGTTCTTACCATGTGCATGTATAATTTTTATTTTATAATATTACTAATTTATTAAAAATGTCTTAATACAATCTTTCTTGCACATAATTCTTGCACAAAATTACAATAATTTTGGGAAAATAGGAATAAATATGAATAAATAAATAGGAATAAATAGGAATAAATATGCGATCCAGAATAGGTAAGCACGGACTATGACTAAGACTAAACAGAATGATTTAATAAATAATTAAAGTATTTTTTCTATGAATGGTAGTAAGCAAGAATTTAAAAACTGTACGCAATTATATTTATAAGGTTTTTTTCTTCACACGCATCTCTTGCATTTAGTAGGGTTGCCAGAGTGAGCTTACGATTAATGTTCCGTTTGACACTAAGTGTATTCTGTTTTTTATTTATCTTTATGCAAATTTATATAGCAATAGGCTACAGTTTAAAATGAATATTTTCGAAAACTGTTGAATTTCCATATAAATAATATACAAGTACAATCCTTTTATTGGTGGTCAAAATTTCTTTTATGAGAAAAAGATATTGTTTGACCGCGTCAATCCTGATGTGATCCTGATGATCCTGTAGATGCGACCCAAGCATGTTTTATAGCAAAATATTTAAAAAATATACTTCTTTTTATTATTTAGCTAGAAAATAATTTTGGTAGAGCTATGAAATTATTATTACTTTTTTTAATATGTAAGCGAGATGTTTATTTTCCTTCTGCGTGAACGCCTAATATCGGAAAATGCCGGAGGAAAACTGCCGATAAAATAAACTCTTAGTCTACTAGTACTCATATATATACATTTGACCCAATACTCTGATAAAAATATATCACGAGTCTATTCAGAAGTGACCTTTAACATTTATTGTTAGTTTCTAACAAATTGATCTGGAGTACTCGTATTCCAGTATTTTTATTGGGTAAAGTCGAATTGGCTCTTAACATTACTTCTTAATAATATATGTATTAATTTTAAAGTTACGCTTTTTTGTATATTTAATGTATTGATATTAATAGATATATTAGTAAAGTGTAAAATATTATGAAAAAAAAGTGCTTAGTACTGCCGTCCATTGGTACTAAATTTTCTTTAGATTGGCTAATTTAAGTGCAGCCTTGCTTTCTCTAAAGAAAGGCAAATATCGTTTATTATCTTTATGCGGAGTTTGAAGAATAAAGTAAATAAATAATAAATAAATATATAAAAAATAAATAAATAAATAAAGCATGTAAATAGAATAAACAAACAAATTGGTAATTTTTACTCATTTTATATATATAACTAATATTTCAAGCATTAAAATTGAAATAAATTTTATATCAAAATCTATTTTACAGATAAGTATGTTATAAATTATGATATCATTATGATCAGCCTTGTTAATGAACGGTGCCATGACAGCGCACGAGGTCACGTCTCACGATTCATTGCTCTGTGATTCCTTCATTCGGTTCATTTTAAACATTATTATGCAATCACAAGAGACAAAAGAATTATGCTCAGTTATTTAAGTAGGTTAAAAGAAGATTTCTAATAGCAAAGAAGAAAAAAAATAGGAGAATAAAAATCTTCAGGATTTTTTCATGATCGGTTATAGAGAGTAAGAATTATATATAATAAACACAACATACCTCTTTGTATCTTCAACTGTCATCAAGTTCATGCAGCGCACACGCTGTTATTATCACTTCACCTACGTGATCGTTCTCCGGTGTTTCTCGATTTTTAACTGAGGTAACTCTTCCTTGTTTGCACTGTATCAATGCTACTTGATTTTGCAACACATATCTAATAAACAATATATGTACATACGGGCGTCAAAAAAATCTTTTTAAATACTACTGTCCGTCCACGTGTGCATTATGAATTTTTATTAAACTTCGTAATTTATGATTTCCACAAAAAGCATTCAGTTATGGGACAAAAACGCTTCATATAATTCTGCTTCGAGTAAACATTAATTCTTTCGACGGTTAAAAATGGATATTAAATTTTGTGTGGGATACTCATACACAGTGCCAGGAACAAGCCTGACAAATAAAGAATACGCAGTGTCTTATCAACGTCACTGTATACACATAAGTGTATCTCAAACAGGGATATGTCTATAATAGAGATTTTCTTAATTAAGTATACGAGTATGTATTTGTAACACGTTACTACTGTGCCAAATTCATATTCCTCCATTCGCATAATTTGCCACGGTAAAAAAGGATATAAAGCCTTTCCTTCACGTATTAATCATAATGATTAGTATAAAATCATTTTGTATTCATTACATTATCGACGCATAATTCAGGTTTTCTTCGTTTTATATTATAGGTATGTCTAACTAACTAATAAAAAGCTATTATTGGTTGCGTGCAAATAATTCGCAGTGCGGGTAAGCGATTAAAATGACTTCCGTGTCTTGATGATTTGACTATTTGTGTGATGATGTGATGTCATTGTTGTATTATCCGGGACCAGGGTTGCAACCAGTTACTAACTATAATGATTCATAACTTACAAAGCAGTTTCTATAATAAATGTATTATTCTTATATTTATTGATTGTCAATAAATTACACAAAGTTAGCAAACTTTTCCTCCTCTGGGCTTATCACATTTAAATATCTTATTAGGGTTGATAAAATTCAACTACCCAAGTTTGTGAATGAATTGAAATTTTAAGTACAGTTCATAATAAAATTACTTATTATCTCCTATCAAAATTCGGCCGTGACTTAAGCAGTTTTATGGGAATTGCTATCCCATTTACTCGCAGCGAGAAAGTTTGGCGTGGAATTTGTACGGAATGTTCCGAAATAGGGAACCGGCATCATACTCCTGGGAACTAAGACGTTAAATCCTTGTTACGACCACCTACTGAGCTTTTACTCACTTTCTAAATAGATACGAATTGCCGAATGAATTGCTGTTCGGAATTAGCGCCGATTCAATCAAGTTAGCTTTTTTTGTTACTACGACAGAAGTTAGGGGAAATTGATTTCGTTTTATTATAATAATATTGACATTTCAAACTACTGCTAAACTAATTTTGCGAATTGATGGACATATATATCATTTTGTATGCACAAGCCTACTCTACTTACTTTATCTAGCGTATATTTGTTAGAATTTTATAGCTTCGAGTGAAATTCCAAAGACTACCTCTGCAGGCAGATATATATGTCGTGACATTATCTATTACTTCTATATTTATTATCTATAAGGAAAACATATAAAAATAGAGTGATCCCAGAGAATATAGAGTAAAATTATATACAAACAGAGCAGCTTTATTAGGTGGTTTCTAATAAGATTACTGTGCTTTGTCTAGAACGTACTATTTACGTTTTAAAATGTGTAGGATTTGCTTTTTTTATGGATAACGGATGGCGAAACGAGCAGAAGCACTCCTCACCTAATGGTAAGTGGTTACCAATGATGAACATCTACAACACTAAAGATGCGTTGTAGATGCGCCGCAACCCAGAGGATACAGATGGAAGTGAAAGGATAATGCAGTAGTCTCACATAGGAAACCACCACATTTAGGGAAAGGGGATGGTGGGAAAAGGGGAAAACTGGTTTCATAATGCCACTTAAACCGGAACACATCATAAGATGTTTATGGTTCGTCTTTGACATGATAGTGGTGAGCCAGACGGAGGACGGAACCTCCTACCACACCAAACAAATTTCTATATTTTTTGTTACCTCAATTCACGTAGCATTGGAACAATTAGCCTAAATAAAAATATATAATACGTTTAAACTGCTCCTCTAGGATTGTTTGTAATTAAGAATTTATATCTTTTTTTTTTTGTTTTACTACAACTTTTAATAATTTAAAATGAATACGTGAATTTTTTACTCACCTACTTTTTTTTTTTCAAAAACCATACATGTCTAGGGCATTTTGTGAAGAATGTGCAGTTTATTCAAAAAATTGGTTGAACCTAACTGTATGACATTATTAAAATAAAAAAACTTTACTAAAAACATTTTTCAAAAGTGACTGTAAAATCTGTATTAGTGGTTTCCTCGATGCAGAAAGGCCCAACACATCCATATGTAAAGTGCCCACAAGACATCTGCTCTACCTTGCGTGAACCAAATAAATTTATTGCTCAACGTCACTGGACTTAGCACATCCTGCCAGAAGCTTTGTTAGATGAAACCACCGATTTAAAATAACCTTTTATAAATGAATTGGGTTGACAATTGACAGTAACAGGTAATGTAAGAGAAAAAAACTTCGTGTATAAGAGCAATTTAAATAGAACTGAGCGCTTTATTCATAATTGTTTGCAATTCATTAATTTAAATAAATGTAGCAAAAATATTTCTTATTTTTGTTATGATTAAAATTGGTTCTTGAATATACACTATTGATTATTCATCTCACAGGAAATACAGAAAGGACGGCTTTGCATTTTTCCTCCTTCTTATTTATATTGTGTTTTTCATAAATAATCGGCGTGAGGTACATAACTATTTTAAATGAGACTTATCAGATGATAAGTCTCACTTATAATAGTTACTTATGGTTAGCATAGAAAAACATTTCCAGGCTGGGTATCACATCAACGACCTCTCCCTTGCAGTAACGGAGTAAATACCGGAGAATATTCAAAAAAGTTGCAATTAGATAGGTAATTTAATAATATAATATATTAAAAGATAGCATACACTTTTAACGATGTTCTTCTATTTCTTCATAGAACAGATTTTACGAATGCTGACATTTTTGAAATCCGATATGTTTAACTTGTAAGAATTAGAGCGTACCTATCGGATTATTCTAAAAGTGTGTGGGCACGTTACTGCGTAACAAGAATTTTAGCAACAAGTAAGCTAGTCGAAGAACGAGGTCATGCCGTATGAAGTTGAAATAATCGGCTTAAATGTAATCCTCCCTTTAATTAAATTAAGATTTTTTGTAGTTGTTCTGAAATATTTTGATATTTAGAGGGTTTGAAATGTACGGCTTTTAACTTCGTTGCACTACTTGAAAATGAAATTTGGAGCGTTTCAAATAGAATTATGTATGCTAAGTGGAAATAGATACCAATATTGTTTTCGTTGTAAGCTTTATAGAGGAAATAAATATACGACAAAATTATTAAACAATTTACAGATGGTACAGTAAATTTTATAAAAGATAATAATACTTATTTATTTTATATCAGGGGCTATCATCGGTAAATATCAATCGAAAACTTTCATGTCATGGTGACTTCATTAATTGTTATAACTCATTAAAAACGAAACTTAAGAATTATTTTTAATTTAAAATAAATATTTTAAATAGTCTCTTCTTGTAACTTGATTGTTCATGATCATAATCATAATATCTGGATTTATCTAGCACTAATTGTTTCATCATGTTAGTTAATTAACCAAACGTACAATGCCACATGATAGGGCTACCATACACAATATAGCTTAATTTCAAAAATAAATATCAGTTCTATTATACTAATATATCGTATGTTATAATTTTAGGATCTTGTAAAAACTTTCTTGCTTCATTAAACTAGTAACTTATATATATTTATTTGTTTTGAGGGTATATTTTTTATTTTATTTATTTATTTATTTATTTTTTTTATTTTATATTCATTTTTTTAGATTAGATGTTTATCTTAATTGTTTATTGTACGGACTGTCATCCCGTTATATATATTTTTTTTCTTTTCATCCCTATCTACCGGTTGGTTGAAGATATTCTTATAGAGATAAGTCCATCGTTGCTAATTACGCCGTCCTGTACTATTTTTACGTGTTTCTAGTTTTTTTTTTAAAGTGCAATAAAGAATATTATATATGTTTATGTAATCCATTAATTTTTTCATAGTAAGAGTTTTATCATATTTATTGATTCGATTTACTTTAAGACATCATCGGAGCTAGCTGAGTAGAGTGTCAAAGATATCTCGTCTTCGATTACCTGAATTGTCTTTTCGTTCCGAAGAATTTCTGCTCAAATTCATCCGTTCAATTCCATTACTTGACATGCGATGCTGAAATCCTGCCTACTTCCCATAATACAAATAAAGGGTGATGAAAACAGAAATAAACCAAAATATTGGATTTCAATTATATTTTCTTGGGTTGAATAATAATAATAATGTAGGCATGTTGGGCCAGCAACGACAGCCCTGTTTAGCTAGTACCGTGGTATACCCAGTAGTGGAGAGCCCTTTGTGACGGAACCATAACGCAAGCGACGATAATCAGTTACCCCAGACATCCTCATTTCATAGGTACTTCACATAATAGACCCTAATGATATAAGATTTACACAATACTAATGAAGAACACCGCGTTCGCGGACGACTTAATTAATGCTGAAAGTTAATTAAACTTGGGAACAAATATGACACAAATTTAGCGTTGTCTAAAAAAGTTTCTAGTTTCCATTAAGTAATTAGGATTCATAAATTGCTGAAGAAATAAAAAAAAGACAAAGCCAAATGTGTTGCCGTGGACAGTCCGATTGCTTTTACCGAATAGTTACGTATATATGATAAAAAGAACAGTTTGCGTGGTGGAGGTTTCGTCCTTTCGTTTGAGTTGCGATCATGTTATCATAAACAAAGACGTCCGCCTGCGATAAAGCCTGGCCGATGTTGTGTTTTTTCATTTCACCTTTCCCCAATGTGGTGGTCCTGGAGAACGGAATACTACAATGTCCTCCCTCTCTTCCATCTGTATCCTCTAGGGTTGGTTAATCTACCTACAACATCTCTGGTGTTGTAGATGTTCATGGGCGAAGGTATCCACTTACCATCAGGTGGTCCTTCTGCTCGTTCATGCCATCCCTTATCCATTAAAAAAAAAGCAATTAATAAGGAATATTATGAATAAATTATCATTTTTGATTAAACTATTTTGTATTGACAAAAAAATTATAACCGATGTTATTTATAAATATTGTGTCATTATCTTATTAAGTAATTTCTATATGTGACTGTAGTCAACTATTGTAAAATGCCCCATTTGGCGCTTAAATCAGACGGTGTATGACACGAGAATAGTAGATGCCTGCCTCTGGGGTGCAAGCCGCATGATCGATATCGATGTCCGTACCGCAAACCCTATATATTGTTTAGAAATATATAATAAGATAACCAATACCACCCTTAATCGTAATGATTACTAAAATATTCAACTTTAATGGATTTGTAGGAACTTTTAATATAGTAACATTCATAATATTCATATTAAAAAATGTTTTGTTTCCATAACTTATTTAATAAATATATATATATGTATATATATATATATATATATATATATATATATATATATATATGAAAGATTGCATATTGATATTGTAGGATATAGTCTAACTTATCTTATACGATTGTCATCTGTTGTCTCTTATTTATTTAGATAGATATTTGGTATAAAGAAGATCAATCATATTTTTATTATTATCATACATGCAAATTTATCAGTAAAAATGGAAAATATACGGAAATGTGTTGATGTGAATACTTACGTAACGTTTAGTATCAAGTAAACTGTAAAAGCTTCACGTGGATTAATTGAAGTAAGTATGTACATATCATCGTGATATTCGGCTAACGCGTACCATATCTCGCTACGGTCTGGCAAGCGCGATCCATAAGTTAGTGTTGGCGGGTCTCAGCCTGCGTGTCATTTCCACCGGAGATAGGGTGATATGTAGTACAACTACTGTATTCTCATAGACTAACAAACAGCCAGAAAACTATTAGCGAACATTAAGCATTCATGCTGTGTTTTTGTACGAGTCTCGTATTTACTGACCCTTTGACCAGTCACGGCTTTTGTTATATTATAGTACTCTTGTATGTGTTATATATATCACCTAACTTTAAATCATATGCAGATGTTCAAGCTAGGACCACAAAATGAAACCTTAAAAAAAAATGTAGATCACATTTCTTTAAAATGTTGGTGAAAAGTTTTAATCAACTGTTCAGGTTTAAATGAAAGATCTTTTGTATGACAAAAGAGCTGCTTGCCTCAACGAAATCGATAGATATTTGCTCATATACCCTAAACGCTTGGTCTCATTACATTTTAACAGCATTACACAAGCGATAAACAATGATTGGATTTGGAGGAGCAGAAACCATAAAATTGAAATCAATTTTGCTGTAATGGTTATAGGTTCTACATAAAACACGTTGGTGACCAAAAGAGTTTCTTTATCTTTATTGCTGAGAAATTTTTTATGCGTTTAGCCATTAATTTAGATTTCCTTGTTCAGTTTTACACATGCTTAAACCGTCTAAAGTTGACGTTTTGAATATTTGAGCATAATCAAGCTGTACCTTAAAAACAATGTTTTAAGTACTTTTGATGTTTACAATATGTATTTCTTTATTTATGTTAATCATCAATAGTTAATTGGTGTTTACAAGAAAATCTTTTTTAAATAAGTTTTGGTAGCAATTGCATTTTAATCCTTTATAAATAATTATACAAACCTAACCATAATCACTTCGGATTTGTAAAAATATATCCAAGGTTCTTTGCGTTAAAAAACAATTTTGTGCCGCATATATACGACTATAGGACCCAGAATGGTGTGAATAAATGGTCGAATTTTCCCTTTTATTTTGTCAAAATAGTCTGTTGGTTGAGTCTAGTCCGTAAGTAGTGGATGTAAGGTTGGTTGTTTCTTAACATAATGTAATATATTCAGTTCACAAAATGAATTGAGAGTGTTAGTAACTCGCAGTGAGCTCGTGAACATATTCCTCGTAGGGATCTGTTGCGCGGCTCCTACCGTATTGGAGACATGCCTAAAGACAATCTCTAAATTGTTTTGTCATATTATTTAAAAAGTTTTATTCGCTTGTCAATTGTAAATCCTGAGATTTTGTGTATGTTTTTTAGAACTTTTTGACAATTTTTAACAATAATTTAAATAAGTCGATTGTGACATATTATTTATTTGGGAATAAAAATTACTGTTACCATTTTTTTATGGATAACTGATGGCAACGAGCAGAAGGACCACCTGGGATGGTAAGTGGTTACCTTTCGTTCATGAACACCCACAACACCAGAGGCGTTGTAGATGCGTTGCCAACCTAGAGGATACAGATGGAAGGGGAGGTGACAATGTAGTAGTCCACTATCGGAACCAATTACATTTTGGGGGAAAGGATGGTGGAAAGGGGAAAACCTGGCTTACATGCCATCGAACTGAACATATAAGATATTTTGCGGTTCGTCTTTGACATGATAGTGGTCATGAGCCAGACGGAGGACGAACCTCCTTACCACCAAACGTAAATTTGTAAATTTATATAATAAAGAATCGCTATTACTAAAAAAAAAAACTGAATAGAATTAGTATAAAAATATCAATTTTATTTAGCGAGTCTTTACTTTAAATATAGTTTTTCCTAGTACCTGATCCTTTTAGAATACTTTATAAAATCAGAAAGACGAAGTTTATTACTAAGTAAATCCATTGAGCACTTTAAATATAATGTTACATTGAAGCTAACGATCTCATTATGCGATTTGCTTTGCTAAACGAGATAGCTGCTTTCCTTTATCTGCAGCACCTACACTGTTTATAAAAAGAACAAACTTTATATCATATATTTTATATATTGTTTTTTTTTATAGCTTCACGCTGTATCCCGCACATAGCAGGGTAGGCAGAGGGAACCAGAGAACCTAGTGTTAAGGCACTCCGTTCTCTTTTAACATATCTTTTCCCCACTTTCCAGCGAAATGAAGCATTGCGTGCTGAATAGCGGAGCTAAACGCCGCGTTTTGCCTTGTTGCCAAAGCAAAGAAATGAAAATACTACATTATATAATATTTTCATTTCCTGGAGTGGGAATCGAACCCACAAACTGTCACGTTTACAGTCACACGCTTGTGCCTCTGCGCCACGACAGGGCTATTAATATATATTGATTATTAGTTATATATAAAATCTATAAACAAAACACATAATATACATAGGTTTTTTTCAATTTTACTCATATAGTATTTGTAAATATAATATTTTTTTATATCTTATACGAAAGTCGTTTCTGTGGGGTTCACCCAAGTAGGCATTTAGAGGTCTGTACTAGTCTGATGCAATCCAAAGCTGTAATTCTTGCTTATTTACATTAACGAATCATCCTTGGCATCGTTACTTAAATACCTCTTCTCGATGCTTGTTAATTTCCTAACTTGTGAGTGAAGGCTCAACAAATATTCACATGGAAGTTTGTACAGGTAATGGAATTATTGAATCTATATATGCGTGAAACATGCTTTACGCTCAGTTGCACTCACTAGAATCAGTAATTATTAATTAAGCTCACGGATCTACTTATTTACTAAACATATTTGTGTAGAAATATTACATATTATACTGTAATATTTGCTAATTATAATATTTTTATTGTACAGTAGACAAATGGGTAATTTTCTATCTCATCACGTTTGTAATTCTGAGAATGACAGTAACGTCCTTTTGCGCAATAATTCGTGCCGTCAAAACCACCAGAATATTTTCTTACGCAACGATCTTTCATAATTTACAATTGAATATTTCGTAATGAATTTAAGGGTCATCTTTTTAACAGTGCCATGAAATGTTTCATTTTTCTGTCATTAAGAAAAACATTTTACAATGCTAAGAGCTTAATATAATAATATATTACGTTCTTTATTGTATTTTTTATATTACTCGTTTATTCAAAATTAATATTCGCCCTGAGGATTGTTTTATACTGTTTTAAATATTGTACATACAAACAACCACTGAATTTTTAACAACAATTTTTAGGTAATAGTTACAAAGAAAAATATCATAAAAAAATTAGCATGAATTCAAGCGTCTGGATTCCTAGAGAACGTACAGCGTGTGGAAAATTTAATCACCGCGCTAGGCAGTAGACATTCATCATTGTTATTCGACTTGCGTTTGTCTGGCCATCGGTGACGTTATATCGATGCAGACCGATGACCTCAGTACTGTTTGTCTAGTCTCAATACTGCCTAGGCTGCATTGTAAAATTATTTATTGTTTTACGTCTTATTAGAACATTTACCATAATTCTCTAATATAGGTAGTTATGTAAGTTAAATTACAAAAACTAAAACGTCGAAAAATGTTTTTCTAAAACAAACAAACAAACAAACAAACAAACAAACAAACAAACAAATATTCTTTATTGCACACAAATAAACAAATAACATAGAAGTAGTAATAGCGTACAATAAGGCGGCCTTATCGCTTAAAGCGATCTCTTCCAGGCAACCTTTGGATATTTGATTTGTATAAAGTAGTGGTAGGCGGTGCACTAATCAGGATATTTACTTAAAAAAAAAAATTAAATATATGTAAATAAATTGCATAACAAGTGTATAAATAAAAGTTATCGTAATTTTGTTGGCATAAATTATTGTTCTTTTAAACTTGACTAATGTTATTTTAACAAAGTCAAAAGTTTCGCAATCAGTGCGCTAAGGTTGTTAAAGAAATGTTCTAAAGCTTCTTTTTACGCAGATTTAGGATAATGAAATGTAAAAACTTGTTAACCGTGTCCAGCAATATCATTTTCTTTAATAATTATTTGACTGTACCGTGGAAATCTCAGTTAGAAACATGCAGATGTCAGCCATTTGTTATTCAAATTCGTACAGACGTCGCGTCTCAAACGCACCTCAATGAATATGTAAAAACGATTATGGAAAACTTTTGAATAATATTAAGGGACTACTTTACGTTTCAATTTTATTTGCCATTCGGTAATCAGACTTATCATATTACAATGTTTAATATTTAAGTATTATAAGTCTTTGAATTTACTTACTCGTAGTATAAATATAGATTTATACTTTATTCTGTTACACCT
This sequence comes from Philaethria dido, assembly GCA_033558755.1. Taxonomy (NCBI): domain Eukaryota; kingdom Metazoa; phylum Arthropoda; class Insecta; order Lepidoptera; family Nymphalidae; genus Philaethria; species Philaethria dido. The sequence goes on from JAKGSA010000386.1 coordinate 386,353, forward strand.
TTTACATACCACGCTTTAATCGTATCAAATATGTATATATATATTTTTTCTATTGATAACGGACGGCAAAACTACGAGCAAGAAGGACCACCTGATGGTAAGTGGTTACCTTCGCCCATGAACATCTACAACACAAGAGATGTGCAGATGCGTTGCCAGCCTAGAGGATACTGATGGAAAGGGAGGACAGTGTGAGTGAGCCACTATCAGAACCACCACATTTTGGGGAAAGGATGGGTGGGAAAGGGGAAAAAATTGTTTCTTTATTTATAAATGAATACATATAGTTTCACTATAAATTTCCTTTTAACCGTAGTAATAAGTAAGTCAATAAATTAAATTTTTAAAATTATTTTATGGTCAATTGACTGTACAAAAATGATTTTGTACAAAATCTATCTTGATTATATGTTCTTTTGGAGATTTTTTTAATTAAAACAAGGCTGGGGCTTAAACAGCTCAGTCTTTTCTGTCCATTGTTGTTGTGCGCGGCCCGTTTTCGAGGTTTCGTTTTATTTGAATGGCCTCTGCCCGATAGATGAATTTTGAAGTGATGAGTGCCACAGCCTATTTAAGTACAATGTTTACGTTATGAATTGAAAGAATAAGTTAATTACTTACGAAGAAAGAATGCTAGAATAATTTGTTTAGTTTCTTGCTACCTTACACAATGCAGTGTTCATCACTCTTTTTACTACTCTCTGTCTATATATTGAGATAACATATGTAAGAGCCAATAATTGTTAATCTATTATCAAACCTATTTCCTTAGAATTCGAATCTTCAACCATTTTGACCAGTATTAGATATGCCTCAATTACACCAGGACGGAGTCTGGATAAATAATTATATTTTTCGATGGGCATCGTAATCCGTACCCATACGTCTATGTTAATGGAAAACAATCGTGTTTTATTGGACTCGTAAGGTTTGATGGGCTCACCTCAGGAAAGGGTCTTGCCTTCACGATTATAGAGGGTTTCTGTACTTAAGATGCCCTTTACGAGCTAGTCGCAAAAAGTCATTTCTTTATTCATCCAATATTGAGCCTAATCTTGGAATCCCCTGTAAATTTATTTAGGATAGTGAACTAACATCAACTTCTCAGTTTATATAACGCTTTTAATTTTTTTTACTAAATGTGTTATATCAATATCTTTTCCCGGATTAAATAACTATAATATATAACTATAAAATCTAATTTATTATTAAAAAAATTTGCTGTATTTCCTTGTAAGCTTGTTGCTAAATTAAACCGCATCTTTATTGTATTGACAATGTATTTAACTGTTGCAAGTACTTCGCTCTTAACGTACGTACACATATAAACATTTATAAACAACAATTACTAATATTGTGTAATAGCATGTTACATAGTTGGCTTGGCTTGAAAACTTAAAACAAATTTACGGCCAGTTTTGTAGTTTGAGAAAGTTACCGGTCAAGGGCCTAAGATCCTCGTAACATTCCAAGAAAGTTAGGTACCGGCGAGTATCGGTTCAATAGCTAATCGCTCTGAACTCCAGGAACAAGGAAATTTTATTAACGCTATTAGTTTTAAACTGAACAATCTCTTGATTTTAAACGATTTTTTAATTTACCAAGGTCTATCTAAATTACATTTTTTGTAATAAGATATTTGTGTGTTGTACTGTAAAATAATTTATTTAAGATATATAAAAAATATGCATTAATTTTTTTTATAAAACTCTAGTAGGTATAGAATTTACTTGTTGGATGCTAGATTCTAGATATTAATTTACTTTGTTAAATATAAGGGGTACGCAAAAAGTAAAAAAAGGTAAAAAAAGTTAGAAAAATATGTATGGAATAATATGGAATAAAATTATATGGAAGACTGAAGTATTGACGGGGTTAAGTAATAACAGCTAATTACTGAAAAATTATACCCTACTGAATCAAACTTGTATGACTGTTAACATTAGTAAAATCTTTGATGGTAGAAGGTTCGTCCTCCGTCTGACTCGCGACCACTATCATGTCAAAGACGAACCGCCAAATATCTTATGATGTGTTCCGATTCGATGGCATGTAAGCCAGGTTTTCCCCTTACGGACCACTACATTGTCCTTCCCTTCCATCTGTATCCTCTGGGTTGGCAACGCATCTACAACATCTCTGGTGTTGTAGATGTTCATGGGTGAAGGTAACCATTTACCATCAGGTGGTCCTCTTACTCGTTTGCCATCCGTTATCCATAAAAAAAACTACAAATAAGTGATTACAAATAAAAAAAATAAATTTTGATTAATGTTTCTTTGTCAATGAAATCTCAATAGAGTTTCATTTTCGGTAAATTAACTAAAATGTGAACACTGTATTTTATAATACAACTAGCTTTCCGCCCGCGGCTTCGCCCGCGTGGATTTCGGTTATATCGCGCGACTTGGTAATAGCCTATAGTCTTTCCCAAGGTCTAGACTATTTGTCAAAATTGGCTAAGTGGATTAGGTGTGAAAGTTGTAAACAGTTGAACTATCTTACATGATTTTATGTTTGACAATAAGGAACTTCCATACAAACTTTCATCCCCTATTTCAACCTCTTCTACCATTTTTTTCGCAATAAAAAGTATCCTATGTCCTTTCCGAAGTTCAGTTCTATCTTCATACCGAATTTCATCAAAATCGGTTCAGTGGTGTAGGCGTGAAGCGTAACAGACAGACAGACAGACAGACAGAGTTACTTTCGCATTTATAATATTAGTAAGGATAATATATCTTGTATGTTTAAAATAATAAGATTCACGATAATCGTTCAATGTGTCTAGCTGCATAAAATATTCATGCTGCGTATATTAAATATAAATCGTTGTAACTGGTAGCCAACATAAAGCTATGTTTGATACCCAAGTTATGACAGTGTTCACTAAAGCAACTAACCCCAGTCTGTTGTCTGTAGAATCAGTTTTATCTGCATTTACTTTATTCATTATATGTGATAAAGATGCAAAATATTTATTTATAAGTATGTTATCAGAAGTATGTATTATTTCTACGTAATAATTAGGTTTTAGCCTCTTTAATTATTTAAGCAATTTCAAATTCATAAACATTTCGCGATGCTCGTCTCGGCTAAAATAATTATATTTTAATATTTCAATTTTGTTTCTGCAAATGTAATGAGGGTTCTCGCAGTTTTACATCTAAGAAATTAGAAAAAAATACATCATCTTGAAAATATTTTTTAAAAGCGAGTTCATAAGTTATCTAGATACTTTAATCATATTCATTTCAATTATCTAATACCTGAAATAAGTGTGATTAGTATATATGTAAAGAATTAATTGTTTTTTAAAGACATTTGATATGTATTAAAGTCCTTTTTATTAAATTTTTTTTATTGTAGGTATTATTAAAGCTGCAACTTCACGATCTATCTCGTGTAGCTGGGTCCTCAAAGAGAATCAAGTGTCAAGACATTACGTTTTCCAGTTTCTATCCGAATTGCGTGTAAACTGGCGTAGCTAAACGCCGCGCTTTGCCTTACCAGATAGAAATAAAAATATTTAAAAGATCATGACATGAGTTTTATAAGAATACATTTTAAAAGTATGTCTTAATCCAATTGAGACAATGGCAAATGCCCAACACTTCAACAAAGTAAAACAGAAACTTTTAGTATAGTAACGCATCGTCCCTTTAGTGTGAGTCCATTCAAGTTCTTTACGAATGTGTGTTTACGACGAGTTTACTGTACAAAGGTTGTATACTTACTTTATATTCTGCTTGTACAAGTCATATTTTATTTATAGATACGTTTAAAATTAGTTAACATATTTTTTCAGTTATTAAGTCGGTAAAGTGTGTTGAAATGATTTCTAAATACTTTGTAGAGAATACGATGTGTAAATATTGGATGGCTGAGTAATTTCCATTTTGACCGATTTGGCGGTTCCAAAATTGAATCAGTGACTGCAGAAACAACGTAAGTCTCAAAAAATGCAAAAAATCGTAATCTATTTAAACTAATTTAGAAAGCTACTTTTTTCTCCCTTCTGCAAAATTTAAAAATCCGGACTTACGTTGTTTCTGCACTCACCGATTCAATTGTTAAATAAATTTAATTCTCATTTATGAATTATTAAAGCATAGATAAATAATATTTTTTTAAAAATAAAACAATTATTTAAAATTGAGTATATGATATATTACACGAGATATTATATTTTAATAGTCTACTAACTCATAATGAAATAACAACTTTATAGGACTATAGTAATTCTCCAAAGTTCACATTCTCGATAATACCCACTTACATACTTTAAAGTATCCAATCTGATCCGACCACTTTCAACGGAATCGATTTTACTCAAAATAAAACACATTGCATTCTGACTATACGGAACTTTTTAAATAAATCTCAGAACGCTGACAGGGGACTAAACCAGTACCGTCCATTTTAAAGCTCCAAGACCGGCTTAATTGCAATTTTCTATTTATTTATTTTTATTTAAACTTGTAACTTCAACTTCAGATTGAATTCCAATGACATGGTAATAAGACACATTTTGGTAGTTTTTGGACAACATAATTCGGAAAACTTACTTTATTATTTAAATTCAAATGCATCTATTTTTACTTTGAGAGACGACGATATTTCATCTTATCAACTTTTATTGCACATCATAATTTATGCTAATTTGTATAAATTATTCTTACAAAGATACTAATAGGTCAAAGTTAATACGAATAACTACTATAATATCGTCTTAAATGAATCCTTTGCTAAGTATATGGTTTAGTATTAGTGTCGTTACTAACAATCATCCAGGCTGGCTCACCCCGCGTTTGGTCGGGTGATGAAGGTTGTCACGACGGTCTTTACGCCTCGGAAATAGGCACTTTTCCCCTCGTTAGCAACTCGTTCGCTGTTTTACCCCGACAGTAGTCTATATCTATCGTACTGTGCACTACATTTCCCACACTAACATCCAATTCCTGCAACACGATGTAAGATTGTAGTCCAATTGAAAATCTGTCGGCGCTAATGCCAACCTTTTTTTGAAACCACAATGTGTTCGGAACAAACTGGTCAATTGCTTCAATTGAAATCGGCTTTTGTTCGAACAACATAAGATTGAAATCTTTCGAAACGCCTTGAGACCTTTTGATGTTAATCGTTTTCGTCTTAATTAATGTTCGGAACAGCACAAAGCTTGGATTGTATTTTTTGTGCAGTCAGTGCCTCTACAAGCTTATTAAAAAAGAGTTTAATATCTAGTGGTAAAAGTTAATTATAGAAGTGTTGAAGGTTATGAGTTTTTAATTACGGTATTAAGTCCAAACAAACAAACTGCAGAAGAAGATTAAGCAGGGAATAACACACAACACGCAAAACACTACTTTAAGATATTATTTTTAAGCCGCAGTGGCGATTTTTAAATTAAAAAGAGCCCACAATAGCTGCGGATGTTGAAATAATATTACTTCTGTAATTTGTCTTAAGCCAACGAAGGCATACATATAAGCTTACTATGGCTGTAATACATAGGTTCGTACGCTATCTATTGTATAGATACAAAAGCAGGACAAGAATTACCAACGTTTCGGACCGTTTGGAGATCATAACAATCCGTCATACAGCTGTGTGACAGCCAAAAAAGAAATCCACTAATAAAAGAGACATTCCGATGCTACTGGCGTCTTCATTTCCAAAAACCGGTTAAACCGAAATCCAAGATGGCCGTCGTGGCGGGAATACAATATTTACATTGACATTTTCACGTTGGTTCGCGATGTTTCGGTTAATGCGGGACGCTCGTGACCTTAACCTCGATGCGAGCGCAGGTGGACGCGTAAGAACCAGTCGGAATTTTTACGTTTTAACTTATTCACTACAAAGTATTACATATAATTTTTATATTTATTGATTTTTTTGTAAACCTAAACGATTTTTATTTATAGCTGAATAATATTGTAAGTACGAAAACTTTTCACTTTGATTTGATCATGTTCACGCGGTCTATACTTTATAGATAACTGAGCCACCTATTTATTCAATATTACATAATAGTGAAAACTTTACTAATTCTATTCAAGCACTTTGTTTGAGAAGCTTTTTACAAATATTTACTAATTAAATCTTTAACTAAGTCTATTTCTTTTTACTTTTGTTCATGTCCATTTTTTTGTTGTTTTGTACAGTTCTTCATATCTTAAAACCCATTTAGTACTTTCTATGTGTTACTTTCACAAAAAGCAAAATCGCAAAACAAAACGATGACTTGATCAAATATGACAGTGATATATGTATGTCTAGACATACATACATATATGACGTAGTGTAATTACAGGTAAAGCAAATCTACCGCATAATATTCTCATATCTCATTACGTTATGACTAAATTTATTCAACAAAAGTTATTCTAACAAAAATATACATTTTTAATATTTTAAGTGACACAATAACCGATATAGTCACAAATAGTAAAAAACGGTTCGTTAGTCTCCACCACGTGTTTCAAAATTAAAACGTAAACAAAGCTAACCTAAAAATAAACTGCGGTTTGCTCAAAAACGTTCACAGTTGCAGTAGCGCTGATTGAGTGTAAAACAATGGAACGGACAGTGACAACCGCTATTTAGCTCCTCGTTATCAATGAAGTTTAATTTTAAATTAACGTTACAAAAAAAAGAAGAAGAAATTGAACAGAGTGGTCTTCTAGCAGATGGGACGTATTTGAATGAAAGCGATGGTTATGGATATTATGGATTAGGATATTGGTATATGAATTTAAACTCTCATGGTCACATACATAAGAATAAGTTTGTTCGACGAGATATTTAAAATAAAAACAATACATGGTAAATATCCCGTCGAACATTCTTAGGATATTGGTACCTTGTAGAAGAAATTATTTGATATAGTTACACTCACCTGATCTATTTAGAAGAAATGGTATCCCTCATTATAAAATAAAATTTTAATTTAGTAGGTAACTGAATTGAAATATAACACTGGCCTCATAACAGAAAATCATAAATTTTTAAACATGTATATTTTAAATGCCTATAGCAAGTTATTTGCTTTAGAATTTATAAAATATTAAAATCAATATTAATAAGCCATAAAATACAGAAATACATACATTAAAAATAATAAATACATTCAAATGAATATATTAAAACTAACCAGAACCTTATAAAAGTAAATTTCATAATAAAACGTAAAAATTAGGCAATATTTGTAAGAAACCTTCGACTTCTCACACGTGTAAACCAGTTCCGCGAAGTTATTGATGACAATTATAAAAGTAATTGGCATTTTATTCAAATATTTATCACGGTTCATCTGTTATGAGTTTAATTTAAATTTTAATTATAGATTGTTAGAATATCAATTGAATATTTTTTTAGTTGACAAAACTAAAATATTTGGACTTCCTTTGAAAAAACTTTTTCTTATTTCCTAACCTTAGTTAAGTAGTATGAAAATGTAGAGAAAGTTGACAAAAGGTACAGACCACATATCCGTAGTGATCAGAATAAATATTATAAAATATATATATATATATATATATATATCAATAGAATTTATAGCTGGTCAACTGACTTGTTAAATTATCAAGTTCTTTTATAGATTGTCAATTGATTATTATACGAAAAATAATCTTTTATAATTAATATGTCTTTTGACTTTTACTATAAAATGATTGCCGTCAATCATGTTGTATTAATTCTTCTTCTTCTTTACGTATTAGAACTTTGAGTTGAAAAGCAGTCTCCTCGAGTACTCTTTATTTTCGGTGAAATATAATTGATTTATAAAACCGAATGACTGTTTTATTTACTCGAATCTCCTATAGCAAAATCACTTATAAAATTATTTAAAAATAAAGAAATATTTCTTTATAGATATGTAGGTACTTGTGAGCGACGTCACAAATTGCCAGATATCCGGTTTTGGAGCTGACAAATGCCGTCGTCCGTATCATTATCCTGCCGGTTGGTAACGTAGAGTAAATATTATTTTCATATGAATTCGCGAAATATAGGTTAGGGAAAAGTTAAATTATTTTTTAAATATATCTAAAAGAAAAGATATGTCATGCTAAATTGCGTAATCTTTTTTTAAGCATGCCGGAGTACTATTTACATTTATAATATAAAATGAATCAAATTAGACTATTAAAGTTACCGTGACTTTGTTTATCTTATTATCAATATCTATTCATTAAAAATTGATAACATGTAAGTTTACTGTGTAATATTATGCAGGGTAATAAGGTAAAAGCTCTATCGAAAGCGTAATTAAAATTGTTAGTACTATACATGCTGTCGGAAGTAGAGCACACCACGAAACATTCTAGTAAAAGTCGATGCACGAAGCTAGACATCATATTTTTTTTGCTTAGCTAACGTAATGTAAAAAAATATTATTTTTTTTTACTTTCGTGTGTTTTTAAACATGGACGGTGTAAATTAGGGAATGCGTCAAATTTATACTTATCCTTACTAATATTATAAATTCGAAAGTAACTCTGTCTGTCTGTCTGTCACGCCTAATCCACTGAACCGATTTTGATTCGGTATGAAGATAGAACTGAACTTGGGAAAGGTTAGGATGCTTTTATCGCGAAAAAAAATGATAGAGGGGTTGAAATAGAGGATGGATTTGTATGGAAGTTCCCTTATTGTCAAACATGAAATCATGTAAGATTGTTTTAACTGTTTACAACTTTGACACATAAAACCATAACCAATTTTGACAAATAGTTTAGACCTTGGGAAAGACTATAGGATACTCATATCATATCGCGCGATATAACCGAATTTCACGCGGGCGAAGCCGCGGGGCGACTAGTAACTTTATGAAATTCAAAAAATATTCTTGAAATGAAAGGATTACTTATTACTTATATGAACATATTGTGTGACAGTGGGGATTAAACCGAACATCATTATTGATTTTGTAAGCCATATTTAATATCGCTATTGATACCGGTAGATAGAGTTGCAATAGTGTGAAAATGTAGCATTTGGCTATCACCTTTGGCACCTTCTTGTTTATAACATTTGAAACAGAAAAAAGGTTGTTATTTTTTTATGTCTGAAAATCGTGCCAAATGCCGAAGTAAAAACTCGGAAAGACATCATATTTTAGCCTTATATGATAGTAGCGGCTTCCAAGTGTGCTACACACACTTACTCGTTCCACCGCTATCTTACGGTACATCGAAATATCGTTAGAGATAGTACTAGTGCTATATATTCGTAGGTGAGTGCTACCCTCAGTTGCTAGTTATTGAATTTTATATTCTGGGTCGCTGATATTCTATTTTAACAATCCTGAAGGGGCACCAAAAATAATCCCACAGGGGCTGAATGTTTTTAGTGTTAGTTAAGAGCCATTTTCGGCGACACGATGCTAGACGGTGAATGTAAATAAGATTTAAATTTTAAAAACGTAGCGTATAGGTAACACAGAGACGGCACTCATTATAATGTTGGTATACTTTAAATGTGTTACTGGAACTTGGAAATTAAAACCCATTATGTTTTGAGCTTCTGTATTAAATATTTGGGTCTTGTGAATTTTGGTTAAATAACGATGAATCTTAAGCAAAGAAGGGCATTTAAAATTAGAAGAGCGTATATGACCTTAGTTCGTCTATTAATACAATATTTTATTTATGATCACGAATTTTAAAAGGAATTGATTGATTGATTTGAACTCACAAAATAACATATCATTGAGATAATATTTAGGCATTAATTATTGTACAACTATCTGAACACATAAATATAAATACATATATAAACCTTTTTCTAAATAATGCAATAGCAATAGGTACGAACCATGTTTCCGCAGTGAGTATAATAAATAAAAAAGGTTCAAAACATTTGCAAACATAGCGCCACTACATAAAAATTACATTGTTATTTCGTATTTATACATACATTGTATTGCCGTTTGTAAACTCGTCCTAGGCTATAATTTTCCTTAGTACTTTGCTTTATCGAATGTGTCAAAGTGATATCTAATAGAGCTAATAGTATAAAGCTAAAAGAAACATGTGTATAGTTAAGCGTACATAAATATTTTTTTTCTTTTTTTTTTTTTTTTTTTTTTTTTTTTTTTTTTTTTTTTTTTTTTTATGGATACCGGATGGCAAACGAGCAGAAGGACCGCCTGATGGTAAGTGGTTACCTTCGCCCATGAACATCTACAGCACAAGAGATGTACTAGATGCGTTGCCAACCTAGAGGATACAGATGGAAAGGGAGGATAATGTAGTAGTCCGCTATCGGAACCACCACATTTTGGGGAAAGGATGGGTGGGAAAGGGGAAAACCTGGCTTACATGCCATCGAACCGGAACACATCATAAGATATTTGGCGGTTCGTCTTTGACATGATAGTGGTCGCGAGCCAGACGGAGGACGAACCTCCTACCACCAAACAAAATCTATTAATCCATAAAATATTTTGATATAATATGAAATGAAATCTCTAGCACACGCTAGACTTTTATACTTTATTATTTGTTCATTTTGCCATATGAGTATAGTTTTTAACTCTCCCCGTCCAATGAAAGCTACGAACAATGTTGCGGCGCGGCGTGTCCGCCCGCAAGCGTTTCGAATTTTGATTTGTTGTGCCGTGTACGCTTATCGTCCTCAAAATTTTCAACAATTAGTCGCTTTATCTAATGCTTTTATTAAATTATCTACTTCATGGTTGCGAATTGTGATACAAATTATAATGTTCTATGTATAATCTTTTAAAACCGCGGTGGTAATGAGAAGTGATAGAAATATACGCCACGGTCGTAGGTTCGATCTTTACCCAGGGTACACGCTTATGACAAAACCTCCAGTATTTGTCATGCGTCTGTGTGTTAGATAAGTTATTAATAAATATATGTCATTTAAATTATAGCGTGTGAGTTATTTGTAATTCTGTCATTATAGTAATGTGTTATTTTGTTAAAACGGGTGTAGCTCAAACGACTTTCGCTTTCAAAGGTGTCAGAGTCTAACTCAGTAGGCATGTCATAATATTATGTCTATTATGAAATATATCAAAGTATTAGAAATATTATTTAATATTTCATTGAGCCGCTGATGTTTTTAATTAAAAATTTCCGCGCAAGTTGACACTAATTGCTGAGCCTTAAATTTTTGTACAGTGTAAGTGTTTCAGTTCCATAATAAACACATGGCGGCAAGTCTCTAGTGTGCCATCAGGACAGGGTGAATGTAACGATTAAAATTTCAAAGACTGCGTACTAGGTTGAGACCGAAATAGACCCTTCGGTGGATTGATGCCATACACGCCGTAATTTAGCTTTACTGTCGTCATGACTCGTGAATTTTTACTTTATGCGTGTTATCTTACAGTTGAATTAACAGAATCATAAGTGTAGACCGCGGTTTTTATACATACGCGTTACGTATTATGCAGGAAGCGAGGGGAGATATTTTGCTTGGTGTGTGCGAGATTTAGATCGCGCGTTTAACATTTATTTATTTGTTGTATAACGATTTCTGCGATGATATCATATTTGTGATGTTCGTATGAGTAATAATGTCAAGGATATTAATGTGTTTAAATAGCCTTGTTATAGCAAATTTGATTTATTCATTTTTTTCTATTTCTTTTTTAACGTGTGTGAGAAGGGGTAAGACGCATTATTGAATTTGTAAAGAAAATGAACACCTAACACAACACATCACAAAAATATCATAGTAACAATAGATTTATATTAAAATGAAAAATGAAGTATTTTCTATTTTTGATTTTAATATAAGTATATTATTATTTAAATATATATTATGTAAAAAAAAGTAAATGTACCTCCACCTATTACCAACATAATCCTAAAACGTTTCCCCTAGCAACTACATGTGTTCCAATATTTATCGGTTTGATCTAATTTCTCGTTAAACATTCTTAAGCGCCACCTTCGCATGATATTGCTCTAATCTTCCGTCGTTCTGAGGGTAATGGCGTGCGTGAGCTTCATGTCTTGAAACAGAACTTCGCTGTGTCAAGTCACTTATTTTGTTTAGAAAATATGTAAATAAATAACTATAATAAAAAAATTATAATCATTTAAAAATATGTATATTTTATGCACAGGGAGTATTAAGACACTCAGAAATAATGAAACTAAACTTAGCCTTTATGGAAAAATAAAAATCAATTTTAATATAAACATTGCTTTGAGTAAGGATCAAACCCATAATCTTTGCGGATACAGTTCTTCCAAATGAGCCACGATGGATCGATCAAAATGTAACATTCTTGTTTTTAGTACAACTGAGGCAATAAAAATATAATATTTATATTTATACATGCCATCAGGGCATGAGACACGTCTAGTCGTTTTAATATATTTTATTTAAGGTTATTTTTAGATGTAAATATTTTTTTTAACAAAAAGTGCAAATCATACAGCAAAGTAACATTTTTATCTCTCAAATTACAGTGAAACAATTTTACTTGTTCAATGGTATAACAAGAATATTAGGAATTATTAAACAATTTCATTTATAGATTTTCTATTTTAGCATCCTAAGTGGTATATATCAATTCTCAATCCTATTCTTGGCAAATGTTGCAAGAGAACGACCTTCACGCTAGTACAGCGCTTGAGTATACTATTCATGGGACGGACATCCGCTAAGTCACGGTGTACTCCATAATCAACTGTCCATGCAATACATATATATATGTTTGTCTTTCATCATCAAAAGATGTCATTTATTACGGTTTGTAAAAGCTTAAAAGCTTGATCATTTAATCTAGTTTACTTGCTAAAAAATATGTTTTGACATTAGGTTGAGTAATTTTATTAGTTAATAAACAGTTTTTACATTACTAAATTTAGAGGCTATCTTGGTGCAGTGGGAAAACGTCGGACTGTAGTCGCGATTAGTTGTGGGTTCGATTCCCAATCGGAAGAATATCAATTATTTTTATTTCTTCGCTCTAGCAACACAAAGCACGGCGTTGTATTCCGCTACTTAACACCCTATGTCTCGAAATCATCTGACTATCCTGCGACGATGGATGAGGCATAAAGTTGTTTTTATTTAAATTATATTGTATTCCGTTTATATTCTTTTTTTACGATTAATCTCAATATAGATTTCATCTTAAATGTTTCAACCAAACAGTAATATAACAAGTAGATATGTCCACCTCTAAAATAATTTCTATATACAGTTTTACAAATTAAAATATAACTTTTGTTTATAAATAATTAACATTGATTATTAAATATAGCGAGCAAGCTTTTACAGTTCTATTCATCGGTTAGTATTGTGTGTACCGGCCTTCACGTCGCGTCGCCCGAGTGTATCATTCAGACGACGGACATCCGCAACGCCGCCGCGCGCTCCGTCCCCAGCTGCCGCACCACACAATACACCAGCACGTTTTGTTTTATTAAAAAGAAAATTTTCGTTATATCGCACCCTATTGTCATGCAAAATAATGTCCATCAATTGCTATAGATAAGACTGCTTGCTATTCAAAGTTTCAGCGACCGTTTCAGTCCAAAGCAAATATTCTTTTACTTAAAAATAGAGCTTTTTCGTTTCGTTCTTCAGAATCTTTAGTATGAATTTTATTTTCATATTTATTGCCGAAACCACTCTTCTAAAGAGTACAAAGTTTTTGTATTTATTATAAGTATCTCTGTGTCACTTCCATCGTGAATATATATTTTGGTATAGATAGGTATTATCGAATTTTATTTAATCATCATCACATTATATTTACAATGCAGTTAGTTAAGTAATAAGCGTTTGTATGCTGCTTATTAGAATTAACATATGTAATTTCAGAAGATATAAGCTCTTTCATTTCTTTTAAAAAATATATCTGGTTCAATGCAATAAAACAGTTAGCAATGAAAACACAAGGTTTTAGTTAAAACTTAGTCGACGCGAACTAAACAGACGTACAAGAAATAATAAAAAAATAACAGTGTTATTTGAATTCTTGCAAACAAAAGCAGCAAATGAAATTGATGTCTGTTTCAATGAAAATTCTACTAAATGTATAATTTTCATTAGAACGTACATGGAGCGGCCAGAATTTATAGTTTTCCTCAACGCGCAGTAAGTAGCCGCCCTAACTTACTAACTTGAAAAACGAGAAGAAATTCATTTCAATTTGAGCTTTTCACGTAAAAATAATTATAAAATAGTGCCACTTTTCATACTTGAGACATAGAGAACTGTTTGTTGGTTTATATTTGGTATGGTGTATAATAACAATTTATTTTTAACATATCTACTGTTACTGTGAATGGTGCCTCACTGTCTATTTCAAAAAATGTGCTGCGGAATTTCAATATTTAGGATTTATTTTCAAATTTGAAAGAGTCTATAATAGCATTCTCTCTCTCTTTCTCTCTTACTGTCGCAATCTTATCTACTTTGTCGCAATTATAATCTTTGGAAAATTTTACAAAAATTATCATACAGAGGAGTTATCAGAACGTGGTTGTTGTAAAACGCGTGTAAGAACTATCGGTATTATAACATATTCTTAGTTTATTTTTCTAGAGCTCTTGGAAAGTGACCAAAAAACACAGGTTCAAACCATATTACTTTTAAATTTCTATACAGTTAAAAAGGGATGTTTACCATCGTCAGTAAGTAGCTTAAGTACTTTCTCCGATTAAATTATTATAATAAAAAGTACTACAATAATATAGAGAATGACTTTATTGACGTGAACTGACAAATAATAAAATCGCTTACCTTGGGAAATGAATTTTTATTCCATTCAAATGCAGCACTCGTGAGCCCGTACTACTTAAACCTTGTTGAATTTGAAGTCTGAGAGAACTTGTGTGCAAAAATTGAAAAAATGAACCATTCTAGATATTTTCCCTGGAGGACGAAGAAAAACGGTTCTTATTACCTAGCTAGTCGAAAGTAAGTCGCCATTGTTGAAAGTTACAGTTTTCAATCTTGAACAACTTAGTTCATAATCTTCTGCTTCTGGGATTTCAAACTACAACTACGCAGTCTGCCGCCTCTGACTCCTTGGTGAATTCGCAAGAACTTATTATACAAAATTATTGAACTCGATCTGTCTGTTCAGTCACGGGCTTTGAACACGTACCTCGCTACGAAGGAGTGGCGCCAGGTAACGAGCAACGCACCTTTAACGTTTAATAAACCAGGCCATCTTATTTGTTTTTTATTTTATGTACGCCTTCTACATATATAAAAATTAGTTATCACTGTAGTCAACAAAACAAGTTTTAAAATACAAGCATACAAAAACAGAGTATATTTCTGCTGGTTTCTGGGATCAGCATACCTCTTTTACAAATATCATACATTTATATTAGGGTACGCAGGCTCTGGTCCCTCCCGTCTGGCTCAGCACTGTCTTCAAGCTTTCATGTCAAAGCACGAACTGCCAATATCTGGCGATGTGTTCCGCTTAGCGGCACAAGCCAGGTTTTCCCCTTTCCACCCATCCTTTCCCTAAATGTGTGTCCCTACTTGTGGACTACTACATTGTTCCCTCCCCATCCGTCTGTATCCTCTAGGGTTGGCAAATGCATCTACAACATCTCAAAGGCTGTGGATGTTCATGGGCGGCGGTACCACTTAACACCGTAAGTCCTTCTGCTCTGCTCTGCTATCCGGTTAATATCCAAAAAAAAAAAAACGTTTATGATCTTCAAAACACCCATTTGTTTATGTTTCTGTGCTATGTGGTTTCAAAAAAGATTGATTTGGGAACTGTCCTATATGAGAGTGTGAAGCATCTTTTCATTTAAAAATGTACATGCATATGTCTAATTTAAGATGCTGAACGAGTAAATTTAGAATAAAATCAAATTATATTTAGTAAATGTAAACCAACAAATTATTAGATCAAGTAATTAAATACTGTAATACTAGACTGAGTGCTACCCTGATAGACTAATTTTACAATTATATAGTAGCTTTAGCTCTAAAGACAAAATTTAAGTCTAAATTCTCAGGTAGATGTTTTGTAATTCACTGTATTGATCTGGTCATTAGATAAACAAACAACGAAGAAAGTTTTATTAATTGTGGTACTTTATCCCCTGTCATCTCAGAAACAATTTTATTTTTCCCTTAATAAATACGTTCCTAACTTCTTAGAAATTAATATTCATTGTGTATTCATCAACAACTGTCAACAGAATTTTTCACTTTTTAAATAAATATGATGTATTTCATTTATATTTAAAGCTGTATATCATTGTATTAGGGTTCGGGGAAAATGAGAAAGAAAACAGTGGCTTTTTACTTTATATTGACTTCATATTTACTTCCA